>OW240922.1:76895692-77078192 GCA_933207985.1 Pelobates cultripes
GATCATCAGAATTAACGATCTCAGCCAATCCAATGCTTGCAATACCGCGCGGCACTGGAAGAGGGGATTAAATGACCTTTCTAACAAGTGGTAAGGAGCGCCGACCACCTCAATGGTGGTTTTAGAACTATAGTTTCAGGAATACACGTGTGTTGCTGACACTATAGTGCCCCTTTAACTTTGTAGCTTGTCATTTTCAATTGCCTTACTATCCTTCTTTAGAATAGGTGCCCAAAATTGCACAGCATATTAAAGGTATGATGTTACCATTGATTTTTAAGGAGGCAAGATTTGATTGCATCCCCAGTATGAATGCCCCTTTTTATGCATAACAGTACTTTACTGGCCTTAGCAACTGCTGTTTGACAATGCACATTTTTACTTAGTTTGTTGTCTATAACAATTCCCAAATCCTACTCGTGTGTTGTTATGCCTAACTCACTATTGTTTAAAGTGTAAGTTGCTTGTGCATTCTTTACCCCAAATTGCATAATTTTACAATACACTTTACCCCATCTGAGTGCCCAGTCCCATCCAATTTATCTAATTTATATCCTGTTCACATTGTATTACTTTACAGAGTTTTGTGTCTGTAGCGGAACGCCAATAATAAATCCACGAATTCCGCTGGTCCAGAAACGAATCCACAGTCAAGCGCTGAAAACAACAAGGCAATATCCCCAACCTCCCAATAACCGGACGAGACACAGTTTTGGGAGTCAACTGAAATCCTTTAATCGGCACGACAATTTATACAAGTCCCCATGCAAGGGGTTTCCTGAGTCCCTCCCCAGGGGCACTCCCAGAGGGGACTACATGGGGGACTTACAGTACAACATATTTCTCCCATCAGGCACTGCTGCACGAGAGGGATCATCCTCCCAGAATGCACCGTTAAGGGGATTATCCCCTCGTGCAGCAGAACCGGCAATTCACACAAAAATCTATAACTTTTAAAATACACGGTGGATTTGCACGAATGGACGTTCGGTAGATAGCTGGGGTCTGGGCGCATCATTCGGGAGATTGCCGCTCAGATCCCAGCTAGAATAACCGAACGCCGCACAGAAAACACATTTCTTTCAAAACATACGAAAAGAACCGATTACTTTTAGTGAACACGGTTCTGAAACTCCCGAACGTCCTGGAGGCTCAGCGGTGTTCGTGCCGTCGAATAGCTATTGGTAATACTATGCGTTCGACAACACGGACCCGCTGAGGAACAAAGGATCCAAGATGGCCGACCGCCGCATGGTCGGTAGTCGAACGACGGCCACCCAGGAGAGCCCCTAATTACCGATTGCAACAATGTTGCAATCGGTTAACTAGCGCCACACGCCTCTAAGTGTGTGGGCTATGAGGGGGTATCGCGTTCGCTTCACGAACGGCCCTCCAAAGTGCCGTTCGTGAAACGAACGGGAATCCCCATACAAACCGCCATTGGCCTTCGGCTAAACAGTAATTACAGTCTCTGCAGAAAATACATCAAGCACATACATAAGAATAAAGCGCATATCTCCCCAGACCTGTAGGCAACCCTTAAAGGCACAGTCTCTAGTTATAGTTCAAGTGGCTAGGTTTGCCACAATGCTCCCCCAGAACCAAGCCGGCATACACAGTCTGATCCCCACGGATCGGCTTGGGGATGTCCGGGGGAGTGCTCACAGATCACTTCTCAAGGTCTGTTTGTCTGGACAACCCGTCGGCATTACCGTTTTGTTTCCCTGGGCGGTAGTGGATCGTAAAGTCAAAGGGCTGCAGCGCCAAACTCCAGCGCAGCAGCCTGGCATTGTCCCCAGCCACACGGTTTAGCCACACCAACGGGTTGTGATCTGTGAGCAAAGAAAAGGGTTGCCCATAGAGATACGGCTGTAACTTTTTCAGGGCCCACACCACGGCCAGGCATTCCTTTTCTATGGCGGCGTAGCTCACTTCTCGGGGTAACAGTTTCCGACTCAAGTAGGCTACGGGGTGTTCTCCGCCATCGGCTCCGACCTGGCTCAATACTGCTCCCAATCCAAACATTGAGGCGTCTGTGTGAACAAGAAAACGTTTAGTTGGATCAGGAGCAGCCAGTACAGGGGCATTGGTCAGAGCCGTCTTCAGCTGGTTGAATGCCTGTTCACACTCTGGGGCCCAGACGACCTGCTGGGGCAGGTTCTTCTTCGTCAAATCAGTCAGGGGTTTGGCCAGGGCACTGTAGTTGGGCACAAATTTTCTGTAATACCCTGCGGTACCTAGGAAAGCCAGGACTTGGGTTTTGGTCCTAGGGGTAGGCCACTGGGCTACAGCTTCAATCTTTGCGGGCTCAGGCTTCTGCTGCCCGCTACCAACCCGGTGTCCTAAGTACTGGACCTCTGCCATCCCTATGTGGCATTTGCTGGGTTTCAAGGTAAGCCCTGCCTCTCGGATCCGATCTATTACTGCCCCTATGTGTTGTAGGTGCTCTGACCAGGTCTGACTGTAGATGGCAATATCGTCCAGATATGCACACGCATAGTCCTGGAACCCGTCCAGTAGCCGATCCACCATCCGCTGAAATGTCGCGGGGGCGTTCTTCATCCCGAATGGCATGACTCGAAATTGGTACAAGCCAAACGGGGTGACAAACGCCGACTTAGGGATGGCGTCCTCGGCTAGTGGAATTTGCCAGTATCCCTTACACAGATCTATGGTAGTGAGATACTGACCCCTGGCCATCCTATCAAGCAGTTCGTCTATCCGAGGCATCGGGTAGGCGTCCGACACAGTTTTGTCGTTCAACCTCCGGTAGTCCACGCAGAACCGGGTGGTACCATCTTTCTTGGGAACCAGGACTACCGGCGATGCCCAGGGGCTATCTGAGTGTTCAATAACCCCCAACTGCAACATCTCCTCAATTTCTTTCCTCATATGTTCCCGCACGGATTCAGGAATCCGATAGGGAGTCTGTCGCATGGGAAGCTGTCCCGGGGTTTCTACTCGGTGGGTGGCTAGTGGAGTGTACCCAGGTAGGTTAGAAAAGGTGGCGCCCTTGGTTGCTATCAGTTCTTGTACCTGGATACGCTCTTGAGGACTTAGCCGCTCCCCCAGTTGAACCCCCTGGGAGGGTTCCTTCTGCTCCTCCTGTTCTAACAGATCTGGAAGGGGCAGGTTCTCCTGATCTTCGGAGGCGGGCGTGCAAATAGCTGCCACGTCCTCCGTCCGCTCGTGGTAGGGTTTGAGCATGTTCACATGGAGCATGCGTCTCTTCCCTACTCCGGAGCATGGGCCGATCACATAGGTGGTATCGCATCTCTGCTCTACCACCTGGTATGGGCCCTGCCAGACGGCCTGCAGTTTATCGGTGCGGACAGGTTTAAGGATTAGCACCTTCTGTCCCACTTGAAAACTACGGTCTCTGGCCCCTCTGTCATACCAACGACGCTGCCGTTGTTGGGCGGCCTGGAGGTTGGTGCGCACTGCCTGGGTCAATTCCTCCAGGCGATCCCGGAACGCCAGCACGTATGGTACAATAGGGGTCCCATCTGTGCTACTCTCTCCCTCCCAATGCTCTCTAATGAGATCCAACGGCCCCCGGACCCTTCTCCCAAACAGTAGTTCAAATGGGGAGAAACCCGTGGACTCTTGGGGCACCTCTCTGTATGCAAACAACAGATGGGGAAGGAATCGTTCCCAGTCCTTATGGGTCTCTCCGAATGTCCGGAGCATCTGTTTTAGGGTACCGTTGAATCTCTCACATAATCCATTGGATTGCGGGTGGTAGGCGGAGTTAATGATCGGCTTAATGCCACATATCCTCCATAACTGCTGAGTAACCTCAGCCGTGAATTGGGTCCCCCTATCGGAGACCATTTCCTGTGGGAACCCTACTCGGGAGAATATCTTCATCAAGGCTTCGGCTACGGTCTCAGCGTGTATATTAGTTAGGGCAATCGCCTCGGGGTACCGGGTGGCGTAATCCACCACGGTCAGGATATACCGTTTCCCAGAAGGGCTGGGTTTTGGTAGTGGCCCTACTATATCCACTGCTACACGGCTGAATGGTTCCTCAATTATAGGTAGGGGACACAGTTTTGCCTTGTGGCGATCCCCCCTTTTGCCTACCCTCTGGCACACATCACAGGAGGTACAATATTGCCTCACGTCTTTAGAAATCCCGGGCCAAAAGAATGCGTGCGTTAGGCGATACCGGGTCCGGGTCATCCCTAGATGGCCGGACAGAGGGATATCATGGGCGATTCTTAGTAACTCCTGCCTATACTTCTGGGGCACTACTAGCTGCTTGGTTTGGAGTGTCACAGAGTTGCCTATTGCCCTTTCCGCCACCCGGTATAGTAACTTCTTCTCCCACCTGTACTGTTCTCCCTCCCGCCCCACCTGGTCCGTATCTACCCTATCTCGGTATACCTGCAGTGTGGGGTCTGTCTGCACCTCTACTTCAAACGTGGACGGGGTGTCCCAAGTCATGTCCGTCAAGGGGGGGTCATGATTTCTTACCTGAGCCTCAGAGTGTGCGGGGAATGCCGTGGTGCGAGCCTGTTGCCGGGTGGTTACCGGATGCGCCTCTTGTGACGGGGCCTGAGGTAGAAAAGCAGAAGTCATCTGGCCCAAGTCATTCCCCAAAACAACATCGGCCGGTAGTTTTTTCATTATGGCCACTTCCACAACCCCCTCCCCAGCACCCCAATTCAAATGCACCTTGGCCGTGGGTAACCGGTACATGGCTCCCCCTGCTACCCGGACTGCCACTGATCCGCCAGTGTGGGCCGTATCTGGAATTAAATGGGGAGCCACTAAGGTCAAGGTGGCTCCCGAGTCCCGCAGCCCCTGCACTTCTTTCCCTCCCACAAACACAACTTGGCGGTGATGCTGCCGGTTGTCCGTGGCTTGCACAGACATCACCTCGTATAGAACCCCCAATGGTTCCTCGGTTGGTAGACTTGTCAGCTCCGAGTGGTCAGGTTCTGCGTGGTAGAAATGGGCCGCCGCCCTGGGAACGGAATTCTGCCGTACCTGGTTCCATGCCTGCCTGCTACGATTCTGGGTGCACTCCCGTGACATATGCCCCCACTGCCGGCAGGTATGGCATTGTATGTTGGCCCTGCCATTGTAGCGGGCTGGCGGTGGGGGGTTTCCTGGTGGTGGCCTGAATGGGGTAGAGTTGGCGGGTGTGGAGCTGGCTGGGTGGTGTTGTATTGGCGGTCTTAGGGGACCCCTGTTGGTGAGCCCATGGTGTCTCCGGGCATCAAAGTGTTCGTCTGCCAATCGGGCGGCTGCTGTGAGGGTGAGAGGTTTTCTGTCCCTTACCCACTCCTGTGCCTCTGGTGACAGACCGTTGAAGAATTGCTCCAGCAAGATGAGTTGGCGCAGTTCCTCCATGGTGGTGGCTTGACTTGCCTGAATCCACCCTTGCGAAGCTTGGTCCAGCTTATGCGCCCATTCTGCGTGGGAATCTCTTTCGGGCTTTTTCAATCCCCCGAAATTTCCGTCGGTATGCCTCTGGGGTTATGGCATATCTTTCTAGGATTGCTCTTTTTACTTTAAAATAGTCTTTGCTGTCCTCTCTGGGCACAGCGCGGTAAGCCTCTGCTGCTCGTCCCGCCAACTTGCCTGCCAGTAGGGGTACCCACATTGCCGGTTCCAGATCGTGCAGGTCGCATAGCCTCTCGAAATCCTGCAGATATCCGTCTATCTCATCCTTCTCCTCGCAGAATGCTTTAAATGCCTGGTACGGTATTTTCTGCTTTGTTGGAGGGCAGAATGAGTTGACGATGGATTCTGCCCTGGATGGTGACCTCTGGTGTTGCTGTGCCATAATGTAGTCCTGGACGTCGGCCATTAGCACGGTTAAGATGTCCAGGGTTACTGGCTGTGGTACAAATTCCAGCCGGGTTCTCAGTTCCCTCTGGTATGGTGTTTCCTCTCTGGCAGGTGGGGGTGGACTGCTGTGTGCTTGGTCGCCCTCCATTAGCTCTGCAATCAGTACTGCCTTCGATTTGTTGCTAGCGCTTTTCCCTCTAGCCTCCAGCAGCTCCTTTAGCGTCTGTCTCTTTAACGCCGTGTAATCAGTCCCCATTCACTGATCGCTTTCGTCTGCTTGTTTCATACGAATTGCCTTTCCGTTCGGTTGTTCCTTTCATTCGAATGCGCTGTATTCGGCTGTAGAGTTGGATCCCGTCGCTTGCCACCAATTGTAGCGGAACGCCAATAATAAATCCACGAATTCCGCTGGTCCAGAAACGAATCCACAGTCAAGCGCTGAAAACAACAAGGCAATATCCCCAACCTCCCAATAACCGGACGAGACACAGTTTTGGGAGTCAACTGAAATCCTTTAATCGGCACGACAATTTATACAAGTCCCCATGCAAGGGGTTTCCTGAGTCCCTCCCCAGGGGCACTCCCAGAGGGGACTACATGGGGGACTTACAGTACAACATATTTCTCCCATCAGGCACTGCTGCACGAGAGGGATCATCCTCCCAGAATGCACCGTTAAGGGGATTATCCCCTCGTGCAGCAGAACCGGCAATTCACACAAAAATCTATAACTTTTAAAATACACGGTGGATTTGCACGAATGGACGTTCGGTAGATAGCTGGGGTCTGGGCGCATCATTCGGGAGATTGCCGCTCAGATCCCAGCTAGAATAACCGAACGCCGCACAGAAAACACATTTCTTTCAAAACATACGAAAAGAACCGATTACTTTTAGTGAACACGGTTCTGAAACTCCCGAACGTCCTGGAGGCTCAGCGGTGTTCGTGCCGTCGAATAGCTATTGGTAATACTATGCGTTCGACAACACGGACCCGCTGAGGAACAAAGGATCCAAGATGGCCGACCGCCGCATGGTCGGTAGTCGAACGACGGCCACCCAGGAGAGCCTCTAATTACCGATTGCAACAATGTTGCAATCGGTTAACTAGCGCCACACGCCTCTAAGTGTGTGGGCTATGAGGGGGTATCGCGTTCGCTTCACGAACGGCCCTCCAAAGTGCCGTTCGTGAAACGAACGGGAATCCCCATACAAACCGCCATTGGCATTCGGCTAAACAGTAATTACAGTCTCTGCAGAAAATACATCAAGCACATACATAAGAATAAAGCGCATATCTCCCCAGACCTGTAGGCAACCCTTAAAGGCACAGTCTCTAGTTATAGTTCAAGTGGCTAGGTTTGCCACAGTGTCATCTTCACACACTGAAATATGAATTCAATGCCTATTCGGTCCCTTAACAGAACCCCAAAGGACACCACTTACCACTTTTGTCTAGCTTGAAAATGTACCATTTGACAACTGTCTGTACACTATCATTAAGCCAGTGTTCTACCCAAGAACAAGAATGTTCACCTAGCCCAATTTCTTTTAGTTTGAATCTAACCTATTGTGTGGAAACATATCAAATACTTTGACAAAATCCAAGTAAATCTTAAAATCTGCAGAAAATCTGATAAAGTAAAGATTACAAGAGGTCCTTTTAAAGCTCACGTTTACTCCATTTAGGAAAAACCATTTAGAGACAGTAAGTTTACTATTTGGGGAGAAAACGAGGATATGCATTTGTTTTTACTATACAGTTCCTTTAAGTACTCTGCAGCTTTTGCAAGTCCTCCCATTCTTCCACTGTCCAATCTTCCTGTGGCTGTCCAATCACAGAATTCCTAATGCATCTCAATTAGAAGTCTTTGCAAGGTACTCTGCAATTGCCTGCCTTTTGAGTTTACCTCCACTGAGCTAAACTACCAGGAATTAACAGGAACAGTTGTCTGATTGACAGCCAGTGGGTATAACAAGGTTAATTTATAAAAAAAAATGCCAGTTTTTATTGAACTCTGCACTTTGTAAAATGAAAAAAGAAGTTAATGTGCTTTAGGAGTCTGGAGTTTTCCTTCACGTTTGTCTGTTTTAGCTAAATATTTGATTCACTTAGAATTCACTTTGAATTTCTGACAAATGGCATGTTGGCAAGCAACTTTTTTTTTATTGTGAAATATTGCTAAATACCTCCATTGTCTGGACTTTGTTGTGGTGTATTTCAAAACAAATTTCCTAAAATTAGGGCAAAAGTAGAAATCAAGCCTTTAAATATGGGAATGTAATTTTTTTTTCAAACTCCGCCATTTTGTCATGGTTTTAAAAAGTTAGAAAATTGCTCATGAAGTGCCTTAACCTCTTCCCCCAATGCATACACTGGACAGATTTTGTTTTTAATTTGAAAAAGGAATACACAATGAAATCTACAAAACAAAAACACTTTCCTTACATTTCCGCTCCGTCTCTGCATTGGGCAAAGGGATGATAAAAGCTTTATTTTTTCATGTTTGTTGCTTTTTTCTTTTATTTGATTTTAATGGAGTCAGCTTTTGTCATTTTATAAAGACAGCCTAAGTGCCTTGCTTTCTAATGGTTTGTCTTCTCTGTAAAGCTGGTAACTACAATTACATGATTAAAGCCTTCTCCAGATTTTGGAACTGCATTCTAGCAGTCGGAATTAGGAAAGAAGGGCTTTGAGCATTCCACCTGGCTTATGTGCAGGTTCTAAGGTTTCTATAGCAGGTTGCAGTGTTCTATAAAGTATGTCTTATAGCTGTATTTACTATGTATATGTGTTTAGCTCATACCCTGGTATTGTTTTTACATTCTGATGGTATTTTTAGGAAGTATGTTTCCAAGAATACCAGCATGCTCATTACACAAACAGTTTAGTTGTCCATTTTTTTTCTTATACTGTCTGTCACATCAGGCTAATACAACCAAAATTCAGTGCTTGAATCTTGGATATCCTAAAGGAGATGTGTGTGTATATGTATATATATATATATATATATATATATATATATATATATATACATATATATACACATATATATACATACATATGGAAGATGATCATGACAGAAGGAGTTGAAGTTCCAAAAAGCCAAATAGAAGCTGTAGAGAACAGCTACAAGTACCTTGGGGTACCACAAACGCATTTCAACCATGAGGAAGAGGCAAGGAGGACAGCAACATCCAAGTACCTCCAAAGAGGTCCTCAATGGCAAGAACAAGACCCAAGCCATCAACACCTACCGGTCATCAGGTAACCCAGCCGGAATAATAACCTGGCCAAGAGAAGAACTGGTCACTATGTCAAGAACCGGAAACTACTCACTATGAATGGACAATTTCACCCGAAATCCAGCACCCAGAGACTGTACACCTGCTGGAAAGAAGGAGGTCGGGGCCTGATGAGTGTCAAGGCCACAGTCCTGGATGAAACAGAGAGTATCCACAAGTACATCATAAAGATGTCTCCCAGTGATGAACTGCTAAGGGAATACCTGAGGCTTTAACAGTTAGAGGATGCAGAAAAAGAGCAGGTTCCTTGGAAAGACAAACCTCTCCATGGGCTGTACCACTGGCAGATAGTGAATGTGGCTCACATGACAAAATCCTACCAGTTGTTGGAAAAGGCAGGGCTGAAAGAGAGCACTGAAGCACTAATCCTAGCAGCACAGGAACAGGCACTCAACACAAGATCAATAGAAGCTGGAGTCTACCACACCAGGCAAGACCCAAGGTACAGACTATGCATAGAGGCCTCTGATACAGTCCAGCACCTAGTAGTCGGATGCAAGATATTAGCAGGAACAGCATACACAGAGAGACACAACCAAGTTGCTGGGATTGTGTACCGAAACATCTGCACACAATATGGATTGGACCTGCCGAAGTCCAGATGGGAGATACCACAAAGGGTAGTTGAGAATTACAGTACTAAGATCCTGTGGGACTTCAAGATCCAGATTGGCCAACCAACCCGGCATCGTGGGGGTAGACAAGGAACAAAAGACTGCAGTCATGGTGGAACATGAGAAGGTGGACAGATACCAAGTAATGAAAAAAGAACTAGAAAGGATGTAGAAAGTGAAGGCAGTAGTAGTCCCGGTTGTGATAGAAGCACTCGGGGCTGTGACTCCCAAGTTAGGGGAGTGGCTTCAACAGATTCCAGGTGGGACATCTGAGATCACTGTCCAAAAGAGTGCAGTTCTAGGAACAGCTAAGATACTGTGCAGAACCCTCAAACTCCCAGACCTCGAGAATGAGGAATGAGCATACCACCCAGGAGGGGTGAGAAAATCAAATATAAATATAGTGTAGATTGAATTAGCTGTATTAGTCCAGTAGACAAGATGCCAAAATACCAGAGTATTGCAGTATGCAATGATACCTTTTTTTATTGGACTAACATAATATTTAAAAGACAAGCTTTCTTTCAAAAGCTTATCTTTGAAATATTATGTTAGTAAAATAAAAATGGTATAATTGCATACTGCAATACTTTGGTATTTCGGCATTATATATATATGAAAACACCTTAGCATTAGAATGCTCATACTTAGCAAGAAGCCTGTAGAAAGATATTTGCAAGCAAGTGAAATAGTCATAATACACTCCAGAATCTAGGAGCAGAGAAATCAGTCAGGGGTTACACACCACAGGATAAACAGAAGACAGAGCTGAGTCAAAATGCTGGTCTCTGAGACTGCTCTTGTGGTAGTGACCAGGGCCGACTGCTTAGGTGTTCAAGGCCTGAATGCTTGAGCACGCAATCTTGTAGGCTTCACCTGTCTCTGTTTGGACCCTTCAAGCTATTTTAGGAGCATTCTGTCTGTTGCCTCCACCTTCACAAAACCACTGCCTCTTAACCAAGATCCTAAGCCCACGGATCTTCATGAAGCCCTGGCCCACCCACTTCATCAAACTCCTGGCCACCTTCCCTTCATCAATTACCTGGCCATCCAGCGATCAAACTCCACAGCCGCCGCCGCCCTTCATCAATCCCTCCCACTTGCTATCAATTCCTGCCACCCCTTCATCAGTCCCCTGCCCCTCTCATCAATCCCCTCCCACCCTTTACTCAGCCCTCTGCCCCTATTCATCAGCCGCCTGACCCCCTAATCAATCCCCTCCCACCCCTTTAACAGCCCTCTGCCCCATTCATCAGTCCCCTGACCCCCTCACCAATCCCCTCCCCCTTTTATCAGCCCCCTGACCCCCTCATCAGTACCCTCCCAACCCTATCACCCACCTGCCCCCCTTTAATCAGTGCCATGCCCCCCTTTTCAACCCCCTGCTCCCCTTCATCAGCCCCCTTAATACATCCCATGCCAAATAATCCAACCCCTGGCCACCCCTTCATCAGTCCCCTGCCCCCTCATCAATTCCCTCCCACCTATTTATCAGCCATCTGCCCCCATTTCATCAGCCCCCTGATCTCCTCATCAATCCCCTCCCACTCCTTTATCAACCACCTGCCCCCTTTAATCAGCCCCATGCCCCCCTTTTCAGTTTCCTGCCACCCTTTATCAGCCCCCTTAATAAATCCCCTGCCAATTAATGCAATCCATGCCACCCCTTCATCAATCCCCTGCCCCCCTTAATTAAATTCCTGCACCTCTTCAACAAAACCTATTTAATAAAAAAGAAAAAAAAGTCACTCACAGTAAAGGCTGCTGCTCCCTGGACTGAGCTGTCTCCGCCGATTGAAGAGCACCGGGTGCCGCCTTCACTCACTGAATTGGATCCTTCCGCGGCTCCCTCTGATGACAGAGCACGTCGACGTTACGCAAGTACGCGGCATAACGCCCCCACGCTCCTCCTCCCCCCTCCATACAGAAGTGGATTCCCGGCGGCGGCTCTCTGCTCATAATTTGCAAGTCAAGTGCAAAGCAGTATTATGCACTTGACTTGCACTTTAAATACAGAACTCGGCCGGCCTGCGAGCTGTGTTGGCCGCCCGGCGCCCCTGTTGCCATGGCGCCCTGTGCGGCCGCACAGCTCGCACACCCCTAAGGCCGGACCTGCACAGAACCCCCCCAACACACTGCACCACACACATACACAATACTTCCAAATATATATATATATATATATATATATACACACACACACACACACACACACACTACACTCTTAAAGGACCACTCTAGCCACCCAGACCACTTCAGCTTAATGAAGTGGTCTTGGTGCTAGGTCCTTCTAGGGTTAACCCATTGTTTTATAAACATAGCAGTTTCAGAGAAACTGCTATGTTTATCAATGGGTTAAGCCTTCCCCCAAAGCCTCTAGCAGCTGTCTCATTGACAGCCGCTAGAGGTGCTTGCGTGCTTTTCACTGTGAAAATCACAGTGAGAGCACGCAAGCGTCCATAGGAAAGCATTATAAATGCTTTCCTATGTGACCGGCTGAATGCGCGCGCAGCTCTTGCCGTGCATGCGCATTCAGCCGACGGGGCGGATCGGTAAGGTAAGTTTTAACCCCTTTCCAGAGCCGGGCGGGAGGGGGTCCCTGAGCCACATATGCATCACATTACACCACAAACACAACACGACTAAAACCAACCTTATTACACAATACCACACCACGACCAGCTCACTCTACACACACGCAATACCACAAGCAGGCTCCAAACACATGCACAATACTCTTTCCTG
This sequence comes from Pelobates cultripes, assembly GCA_933207985.1. Taxonomy (NCBI): domain Eukaryota; kingdom Metazoa; phylum Chordata; class Amphibia; order Anura; family Pelobatidae; genus Pelobates; species Pelobates cultripes. The sequence continues at coordinate 76,908,159 of OW240922.1, forward strand.
GCCTTTTGTCTCCTGGTATCCATTTATAGAGACACCAGAGACAAGTTGCAAGGAAACACAGTGCAAGTATGTTATTAAATTTGCTTGCACTGTGCAGAACAAATACAGGACTTTTTTCTCATGCTAGAGCTCTTTAGCAGAGCTCTGCGCATGGTCTGCCCTGGAAGAGCATTGAACCAACATGCTCACTTTGAGAGGAGGCGTGTTTGTCATTGGTGATGACAAAACACACCTCCTCTGCCCCGCCCCCTTTCTAGTGGGCCGCTGTGTTAAAAAAATGCCCGGGCCGAATTTTTCTCCCAGTCCGGCCCTGAATGTCACCATAGTTTTCTTTTTATACATATGAACAAATGTTAAATGAAAGGGAAAAAAATTACATTGCCTCTTCAACTGAAGTACATAAAATATACAAACAGTTCACCATTTTACACAACTTTTTTTTTAAACATGTGTATGAAAACATAAGGTCAATTTGAAAGGCTCTGTCAAACACAATTAGCCGTGTTTGATTTGGTCTTTAGCTAGTTGATTTTGTTAAGAGCATTTTCTATAGAATATTGATGGAAAATACTTGACAGTTACATAACAGGATATTTGCAAGTTTTAGAAGAAATGTAATGTTGCAGCTGCAGAAGGATGGAATGCGATGCACACAAGTGAAGACATCATTCTGTAAGAATTACATACAAATTGTATAATCTAGCACAAATGTATTCTGAATTCAAGAAAACAGTCAAATAAATAAAAAACAACAACATCAAGAAAACATCAAGGAAAGATGTTTATAGGTTGTAAATTAACAGGGTTATTCACTAGACACCCGATTCTGTCCATATGGGAAAATCTGGTAAAAATCTGGTTCCCAGAGTACCGAAATTAAAAGTAAACTATGCTAGGAATACAAAATTGTACCCTATAGTAATAGTACCCTATAGTGACCCCCTCGCTTGCATCTCCCTCTTCCCCCAGTGGAACAGAAAGAATTAAAAACCCTTCTGTCACTTGCCTGAACCAGCCCCGATGTCTCCTGGTGATGGATCAGACTCCACCTCTGCTCCTCCTCCCCCGACATTGGGGACCTAATGCGCATGCGCAGCATGCACCACAATCACATTTTTATGTTATTACACTATATGTATTGTATTATTATTTTATAGGGAACATGATCTTTTGTTTGGTTGTATAAGTATACTTTATAATAAGTTTTGCACACAATATTCATATATTTTTTATATTTTTATATTGAATTTTTATTTTGTATGTTATATTTGCTTTGCATATTGTTTTTCTATATGTTAAAATAGTGCAATGATCTATTATCTTTTGTCTGTATCGCAAATTGCAATAGTGAGATTGATACGTTATTTTTATTTACTATAAGTGGATGTCACATGGTAGCATTTAAATTGTTTTATGTATATTTTGCCTAACTTTCAGCAGTGGTGTTTAATGTTTTAACGTGGTGGATTGTATAACTTTCAAATTCTTATATTTAGCCTCCGTTAGGCACTATTAAATGGTGATGTAATGTAATAAAGCCTATAAAGTTTTCACACTGTTTTTTCACACCACGAGTCTCAAGTTGGACAGCTGTACTATAGAAACTAACCTTAGGCGTGAAGCCTAATGGAATATCACATTCCATATAGATTCAAGTGGGATTATATATGTATATATTGCTAGAGTTACTCTCCTTCCCCCTCTATATTCCGTTGTATATCTTGTACCATGATGAGAAATTGATTTTAGGAATGGAAGCATACACGCTGACAGAAACTAATAAAGGACAATACTATTATTTTCTTTTATTCTTAGTATAAATATATATTTAAAAACACTTTAATGTATTATTATTTATATTATAAGTATAACAACCTTTTATGATTCTCACTCATCTCTTTTTTTTTTATTCTTTTTTTTGTGGTGCAAATAATGAACAAACGCTCTGGTCATGCCACAACAGCGGTAGCAAGAGTTGTAATTCATACAGTATAACTGGTACATGGCATATACGATTACTGCACACATTTGTAATTAAAGTTAACAGGCTGGTCAAACGTGTCTGGAGTCCAGAGATCAACGTCTATCTTTACATGGTGAAGATTATAGAAGAATAAATGGCATTTCAGGCTTATCAAGCAGGAGTATGAGGATTTGTTTAGTAGAGAGCGAGCTAAACTTATGTCTATGTAGGCAGTGAGACTTGGTGATTAGGTCAACGGACCGACCACATGCTTTGAAGGGTCAGGTCAGATTGGGCTAATGCTCTATAGTGTTCTGAGGCTAGGCACCTTTATCAAAGGCATGTGCGGCTAAGTGCAGTTATCAGTGAGCTTAATAGTCTAAAGCTGTGCTAGCCTTTTGCTCATATACATATACATCTGGGTTGAGGGGAACAATAAAATAACATGGGGTATAAAGACAAGTCTGGCTAAAGCATAGAAAACAATTGAACAACTGTTGATTATCAGACACTAGTAGGGTGACTATACATACAGTTGTGCTCTGCTGACCAGGGTGGTAGCAGGGAGAGAGGCTACTGCAAGCCTTCACCCGATGCCACTAGTGCGCTGGAGCAGGTAGTTAAATCTTCAACCCGTCAGTCGGTCTCGCAAAACAATGTCCTCCATAGTTAGTATGCTCAGTCTTTGGTGCCTCTATTTTGGGAGATTTCACCCGACTCTGGTTTGCGGCAGGAACCCTTTGTGGTTGTGGGGTGTAGCGGTGTCCCCCTGCGCCTTCTTGTTGGTCCGTGGCAGCTGCTGGGCTGTGTGCTTACAGGCATGTTTCAGCTGTGGTGTCTCCGGTCCGGGCTGTAGTGATACTCTGCTGTTGGCTGGGTGTCTGAGGAGTAGTTGTAAGATTCTGCCCCTTGTGTCTGACGTGTCCGGTGCAGTAGCGGTGCAGTAGTGGAGTAATGGCTGCAGACCCTTAGGTCATTGCTGGTGGCGTGCTCGTTTTAGACCTTGGTAACACTTTTGGGTCGAGATGGGTCTGTGTGAGCCTCTCGTAGGTGGCAGTGCCGCCGTTGCTTGAGCTCTGCTTGTCCGCTTTTGGCGGTTGTTGCCCCTTTGTTGCACCTTCCACGTGGCGCAGGCTGGTCGTTCCGGCGGTGTTGTTGTTGGGTTCCCGTGCCTCGGCCGCATGTGAGGGGTTGTTGGTTGCCGCTCTGCTCTTGTGGCTAGTTTCGGTGCTGGAGGTAAGTTTGCATATGGCTTCGAACTTAGCTTGGAAGGCCGCTGCCCATTCCTCTGCTGACTGTTGCGGCGGGTTCATGGTTCTGCTGTCGGCCATCTTAACTTGGCCTCTTGGGGCCGTTTGGTTGGAGGTGCTGTGACGAGTGTCCCAGAGGTGGGTGTTGCTCATTAACTGGCGGACCGGGATGACCCCCACTGGTCCAGAAGGGGGGGGAACGAGGGCCCTTTTGCACAGTGGCATCTAGTTGTGGCGGGGGGAGAGTGGCCATCTCACATGCTTGTCCGAGCGGTGCCGGTCGTTTAGTTGCTGAAGGGGTACCATAATGCTCCTCTCAGTGTCCCCTTTCCTTTCCTGGCCTTTGTGGCCCGATTGGTCGCTGTTTGGTTCGTGAAAAGTGGTGTTTTATTTGTTTCGTTGCAGGAACTCTTGAGCTAGTCAACCACTCGGCTCTGCGGTCAGGCCCCGCCCTCACTCATCTCTTTATGAGTGAATTTGGATATATTATGGAAATATATTTCCTCCAGTCCTGCACTTTTTCAACCACTTTACCTAAATGTGATTTATTTCATATTGTGTACTATTTTCAATGCAATGGTTAAAAGCACTGTTTAAAATAGAGCCAATGAGCCATTAACAAAGACACTTGTACTTACTCAATTGGAATGATATATGATTATTTACAATCTAGTATTATTCCTAATCCATAGAGGAACGCATTCACAAACTAAATAGGGTGTTCCAATTAAATTTATTTATATAGTACCAACATATTGTCCAGCACGTACAATAGATTCTAAGCCATTTGGTGCTAACAAAGCATGTATGACAAACATGAATAAATGAAAATAAAATATTTATCCCCAGCATAAAGGTAAGAGTTTTCACAACAAATATGTTTATAAAGAACACCATTAAAACATACTGCTGGTACCCATTACTGCATTTTGTCAATCAAAAACGTAATCCTATTTTACTTTTTGAGTTCTCTATTTCTGCATAATTAAAAGAATGCTTCAAGCCTGCTGCAGTGGTTATGGTGCCAGAAGTGCAAATATGGTTTGACTACTTACCTGGTTCCTGCCAGGTGCTCTTGGCCACAACACCTGCTTCCAGTCCTATCTTGCAGCAGTGTACTGTTAGGTCTACAGAACTCAGCAGGGCTACATAGGACATCGCTGATTGGCTGAGAGAGGTCAGCTGGTGCAATTATCAGTTTAGTAAACAAATACCTAGGAATTATGGTGAATAAACACATAACAGCTTTTTGGTCCACTACAGATAATTTTTAAAAATAGTTATCATAAGTTTACTGTTTAGTGAATGAATGCCTTATAATTTACCATTTAGTGAATAAACGCCTTTTTTTTTTAATATATATAATATAACCGCCACCCCTTTCCGGCTTAAAAGCAATACATAGATTTTCCACTTGTTTTCAATTCGAAAACACGCTCCTCCAAGAATTTCTGTGACATATGAGTCCGTTAGGAGAGCTTGTTTAGTTATTTTCTTGGACCTCAGGGTTTCACATTACTAACAAAAACTGGCAGACCTGCTCAATTACTCCTGATAAGTTCCAGTCAAGAACAATTTCAGGACACTCTAGAAAACATTGCCTGAAATAACAAAAATCTCAGACAAATTAAAGTGTAAATAAAGTTTGCAGAACATTTTACATATTATATTCAGAGAATTTAGTATCACTGTACTGCATGTACTTGGAATCGGAATTTGGCTTTCATGGCATCCCACCATCATAATCCCGAAGTAACACACGTTCGAGCATCAAAACAAAAACGAGGGTAATGTCATGTTTGGTTTAATAGTCTGGAATAGTTTGTGCATGGTGAGTACAGCAGTGGAAGCTGGCTATAAAACTTTATAGAGCTGTTTTTAATTTTAGAAATTTGTTGGATACTACGTTGAAAATATTATAATTGCATTCTTATTCATGAAAAATAACAGCAAATATTTTATTGAACTAAGTCAATAAGAATATATTAATTGACTTATTATACATTAAGAGAAATAATCAAAAGAGCTTCCAGGCAGCTAGTATGAAATAGCAATATTCTGTGCTCAACCAAACCTTGTTAAAATATTGTCAGGATCACGAATCACAGTTAATTGAAAACTTAAATTTCTTATCTTTTATTAATGAATTTGAAGATGACATTTAAAGTAACACTCTCACCCCCACAACCACACCAGATCATTGTTATGGGGACAGAGGGTCCAGGCACTGTGTAACATGGGTTATACCATTATCATCATGGGTTATACCATTTTGCAACAGTTGAACCTCAATGTTGGTCCTCCAGCACCCAACACAGTTACCCCCTCAGCTTCATTCCTCTCTGCTTCCATAGCATTAGGAGGGATTAGCCAGGCAGCTCTTATGTGTAATGTTTTTATTTATTATTCAATAGTTAGCTCACCAGATGAATCTTTGCTTAAAGGAACACGGTAGGCACTGTGAATTGGAGTGAAGTTAAATCTCAGGTTTCTGGAGTATCTGGTGTTTTCCTTCAATTCAGCGTTAAAGCATTTTTAATGTTTTAATGATAAAGTGCTACGGAACCTGTTGGTGCTATATAAACCTCAGCAGCCCATCCATTTTGAGCTGTTTGAGCTAATGAGGAAGCATTAGCCTGAGCATCACTGAGCATGTGTGATTGGCTGAGAGTGTGTAATCTCTGCCTTAGCAATACCTTCAGTGGGGGCCAGGCTGTGGGTGGCCAAGGGATTCTATATAGTGTTTGATTGAAAATGGTGAATGGAACAGTGCCATGACCAAGTCAGTGAGATGAAATCGTTATAGTGTCTACAGTGTTTAACTTTAGAGATTGGAGTATCTTCCTTTTTAGGTCTTCAATACACTGAGCGACTGTAATGCCTGAAAAAAATAAATCTCAGATAATACGTTTTCTAATGCTTTACATCCTCAGAAACAGATTTATGATGCAGCTCATCTGTATTACATTTTTTTAAAAATCAACAAAAAGTGAATGGTATGCATTAAGTGGCTATTTTTATCTTTAGAGCTGAATCCATTTTTAATTTGGTCCACTAGATTAATTAAATAATTACAAGAAACAATTTAAATTAGCTCTACTTGTTTGACAGCTCTCAGCACTAATACATATATTGTCATTATGAAATGCCTATATTGCCTATGAACACTCAATGCATTTTTCTTTTATCAGTGCAATGTTACTTTGAATACTCGAGGATGCTCAATTCAGCATAATCTGGAAACTTAAAGTATTCCATTCAGATATGCTCCGCAAAACCAAGGTAGTCTGCAGGGCGCATAAAGACCCTTTTTTCTTCTCCTCCTTCAGTCCTTCTCCTCTTTACTCTCTTACATTAAACGGACGCTCCAGGCACCCAGACCACTTCTACCCTTAACCCTGCAAGTGTAATTATTGCCGTTTTTTTTATAAACTGCAATAATTACCTTGCAGGATTAACTCCACCTCTAGTGTCTGTCTACTAGACAGCCACTAGAGGGCACTTCCGTGTCTATAGCACAGATTTTCTGTGCTAGAGCATCGCTGGACGGGCGGGATCAGTCTTGCCCACCAGCTGACGTAATGAAGAGGAGGAGCGGTGGCGACCCGAAACCACCGCCGAGGGACATCGGCGGGGGTCTCAGGTAAGTGAATGAAGGGGTTTTCACCTCTTCAGCAACCGGGGATTGGGAGGTGGGAGGGAGAGGGGACCTGCAGTGCCAGGAAAACAGATTGTTTTCCTGGCACTTGAAAGTCCCTTTAAGTACTTAATTTTCTCTGAATCCTCTGAAAATCAGGCCACTGCCTTTCTCTAGTCACAAGCTCTAGCATATCCAGGAACACAGACACAAAATTATGATCAAAGATATTAAAATGTATTGTATTGACAGGCAATAAAAACAGGGTCTTCTAGTTTTTTATTTTTTATTTTATCTCTTTCACGTTTGTTTACTACAAATACACAGGCAATAAAAACACATTGCTTTATGCTCTTTTGTTTTCTTCTATGTGTCTCTTTCACAGTAATTTACTATGCATATTTGCAGCAAACTGAATTCTAAATGGCTAAAATAACTGAACAATGAAGCAAGTCTTGCAATCTGGATATTAGTTTCCTACAACTTGGAGTTTAGTGAATAACGTTCCGTGTTTATTTTCACACTCTCTAACTCTCTTCTCTGCTGGTATCTATCTCTTTTAGTTTTCTTTGAAAATTCAGGAGCTTCAGGGTTATAGCTAGAGCAGGTGTAGGCAACCTTTGGCACTCCAGATGCTGTGGACTACATTTCCCTTTATGCTTTGCCAGCATTATGACTGTTAGAGCATTATGAGAGATGTAGTTCAAAACATCTGGAGTGCTGAAGGTTGCTGTAGCGGAGCTGCAATAATAAAACCAATATCTCCACTGGTAGACTGTAAAAACATCCAAGAGAAGCGCAGTACAGCAACACAATCCCAATCTCCCAATAACCGGACGATACACTGATTTTTTTATTCTGCCACATAAAAAATTGGGTTTTATGCAACACCCCATGCAAGGGGTTTCTTTAATTACATTCCAGGGGTTTTCCACTGGTGGACCTTGTTGGGGACAGGGGACAACGTAACATTTCCCAGACTCCTCCTACGTTCCTGGGAAATAATTGAGTATGGACAACTCTTTAATTACATTATCTCCCAGGTACAGAAAATATACAATATTTCAAACACTCATAATATACAATAATATTATTCAGAATCCCATGAAAGATACTTCATCGAATGGCAGGGATCTGAGTGCTCACTCTGTCGAAATATCACTCAGATCCGTTCAGTGAATTAGGAACGCCATTCGAGTGGAGTTTAGACCGATCAACCACAAGATACAACCCCAAAATAGTTCCAGATGGTTTTAGGCTTTGACCAGTCTTCTTTCAGTATTCACCATTAAAATAACGAAGGGAACTGTTCGTGTAGCAAGGGGTCGTGTGCCATGTGTTCGGTAGTGTCTTTCATATAAATGCCGCTCTGTATAGGTGAAGGGAAACAAACACATGAAGGGATGGTAGTTCAGCGGTGTTCGCGCTGTCGAGTCTCTGATTATAGTTCCATGTACTCAACGACCAAACACCGCTGTCTGTTCATGAACAAAGATGGCCGCCGCCACGTGTTCAGTCATACAAATGACGTCCACCCATCCGACCACTTAGAACCTTGCGGTTTCTAAGTGTGAATTTCAGGCACATGACTCCCCCGAGTGGTCCAACTGTTCGGTAGATGGTTCGACATACGAACAATATAGCTGTAACACGTTCAGGAACTCCAAATTGTCAAACCATCTAAGTCTGTAGTACAAATAAGTGGCTGGTTCTGCCACAGTTGCCTAATCCTTAAATAGAAAGATTTCACAAACATCCACCCTATACCGCAGAATGGCCATGGTCACACACTGTACAAGGTTGTAAATACCGAATACATTCCTGTTTATGTTCAGAATATGAGATTGGCACTGAAGACATTATGGGTTTTTTTAGCAAATGACTTGAGAGATAATTTAGACATTTATATTTCCAAAGCTTTTGAAAAAAAATAACACTATTGTATTAATGAAACCCAGACTGATACTGTGGTGTGCATTATTTAATTTTTCAATTATCATCAAATTTATACTTCAGGGGAAATTAGATGTAAATCCAATTGTAAATGCCACTTAATTCAGAGAGTAAAATTCTAATTAGATTTCTCTTTTTCATATTATTTCTCATTTTCACTGGGGCAAAAAGCCAGCTTATGGGGGGTGGTTAAACAATAATAAGTGATAAGCTGTTTCAGGTGCTCTGTGCCTTTAAGACGTTGGCTGTTGGGCACGGGCGCCCTAGAGTACGTAGAGTTTACACGTGGGTTCGGCTGGAGCTTTCCGCGGGTCGTGGCGTGCTGCAACACCACATCCACAAGTCACAGGGATGCCGGCCATCTGTCTTTGCGGTCAGACACGTCGGAGTCCTCGGTGTGCGGGGGAACCCCAGGTAAGCGTGGTCATGACACTGACCCAGGTGAAATACCCCATCGGACAATTGATACTACTGTGGTGGACCCACTGCCTGTCCGTAAATTGCCTGTCTTTACATTGTGTGTGTTTTTCCTATTCTTTCGTTTATTGTGCCTGCTCCCCTTTCGGAAGGTCTTCCACGCAGGGAATCCATTCACCTTCCTAACAGGGACCACCCCAATCCCTCATTTAGAATGTTAGGATAGAATGTTCACACCTCGCAACATAAGTGTCAAACCGCAAACTGCAACAATTAATGAGTGCTTCCCTGGATTGTCGCCATTCGTACAGGCAAACGCCACCAGGGGTAGCATTCGTGGATTGTTACCCGCCTCGTTTGTCTCCTGAACGAGGGCCTCCCTGGTGCCCCATTAGAATGTTCACACCAATTAATCAGAATGTTCGCACTCACCACATAGGTGTGAAACTGCAAGGGAAGTAATTAACGAGTGCTTCCCTGGGTGGCCGTCATTCATATAGACGAACGGTGGCCAGCGGGAGCATTCATACCCCGAAAAGAGATACTTCCCTTGTGGGGTTTGACCCCAGGACCTTGCAAATGGAGATTAGTCGGTCAAGGGTCCAAGGCGAGGGTCCCTGAGATTGGTGTGGGCACTTTTGGGGCACTGGCGAGTTTGGTAGGCTCTCATGAACCTGAGGGACAAAGAGACCAGTTCTTTTCCCGTGGACAGACTTTTCTGTGCCTGGGAGACAAAGGCACAGAGGCTCTTGGGAAGAAGACCCCTGGAGGTTGGTGTGGGAAACCCTGGGAATTTAGTGTCAGGCTTTGGGGACAAAGGGAAAAGAGTCCCTTCCTATGCTAGGGACCCAGGGAGGGGGAGGATCCTGGGAGGTGACCTTGTTTGTTTTATGTGATCCACCCCTTGCAGGGGGTTATGCATAAAAGCCGTGTTGTACCTCCAGGACTGTGTGTCATCCAGTTACTGGGGAGAAATGGGTCTATTTGTACTTTACATGGTTCCTGACTGGCTGAAGGAAGGGAGTTAGCAGAGGTAACCAGTCGGGTTACCCGTGGTCCACTACAACTACCATCTAGGGTCTCTAGCTGTATTGAGGGGATTCTAGATGTACTAAGGGGCCACATAGGCTTCTGTTGCGGCACCGCTCTCTCTTGCTTTTCTATTACCCACCTGGGGTCTGGGGATTAAGGCTTGCTGCTCACTTTGTCGAGGACTAACCCAACAAGTCACCTGCAGCCCTGGCTTCCAATAATTTGCTGATGCATCATCCGAGCTGCTCTCCTGCTGGATTTATGGAGCATCTACCTCTGGGATTTGAGGGAGGCTTGTAGAGTAATGTTCCCTTTGCAGTGAGCTATGCTGGTCAGGAATGCTAGGCTCTCTGGCACACCGGTAGCTGTGAGGCTATAAACTCCCTGTCTCAGATGAGTGGCCAGTGATGGGAGAGACATATGAAGGCATCTATAGGGATCTGCTTTGACTTTGTGGTACAGCGGAGATGCAGGAGGCTGTTGGCCTACTGACACTGTAGAGAAGGGGCAACGTGGATCGCCTAGGCCTTCGAGTGCACTTTTCACTACAGATGTCTCTGTGGTGAAGCCCCAACCAACCTGGTGACAGTGAGCAATGGATCCGTGTCCTCAGGGCCATTCATATGAACTCTATTGTTGGCTCTCTGACCAATTTAAGTTGTATTTGTCCTTTGTCTTTTTTATATCACCCTTGCATCGCGTTTGCTAGACCTTGATACAACTATGTTCTTTCTGAACAAATTTATGTTTTCTTTTCATTTTTGCTTCTTTTATGTTTCCAGCCGTCTGCTGGTCCACTTGGTGGGTTCTTCACACAGGCTCTACCCATTCTCTTTTTTATATACTGGGACATTTTCTTTCCTTATTAGGTAGTATATGAAGCATTTATGCTCCAAAGTTGTCTATTCTTGCCTTTAACCTACTATAAAGACAATTATATCTCTCTAATAGGCGAGCTGCATAATACTTTTACCTTTAAAACTACATATTGATGTTCTCATATAGTCTGCTATATGTCTTGCTTTAGATCTATTGTATAGGCAGTCGCTCTTTAACTCAGTAACCAATAATGAAGCTAGCTACCTGTCAATCTCACGCACAATATATTGCTATTTCTAATAAGTATGATTGTCTGCTCAATAAAGTCTGAATGACAAAAATAAATTAATGAATTGATAAAATAAAGTGATAAAAAAGGTATTTACAACAAGCAGCCAACAAAAAACAAACCTAAAGAAAATAATGTATAAATGCATTATTTATCTTCTCTCATGCAAAATACTAATTTTCAATACTCTAAATACATTTTTAATGCAATGAATAGCCTAATCCAACTCTATTTTTATAAAGAAAGCTAAAGAAGGAAAGAAATCACCATCCAGCGACCTCTGGTCTTGTGTCATCTTTCATATCCAACAGGAATATGCCACACTTACAGCTAGTTAGAGTATTGGGACATATGCACTTGGTAACAAATGACAGTGATGGATGAAGAAATGCTTGAATAGTCAAACTAATTCCTGTTTGGAACCAACAGTGCAGACTGTATCCAGGCAGCTGTCAGATTAGATAAAGATCTTGCCCAGTGATGCCAATCATATTGATCTTTGCTTACTTATAAATGGGCTGATAGATGTTCTTTTAACATGTACACAAGACAAGTGAATTTGAAGACATGCTAGTTGGTGTCATCGAGTGACCCTGGAATTATTTTTTTTTAAGTTACTTTGTTATTTTCAAGCCTTGATCCATTTAGCATTTTTCACCTCCCGGGTTCTGTAAAATAAAATTAAAATAAATTGATATTTAACTGATGTCATGATAAACCATGGGCTAAAATATTTGTATAATGTATTGGACCTAAAACGTGCCAGGACTCGAAGAGCACATGATTTTCAATTACTTATTTTTTGAGTTTGTTCCATACTTGTTCATTTTATTCCCTTGCAATAGTAGATTCTCCTGAGCTTTGAAATTAAGACTATAAATACTTTGTAAAAATTGCTTATGCACAAAGATGAAACGTCATCCAAATCCCTGTCTGTCCATCAACAAACATGTTTGACAAACGTGCTGCGATACCGTAAACTGTGTAACTCAGGCAACACCAATCACACTTGGGAAAAGATTATCAGAGGACCTTTAATAACCTGTGCGATATGTAATACGATAGACTATAGAAAGAGACCCATTGAAAAAGACAAGAGATAGGTACAGTAGCTCCATATGTAGATAGAAAATATATGCAATCTAAACATTTTTTACTTTTTAAGTAGATCACATATTGCAAGTTTATTTACTTTTTCCTCAGCCAGGGTCAGTTTTCCCATTAGGCAGAGTAGGCACACATGCATCTGTAGGGGATGCCTATTTACAACACTTATAATGTATCTTTTTTGGGCTTAGGTGAGCAGGTAGGGAGATAAGTACCAGGGGTACAGGGTGTAGTAGTGGGTGCAGAGGGGCATTAGGGCTGAGGTGGATGCTAGAGGCAGGGGACATAGGACCTGAAGTGGGTGCAGGGAGGGGTGGGGGCTGCAGTGGATGCAGGAAGGCATTAGGACTGTAGTGGTTCAGGGAACATATGGGCTGAATTGGGAGCAGGAGGGAAATGGGTTGTAGTAGGTGCAGGGGAAGAATTAGGGCTGTAGTGCAGAGGTGTATTTGGGCTCTGGTGGTAACAAGGATAGATAGAGGCTGAGGTGGGTGCAGTAAGGCAAAGGGGTAGTAGTAGGTGCAGGTAGGGATGGGGCCATATTGGGTGCAGGGAGGGTAGAGGCTGAGATGGGCACAGATGGGCACAGGGAAGGATGGGGGCTGTAGTGGTTGCAGGAAGTCACAGGGGCAGTGGTGGGTATGCCTCCCAACAGTACTGAATTTAGCAGGACAGTCCCAATGTTTGTGTTCTCTCCTGGCTTAGTTACCAAGTGTCCCCATCATTCATAGCACAAGCACATCAATAGATATGCTAGCACTCTGATTAGAGCATTAGGTCCCTGCAGGGAGAATGGAAACTGTGCTCCCTGCATTTTCTGTCCTCAATCGGCCGGCCTTCATGATTGACAGGCAGCCTGAAGTACATTCATCCCCTTTCTGGGCAGATGCACTCCATTGGCGGTGGAGCAAGTGTTGCAGTTGTATCATTGGCCTTCCCCCTTTACCTTCCTGCCACCGGCGTCCCAATTCGCAGGATGCCAGAGTTGTGAGAGATGATGGTTGGTGCTACTCTTTATCCAGAAGTACTCTACAGGAAAAGAGGAGAGGGCAGGAAGTGATGTCACTTCCCATTCCTGGACTCTGCCTCTTCCCCTCACAGAGAGCACTGTACAGTGAGAGCATGGTGGAAACCTGTCACTGAGTGGGGGGTGGAAGGGGGTCACTTACACTGTGATAGTTTGGAGGGGCAACCGATCCTTGAAATGTGTCTGGAATTATGGCTTTCTGGCTAGGGAGATCTCTGAATACTACATTTAAAGGAGCATTATAGAGTCAGGAACACAAACATGTATTCCTGACCTTATAGTGTTAAAACACCATCTAGCCCTCCTTCCTCCTTCCTCCTTCCTTGGTCCCCTAAATATAGTAAAATCTTACTTTTATTCCTGTCTGCTGGCTCTGCCCTTGATCTGCCTACTTGGCTGACATCATCAGAAGTGTTGAACAAAAGCCAATCACAATGCTTTCACATAGGAAAGCATTGTTTTGGCTGAGATAGTCAAGGAGGCAGATCAGAGGCAGACCACAAGTCAAACACAGCCCTGGCCAATCAGCATCTCCTCATAGAGATTAATTTAATCAATGCATCTCTATGAGGAAAGTTCAGTGTATCAATGCTGGAGACACTGAAAAGCAGTGCTGCACAGCCCAAGGAAGCAACTCTAGTAGCCATCTGAGGAGTAGCCAGTGGAGGTATCCCTGGGATGTAATGTAAACATTGTATTTTCTCTGCAAAAAAAGCCTGAAGGGAATGATTATACTCACCAGAAGAAATACAGTAAGCTGTAGTAGTTCTGGTGGCTATAGTGTCCCTTTAGCATCACTCTAATTCAAAACCCAGTAATTCTCAACACCCATTATACCAAAACTATTGCCCTCTTAAAGGAGCACTACATTTCCCACATAGTAACAAAAAGAAAAATCACCATTAAGTAGATATACCTCCAGTGACTACATGCATGATTTTTTTCCCCTATTAACTGCAGCCTTAGAATGTCCTCAACCTTTTTCCTAGAAGAGAGTTTCAGTCTTTTCACAGGGAAATAGCCAATCTGAGGCTTTTCATTAAGAAGCCAGGGGGAGCTCCCTCGTTAATTTAGAAGAGAGCTGTTTTCTCATAGAAATCTGCACTTTTATAAACTAGGGTTAAACTAGGGTACTCCTAACCCAAAAAGCACTTCAACAATCTCAACAAGTGCCTTTGGAATGTGGAGTGGACCTTTAATTCTAAACACTCTATGTAATCTAACTCAGACTTAACCCCTCTCTAACCTAAACCCACATTTACCATAACAACTTCTAACATTATTTTTAACTCTGCATGCATTCACTATACTCACATATTCAAACATAATACATTACAGGTAGAAATATGTACATACATAAAAACATATGCAGTTGTCAAATTTTATGTTTTCTTTTTTTTTGTCTGCAATGTTCAGATAATACATTAGTTATGCTCACTTTATCATCCTTTTTTTAAAAATATTTTTTGTCTATGTTTTTTAGGGAGGGAGCAGGAGAAGCCATAGAATTCTTCGCTTACAGGCATCTGACATTTAAATCTGGCCCTGAACTCAGCGGGGGCTCTGTGTAGAGGTAACAGTATTTTCTGTGAATCCTTTGGAAGAAGACCAGGGTTGTTGCCAGGGATTAACGTAAACACTTCCATAGAGTGAATACCATGACTATACCCTTTGCCCAGAACCTTTTGGCCACATATACCATTATGTTCTTTAACTGCATTTTGCATTTAAACACTTGCAATTCAGCAAGAGAGAGGCAGTCAGCTCCTCTTGCTCCCTTCAACCATCGGCAAACGCCAACAATAGGATCAGGAGGGATTTTTCTCAATGGAGTTAAAGCTCTGTTTCTTGTCACAGCAAATATACAGTCACCATAACGAGGAGCCAGCTAACAAGAAAAATGAGGTGACAAATATGTTAGGATTATTAATACATGGCTCTTTTCACCCCAAACATTTTTATTTAGTAGTAACAGCTTCCCTTTACAAAGGCAAGAACATAGACGGATCATTTATAAAATTCTTTCTAAGTACGAAATGCATTTAATTTATCACACTGCTTACTTGGACGTCAGCCTAATATAAAAATCTGGTTATATGGAGAACAATTGTTATAACTAACAAAGATCCGAAGTATTATGGCTTATAGAAAGTTTGGACTTAATTTTTTATATTCCAGGATTAAATATGCTAATTACGCTACATGCAAATACATCCAGGTATTGTAATTATGTACTTGTTTTTATACTTTTAGCAAATCCATGCAGAATCTAATGGAAAACATTAGTCAAGCCTATAACAGCAGCAAAGGTGTGTGTTAACTAAATCCACATTACAAAGTGACTTCTAAACTGTGTTGGTCAATTCATTCTATCTATGGGAACCTCAATTAATCAGGCCTCTGTGATATTCTCCAATGAGTGGATTTCTACTGATGTACGAGTAAGATTGGGTGACAACCTTAAAGGGGAGTTCTAAGCTGCAAATGACCCTTTCATATTTTAATGCAATGTATAGATGATGAATTAAAGTATGCCAAAGCAATCAATACAAAAAAATGAGATAATCATTAAAGATCATTGTATGCTGTGTAAATACCCATAAATTACATTATTATTATTATTATCCTTTTTATATCCCTGACATATTATTTAGTGCTTTATCATTATAGAAAGGGAATATTAGACAGCAAGTCATTAATATACAGAATATTACCCGAGACAAGAGGTGAAGCAGCTCAAACAAGCTTACAATCAACAAGGATTTGAGGTAAGCTGATATAGATCTTTAAATATTTTGCCCAGGGAGATTTACTGGTGAAATGGTCTGACTGGAACTTGAACTTGGGTTTTCCAGATCTAAAACAGTGATGTTACCACATATCTAATGTTTTTCCTACCCTAAGATGCAGCATAGTTTGCCTGGATCCTCTAATTCTAGTGTAAGGACTCGAAACCTTTGACCATGTTATTCAACTTAACATTTCAAAGAAAACAAATGGGGATACCTAGTAGCTCTCTGTGCACAGCCTTAGTTTTAGTCAGAGCAAGGGATTCTGTGACTTGTGGTTTCATTTATCAGCTATCCACATTTTAGAAGCTGTTAGGTGAACTTCATCTCTGAGAGAACTTCACTGTAGTTCGTGAGGACATGTACATCTATATCATTGGACACTTCAAGTTATGAGAGAATGGCAGAAAGGGCGCTCTATGCACATACAGTAACCATGAAGGAATAAATATTTTGGAGGAAGTAGGACATGGAGGAAGAAGAACAGAGGTGGCAAGGTTGACGCGTAATTGTAGCAAGACACATATCTTTGTTTCTCAAAAACTGTACGCAGTTGGGCATGTTATAAATACTGCTAATTATTTAAGGCAAAAGTTCTAAAATGCATAAAAGCTGTGTTGATGACTGGAAGTTCCTTTACTTGCAGTTTAATCTCTGAAGAGGGCATTTAATAAAGACAATGTTTATAAAACAGAAACCAAATGGGCTGTTCGGAGACTTAAATTCAACCGATATGCACTACACTTATTCAACACTTATCATCATCCCTAATGAGCACACCAAGTTCTGAACTGAGTCAAGTGAACCCTGACTTGATGGTGAGGGAATCCCATAAATAATCAACAGGAGAAAGCCATAGGGAAGTATTTTCATAGCTACCCACTCAAAATTTTAACAGTTTGCTTGCTTGTCACATTTATTTAAAGGGACACTGAAGCCACTGGAATCGTTGTGTCCAGAGTGTCTAGCGTCCCCAGGTGCCATCCTTCCATTCGGTGTTAGACTGTTTTTAAATGTATTAATGGTAAACAAGGGCCCCAGCAACCCATCCCCTCTGTGCTGCTTGGCTCTATGAGGAAGCATTAGCCTGAGCAACAATGTTGACAGTGATTGTCTGAGAATGTCAGCTGACTGCTTTGAGCCTATCACAGTGCCCATTGCAGGTATGAATCAGTATGGCTCGAAGGAAGTGTGCAATATCTTCCTTTGCCATACACCAGTGTGGGCTGGACTGTGGGGAGCCAGGGATTCTCACTGAATCGTATACTGCTTGAAACAGTTGAACACTGAATGGAGAGTCACCCCCAGGCAAAATAACTAATTCAATGAGATAAGATGGTTATGTGCCTACAGTGTCCATTCATCGGTATTGGGTAGCAGTTGGCATTTCATAAATGTCCTTACTCCTGTAATGACAATGCATACAATTCTGATAGTTCCGAACATTTCTCAGACACCAAGGTGCTGAGAATCATGAGTGGGGTTATTTTCCAAATTTGAAACCAAACTGCATACATTTAAATACTCAAATTGCTATATCAAGCTTTTAATTTTAATTCAGCATAGAGTATGAAAATGTAGGCCCTATCTTGCTTAGTGTTCCCAAGGGTCTTGGTGAATACAAACCTTAAAACTCTGAATTAAACCATACATTTTTTTCAGTGTTCAGTGAATAAATCCCAAGACTGGATTTCTATTCATATAATGATCTGCAGGAGGCAGTAAAGATCTGTAAACAGAATGAAGAAAAGCACATTTCAATACTCGAATAATTCATTTATTGATGTGGCTCTATAGATGTATATTGGCGTATTAAGAATACTGAATATATATAGGTCAGTGAATAAGTCTTTTCAAAATCACTTTAATCTACATACAAAACAGGATCCTGTGAAAAGTGAGTTAGCACTTCACACACACATACACCAAAAAATCAGGTTGTCTCTTTAAGGAAAATAAAATTATTGCAAGACTGGATTTTAACCATGGCATACCTTTTATATTTACTAAAAAATAAATAACCTACTGTGCATATATTTAGATATTAGTACAAGCCCCTTGTTCCATACTAACAGTTTAATATACACTGGACAAAATTATAAACACAACACTTTTGTTTTTGCCCCCATTTTTCATGAGCTGAACTCAAAGATCCAAGACTTTTCCTATGTACACAAAAGGCCTATGTCTTTCAAATATTGTTCACAAATCTGTGTAAATCTAAATCTGTGTTAGTGAGCACTTGTCCTTTGCTGAGATAATCCATCCACCTCACAGGTGTGCCATATCAAGATGCTCACTAACACAGATTTAGACAGATTTGTGAACAATATTTGAGAGACATAGGCCTTTTGTGTACATAGAAAAAGTCTTAGATCTTTGAGTTCAGCTCATGAAAAATGGGGGCAAAAACAAAAGTGTTGCGTTTATAATTTTGTTCCGTGTATATGGGTTTCAAGGATTTTAGCTTTAGCCATTATCAAACCTTGTCATTAAAGCCCCCCAATTTCTACCAGTGTTACTCTTGGACCTGTTCAAGCCCACAAACAACAATTTCATGCAGTTGATGAAATGTGTTATGGTTACCAAAAACCGAGCACCACCGATTCTTCTTTTACTGGCTATTCATTTTAAATATCATGGTATACAAAGGACATAACAGGTTCTATGCCCCAGTGCCCACTTGAAATTCACCTTCCGATTAATGAGTTATTTTTTTTGTCTAGTCAAATATCAGTACAGTTGAAAAAATAAACATTAAACTGTAAATTAAAAAAAAACGGATTTAAGCACATAAATATAATTTGTAGAAAAAACATGAGAATATAGTACACAAATTGAAAAATAAGGAAAGGAAAGGCATGTGCACTTGTTACAGGAAAGTATTTGGCATTATACAGAGCATATAACTCATTCAGGGTATTCACTATAGTGTGAATGGTCAGGAATTTGAAGGGAAATGTAGGTAAAAATACGCGAACTAGAAAAAGTCTCAAAATCAGATATGATCTCAGTTTGGCTATGTGGGCAAATCAAGCAACAAGAGTTTGGGTATTTGCATAACACACATTTATTACAATTACACTGATCAGACACAACATTGAAACCACTAGCAAATGAAATAAATAACATTGATTATATCGTTACAAAGGCACCTGTAAACGGGTGTAATATATCGGGCATCAAGTGAGCAAGCCAGTTCTTGAATTTCATGTGTTGGAAGCAGAAATAAAACTGCAAGTGACAAAATCTGAGTGACTTGACAAGGGCCAAACAGTGATGGCTTGATAAAGACACACATTGTATAAAAACATTGCCTGTTAATTTGAATGGCTGAATAAACTAACATTACACCTGAACTACCGAGTGCGGCAGTGTTATTACTTTGAATATATTCTAAATCTCTGGAGCAGGGATCGTCACTAACAGGTACCAAAATTTGGAGCAGTGTCCCTTCTATAAATTTAATTCATGATGTAAAGGTGTCAAAACACACAGTGCATCACATTTTGATGCGTATGGGGCTGTATAGCCACAGACCAGTCAGAGCGCCCATATGATCCCTGTCCAATTTCAAAAGTACCTTCAATGGTACCTTCTGGTCCATGGAGCAATGGAAAAGGTTACTTGGTATGATAAATTACGGTTTCTTTTAGATCAGGTATATGGCTGTGTGTGTGCATTGTTTATCTAAGGAAGAGATTGCAGCAGGATACACCATGGGAAGAAGCCAGGCCGACATAGGTAGTGCTATTCTCTGAGTAATGTTCTGCTGGGAAACCTTGGGTACTGGCATTTATGTGGATGTTACTTTGACACACGCCACCTACCTAGAGATTGTTGCAGACCACATATACCCTTTAATGGCAGTGGTGTTCTTTGATGTCAGTGGCCTCTTTCAGCATGATAATGCACCCTGCCACACTGCAAAAATTGTCCAAAAATGGTTTGAGCAACATGACAAAGAGTTAAAGGTGTTGCCGTGGCCTCCAAATTCCCCACATCTCAATGCGTTTGAGCGTCTGCTCGATGTGCTGGAACAACAAATCCAATCCATGGAGGCCCCACCTCACAACTTGCAATACTTAAAGGATCTGCTGGTAATGACTTGGTGCCAAATACCACAGGACATGTTCAGCGGTTTTGTGCCTTGACACATTAGAGTTGTTTTGGCAGCACGAGGGAGGGACCTAAACGATATTAGGCAGTTGGTTTTAATGTTGTGGCTGATCGGCGTATATACTGTATTTATACTCTTCTATCCATCAGATACTCAAAGGTTGCCTGAAATTAAGCTGGTTATAATGTTAGAAATTATGATGACTTAATTTGTTTGTTTTTTCATTTTATAAATATCCACTTCACACTGTAGAGTAGTGGTAGGAAAACTTTAGCACTCCAGATGTTGTGGACTACATCCCCTGCAATGCTCTTGTAGCCATAATTCTGGCAAAGCACTAGCAGAGATGTGGTAGACATTATCTGGAGTGCCGAAGGTTGCCTACCCCTGCTGTAGAGTAACTATACATTCAGAACACATTTTTAAGTCTTGCTTTGTAATAAATTGCAGTATGTGCATGTATACCTTCTAAACACCTAAAACAGATTTTCAGATATCTTCTATGATTCATAAAGTCTAGTGATGTAACACATTAACTATGGGGAAGCATTTAAGGAAATTGGAGATGTCCTAAAAACTGTCCTAAGAACTGAAAGCATTAATCAAACACTACACCTATTTAGGTATTTATTTATTTTGCATTGATAATTCCCATGCACTATCCATGTATTGCTTTAAAATTGGGATATATTCCTACTTGTTGTGTCCCTTAAGGAGCACATATACTGTTGCTTAATACAGGGTAAAATTATATATACTAGCAGATACAATGTTTCAGTCATATATAAATATTATCTATTTTAATGAAAATTAGGATTTTATCCATTTTACAGAATAAGCCTATCTGTCAACCTGGCCTTGAAGGTAGCTGTAATAATTGAAATATCACCTTCCTGAAATTAGGATAGGATTTCCCAGACACAGATAAGATGTATTTAAGCTCTGTACTCCAAACTGATGTTGATGTAAGACAGGATCAGACTGCAACACTCTTATCAGAGTTTATGCAAGCTCTTTTAATTTTATTAGATTATCTGTAACCACAGCATCTGAAATCTTCTGGTTATTTCATTAAACAATATGAAATGTTATAAAATGTAACTAAGTACATAAAACAGTTTTTGCAAAGAGGATCCAGTCAACAGCAAGCATTACTTTCAGCAATAATTTTAATATTCTATGGGGAAGAGATTTATCAAGGTGTTCTGTTCTAAAAGTGATGCAAAAATATAAAAGGGGAGAGGTCACCAACAGAATGCGCCTGCTGATTGCCCCACTTTTAGTAACTTAAACCACTTTTTAGTATAGAACACTTTGATAAATATCCAATTAAATAGTATTGTGATCAGAAAAGGGAAAACAGTTCTAAAAGCATAGTGATGGAATGGAATGTGCCTGTTGGTTTTATTGGTTTCCATGGTGATTGGCCTGTTTTGTTTTTGTTTTTAGAACAGTTTGTTTATGCTACCTGTACAGGCATTTATAGCATGCAGAAGATGGGATGTGTCTTTTTTTTCCTATTATATAAATCTATAGAATAGACAGACAGACACATAGACAGACAGACACAGGCAGACAGACAGAGACAGACAGACAGGCAGGTATATGGACTGACAGATGGACAGGCAGGCATGCCTACAGACAGATAAAAATTTGAAAGAATCATGTCATTTACACTCTGTGCATAATGGATAGCTAGACAGTCAAACAGCCATATTGACAAAGTAATGTGCAATGCAATTATGGCAAGTCTTCTATTGAACTGTTGAATGGGCTGGTAACATCTTCATTTATATTGGTCCTAAATACAACAGTTCAGCATTCCAATCAGTCTGGTTTACAAAAGACCTTAGCTGTCCTATAAAGCTCTGTCATGACAATACTAAGGGGAAAAACTATTGGTTCATGCATCATCTTAAACAGTGAGACGGACTACGGGAATTTAGGTCTGGACGTTAACAGCTGTTGTCTCTGGGTATCTTCTGGGGACATAAATTCCATGTTTACATTCAAATGTTTGGTTGGTATGGTGTGTGAGTGGTAACATTTAAAATGCATTGTCAAAATCACACCAGAGTCAAAGAGAGAAAAGCAAGCAAATAAAAGATCACTGTTGTGAAATGTCATGTTAATTAGGGCTGATGTGGAGTGAACACTGCAGGAGGTCCAATTCTCCAGGAACTAAGTTTTGTTATAAATATACTCTAAGTCTAAGCAAAATGATAATACATAGTAACACAGTTTACTGGCTTGTATCCATTTACTGGAGTCTCTGGAAATGTAACCCTTTGCCTGCTGGACAAGGAAACATGAAGTCTGGCAATCCAGCTGACAAGTAATGCCCTATTCTAATATTCTTTACAACTATTCAAGAACTGGTAGGCAATATACCCTTCCAACAATCCAATGGTTAAATATCTTTGTGACATCTGGGAGGTGGAAAAAAAATGAACTTTTCAATTTTACAAGGCTCAGGTTCATGTGGACTATTATGAACAAAATACACAATTATGGGGGTGCAAGTAAGGGACACTAAAGGAAACCAGTGATGTGAGTAACACATTGACCTGACCACCTCTATAAAGAATGGATAGGACGGGCTCTGTTAGAACAAGCATGTTATTGGAATGCCTCTGTGGTCACAGAAAGAATGGTAAAATGACTTCAGCAACCTCATCAGTCTGTGAATACTCGCTTTAATTAATAATACAGAAATTGAAACACATATTAAGGAATATTTGGATGATGGACTGGTTTAGTCCCAAGTGAGCAAGACACTCACTTATTGATAACATAACTATCGTTCTAATATCCTTTATATAAATAAATAGAATTTATATTTATGTCCCATTGTACAGCGCTATGGAACTTGCTGGTGCTATATAAATAAAATAATAATGATAATATCCCTAAATGTTGCTGATTGAGAAAGCAACCCCAATGCCTATACATATATATAATTATTTTTTTTTTATCTGGAGTGGGTTTGGTGTTTTTACTAAACCTCCCCATAACAATGTATTTGGGAAGAAAAGGTAGCAAAAATACTTAATTTGTGGAGAGGGGATTAACATTTAAAAAGCTCGCAGTCCACTAACTGTGGACAGCGTAGATTGTAACGGAACAGCCACTTGCTTTAAAGTTCACTCCACTGTTCATGGGTTAGCAAACAGGACCCATTGTCAGATGTCCCCTGGTTAAATGCCATGTTGTCATCTGTCGTGTTGTGCATAGGGTAGAAACAGAGTGAGAGAGAAAGAGAGATAGTGGGATGTATACATTTATTAGTATATTGCACCCTGTGGCATCATGTGCATTTTGTTTAATGTACAAGATTTCAGTTCAATATCTCAATGCTCAGTCCGTCATAGATTTATTCCACTTGACAGATTTTGATAATAATAAATAACACATTTCTGGATCGTTGTCATTATAATTTGTATTATTACTTATCCAACCCAAATAAAAGTAAACTAACTGAATATGCAAATTTGTTGAAATTGCTAAATGTACAATTAGGCAATGTTTCCACTTAATTTTGATATTGGAATAAAATTGAAGAATTCAGCATGCCGTACATGACTTTAGTGCATAACCCCATAAAATGCATCAAACTGTACTATGCATTATTAATATTACTAATTCTAGTAATAACTCCAAATTTTACTTAAAAAATATTGTAAAACTTTTTTTTTTATCAATAAATGTGCATACCTACATGGTTATTCTACAAATTCCGGGGGGAAATTACCATATTCCGACTGCAATGGCAATTCTCATATTTACTTAAGCCAAATGCGGTCAGAATCCGGTCTGGCCGAGTGAATTGCAACAATCATCCAAATCCATTTGGTGTTACTTTTTCCACTTTGAAGCCTCATTCAGCAAGGAGCCCTCTCAGTGCGAAGATGGATTTGTTTTTTAGACTAACCATGGGAATTTGGATCACTGTCCACCCTCATTTTCTAATTTAAAGTTCACCACCCACCCTTCACAGAGGAGACATGGTTGGGCTATGACCCTCCCATTATTTTACAGATTTCATGTCTTTTTGCGCGACTAGACAGCAATGGCTGCCCAGTTGCTAGTTTGAAATATTTAATAATTATGCCTTCACCTGCCCAATGGTGGCTGGGGGGCATAGAGAGGTAAAATGAGGGTCTTATTGACTGCCATGGGTTGTTTTTTGTTTTTGTTTTTTTGCATGGCTAAGGGAATTTAACTATTTACCTAGTGGCTGCTAGCACTTCCAGTGGGCAAGTAGCTTGCATTTCTTGCATTTCTTTCTGAGCCAGGCTTTAAAGCATCCAGGTCCTGATTTGGAGCATATTGGTACAGATTTCAGCTTGCAGCGTTTGTTCTAGCCTAAATCTGGACCTAATAGCATGAGCAATGTTTAGTTTTTGTAGTCCAAATTATTCCGTATGCAGCCGGATTACTTTGCCTCATTCGGTACAGGACCATTTAGATTTTTAGAAATATCTCTGTTAGTTTTCATTCTTGAGAGAGGCTCACTCGTGGGCAAAAATAAAACTAAATACATGTACCTTTAATTGTGTAAAATTTGAAATTCACTTTAAATTGCCCGATACTACAAGGTGAAAGTACAATAAATACACTGTTTGCTATGTAGATTACTCTGACACTCTGTGAGTGTTGCATGACGTTTATTTTACTGAATAGAAGAATCAGTGAGCAAGTCAGCTTCCTGGCTCTTTGATCTTCAGGTTACTCTAAGTAGGTTGGCATAGAGCAGGGATCCAACTGTGCAAATAAACATCCTTGGAGAAATGACTAGCTAATAATGTTCATGAATAAAATGTAATGGCCAACGCAAAATTTTATGTAAATAATATATTTTAAATATATTTACACAAACCGCAAGTACCCGAGGAGTTCATAACACAAAAATGACTTGTGCTGAGTTCAGCAAAATTCAATATATACATAATAGGTATTTGTGTATTATGGTTAAATAATGCCATTGAGGTATTTCAGAGACATAAGAATAACCTACAAGACCCAAGGACTTAAGTTATTTATTAAAGTTTCCAGAACTTTGAGATGGTATTATTTTCCCTAATACATGTTTCAATGTGGCATGTATCTTTTATATTGCATGAAGGACTTAGGGTTAGTGACTGCTTGAGGTTGACATTATTAATTGCTGTTGTTCTTAAAGGGACACTATCGTTGTTATTGTAGTTGTTCTGGTCAGTATAGTCAATTCCTGCAGGCTTTTTCATTTCAACTCTGCCGCTAAACCCCCTATTAAAGCTTCTTATAATTACAACCCCTAACCTTTCTACTCCAGCCCCATACCACTACAGCCCCTAATTCCCCTACAACAGCCCCTTTCCACAACAGCCCCTAACCACCCTTACCATTACAATCCATTACCACTACAGCCCCTAAACCCCCTACTGTAGCCCCTTACAACTGCAGCCCCTAAACCCACTACCAAAACCCCCTTACCAATACAGGCCCTAAATCCTCTACAACAGTCCCTAGCCCATCCATACTACAGCCCCAACCCCTCAATTGCTGCCCCATACCCTACAACAGCCTCCTAAATCCCCAACTGCTGCCCTGTATACCCTACTGCAGCCCCTAAAACCCAATTTGCTGCCCTTGTACCCTGCTATAGTCTCTAAACCCCCTACTAAATGTATTTTAATCCACCAGTAGCCACTATCCCCCCACTCGTATCCATTCTAGAGCCCCCAACCACCCTACTGGTTATTCCCACTGCAGCCCCTATCCACAAATGTAGCTCCTATCCCCCACTACAGTCCCTGCTTTCTAAATGCAGCCCCTACGTCACACTACAGCCCCTAACTGCCTACTACAGTCTCTTACCCCCACTACAGCCCCTATCCCCCCACTACACTTCAACCGCTGCAATGAGGCCTGTTAGGGCTGCCACTTCCTATCTGACTACCACCATGTGGGCTTGAAAACTATTTTTTTTACTGTATCCTGTCCTCTTTTTAGCAAGATTTCAAGGGAGAGAGGCTGGGATAGTAGGCTGACAGTGATTTACACTTACAGCCAAGGTGTTCCTTTCTTTTATCGCCATTATTTCATTGTTGTACATACCTATGGAGGCACTTCATTCCTATTCTCCATCTGGATGGCAAAAGGAGCACTGCAATGCCTAAAGTATCACAATTATTCAGAGTTATGGACTAAATATTTAGCTCAACTTTTTATCTTATATTAAGACAGTGATACTCACCATTACGAGTTCAATTTTGTATGTAGTATTCAGTCAGCCACCTTACCCCCTCCCCATGTTATCCCTACTTAAAATAGATTGAATTAAATATGTTTTTCATGTCCAGCTGGTAAACCACATAGGCAATGTGATAGTAAAGCCTGCAGGTTGACTCACCACTCTCTGAGACATTGTATCATTGTTGCCCTTCTTGTGGACAGGATATTTGTTTCACTTTTTGCTACCTTGTACCTATTTATAACATTTATTTTTGAATATATTTCAAGGCGAGATATATCACAGGATTAGCCTTTTCTTTTTTGTTGATCAGCTTGAAACATTTCTTTCAATAAAGCTTTAATATTTGCTTTTGTAGAGGGGCATTTATATCATCTTGGCTGTCATTGTCAAAAGCTTGTGGAACAGGTCTCATCTGGCACCATTTTAGCTGAAGCAGGCTTCGGAGTTTGTCGAAGTAGCACTCCTATATCACGGGAGCCACAACCCAGATCCAGTCTGTGATTTTTAGATTTCCTCTCCATCGTGATTGTCAGCAACTGACCAGGCTATTGGTGTTTCCAGAAACAGGAACCACAGTAAAATAGTTATGAGAGAGCCTACAGCTCGGAGCTCTCACAATGGGAGACCACCTCAGGCAAAGTGCAGGCTCTGCCCCTTTTACATGCACTTTGATACTCACTTGAGAAATGTGTTAAATTTATCCAATAGGATAAGTAAAGAATTCTAATAACTGAATTGAAATAACATCTGGGACCTAGACATGTGGAAAGGATGTGACAGGGGTGGCTCCTTTCCTCCATATATCCTATTTAGGTGCCTACTAAATATTCAGGTCAGTCCAGGCTTGCATTTTAAACTATAGTATAATTATTTCATAGAAATGTTTAATTGAGTTCAAGTTTGATTGTTAAAGTGTTCTAATTTTATATTTTAGAAAAATGAATTTAATTGAGTGCACACATAGATGAGCTGGAAAGGATGAGTCTGATACTCGTTCACTCCTTTCTTATGCTCACTCCTCCTTCTGAAGCTGGCCATATTAAATTCCCTCAGAGCAGTGGAGTAAACTAATGGAAAAAACTGAATATGCAAGTCACGTCAAGATGGCTGCAGTCAGTAGACAAACATTTTTTATGGTTACAGATTTCCGTTAGACAGAGCTTAATAGTGCAAGCATAAAGTATATTTCATAGGTGCTGAGTGCTGAGACCCAATGAATTCTTACAAACTGTTGCCAAATAGCTAAATGTATGGAAACTTTGTCTTCAAAAAGATGCATTTTAGATATATCAAAAATATGTGACATTAGAAAAACGCACTAGTGTGGGATTTGGGGGATTAGGGCTAATGTAGCCATTTTCAATGTGGGAATAAGGATTGGGGTCATGTTAAATAGAATTAAGGTTAGTGTTCCAGATTGGGAGGTCTTAGGGTTGGGAATGAGCTTCCATGATTCCCAGTCAAGAGAAGCCTGTTAAAATTATTTTAATTAAATGTAAAATGGTTTAGACAATAAACTAACAACCAAATGTTCAAACATACTGGACAGACATATTAGCAGAAAAGAGTAATGTTGAAAAGCCATCATTGGTAATCCAAAATAATTTTTTGGGTGCGAGAAGAGGTCAAGTACTACATATATATATATATATATATATATATATATATATATTAAACAGAAAAATCCCCTGCACTCACACTTAGTAGTTCCTCAATTGCCAGGTGCCAAGGCCTGGACTCCAAAGATACAATGCCAAAAAATAGCTGCTCACCAGTCTTTAAAATACAAATTCTTTATTAAGTCAAATTAAAATCAGTGACCAACGTTTTAGTCCTACTCGGGACTTTCCCCGGACTTTCCGTTGTCCTGTTACTTGACCCTGAGGAAAGTCCAGAGCGGGGACTGAAACGTTGGTCACTGATTTTATTTTGATTTAATAAAGAATTTGTATTTTAAAGACCGGTGAGCAGCAATTTTTTGGCATTATATATATATATATATATATATATATATACATACTGTGATAAAGTGAAGGCAGATAGGCCTTTTAACCCCAGGGGAAGAAAGTGTAGTTTGTGTGTTGCACAACACAAAACACTGTTTAGTTATGGGCCCCTGGGGTGGAGCATTTGGAGAGAAGGGTGGGCCAATGCTCCACTCCACAGTTTAGTGGTTTTCTGGGGAGACATAGATCCAGGCCAGGGTTTTTTGGACTGTCTCCAACCCACTGCACAGCTGCAGTTAATGAGCTGTTGCAGTGGGAATAAACTCCTCCCTGCTAGACAGGTAGAGAGGGATTGCTGGCTTCCTCCCAGGAAGCAGGTAGGAGAGAGAGGCTGTTCTCTCCAGATAGAGTCAAGGAGACTAGGCACTTGGAGTGCAGAAAGGAAGCAGTCAGGGCAAGGCTGGCTTGGAGCACTGGGAGTGCAGAAAGGAAAGCAGTCAGGGCAAGGCTGGCTTGGAGCACTGGGAGTGCAGAAAGGAAAGCAGTCAGGGCAAGGCTGGCTTGGAGCACTGGGAGTGCAGAAAGGAAAGCAGTCAAGGCAAGGCTGGCTTGGAGCACTGGGAGTGCAGAAAGGAAAGCAACAGGCTAGCTAGCAGAGTGTTGCTCTCTAATAAGGTTGGTGCCATATGTTTTGTTTAGTTTAACCCTGAGAGATAGGGAACCTAAAGTGAGTTAGTGCTCAGACCGAGCTAGGTTTTTGTTTATAGGGTTTTGTGTTACATTTATGTTTTTCATTTACTGCTGTATCCTGTGTGGATTTAAAAATAAAGTGCCTGGAGTATATGCATTTACAAGGACTGTGCATGTTTTTGCCCTAGAGGACCGTGCTACCTACAAACAAGGATCACAATACACACATATATATATATATATATATATATTCATGTATGCCTCACACACACACAATCAAAATAAAGGTTTGCCGACTCCCCACTTCGAGAAGTAAATCTTAGTTTAAATATTTTTAATCACAGTTCTAGATGAAAAGGCTTTGACAGTGAGGTATTCCATCAGGTCTGGAGTGAAACATTAACTTCCCATCTGTGATCTACACTAGGTCATCTTTTATGGCAAACTCTAAAGCAGACACAGCACAGCTGCAAATAATCAGACCGTATATCTATATATACATGTCTACATCCCAGAGGAGATATAGAGCTTCTTAACATACTCCAAGGCTTTCCAGAATGCAACCTATAGTATGCTAGCTGATGAAGAACAGCTGATACCTTAAGTTCATGCTCTTGGAGAAACCATGCAACTAATCTGCTCAAATAATGCATGGAAAACAGATATGAAAAATAATGATTCTCTTATAATTTAGGAGTGTTTCTTTTTTTTCTTTATTTGAACATAAAACCTCCAGCTTCAATTTCAACTTCACTTTATTAAATGCCTCCATACATATTGTCTTTTGTTGGGAACGTATATAGTCAAATGCATGGATATTCTGTAAAGAATGCAAAATAAAACATGTAAAAATAGAAACAAAGTACAAAGAAGGGGCAGCCAAAAGTAGATCCATAAAACTACACCATCATGGGAGGTATCATTGTACAATGTCTAGGGATCTATGTTTGGCATTGTACAAGAAAAGATCACTTCTCATCTAGATTAATATATCATGGGGAAATTACAATCTCATCTGCAATATCTGACACATTAGCAGCTGCCGATGAGCAGTTAGCAATGTCGATGTAATCACAATCCCACTGGCCTGACCATTATCTGAACAATAATAAAGGAATTTATACCTTACATTAAACATTCATGTTTTGGTGACGGTGAACTTGCCAAGAAGAGTTATCAACTCCGCAATCATACCTTTTCTGTATCTACTAAAGAAAAATGTTTTATAGTGTAAGGATAAAATTAACGGGCCACTGAACTGACCAATTCATTGAAATTAAGTGGTCTGAGTTCCTCTAGTGATAGATGTTAAAGGAACACTATAGTCACGTGAACAACTTCAGCTTAATGAGGTTGTTCAGGTGAGAACTATAGCTCCCTGCAGCCTTTCTCCTGTAAACACTGTATTTTCTGAGAAAATACAATATTTACATTGAAAGCTAGGAACACCTCCAGTTGCAGTCACTCAGAGTGAACCAGAGGGACTTCTGAGTTGATGGAGGCATAATATGCCTCCATGCACTCAGATCTGCTGTGCACGAGCATCCTGTGATTCAGTATCTCCTCCCACTGCATGCAGACACTGAACTTTCCTCATAAGAGATTAAAGGAACACTATAGTCACCTAAATTACTTTAGCTAAATAAAGCAGTTTTAGTGTATAGATCATTCCCCTGCAATTTCACTTCTCAATTCACTGTCATTTAGAAGTTAATCACTTTGTTTTTGTTTATGCAGCCCTAGCCACACCTCCCCTGGCTATGATTGACAGAGCCTGCATGAAAAAAAAACTGGTTTCACTTTCATTTACCTTAAATAATTGTATCTCAATCTCTAAATTGAACTTTAATCATATACAGGAGGCTCTTGCAGGGTCTAGCAAGCTATTAACATAGCAGGGGATAAGGAAATCTTAATTAAACAGAACTTGCAATAAACAAAGCCTAAATAGGGGTCTCTTTACGGGAAGTGTTTATGGAAGGTTGTGCAAGTCACATGCAGGGAGGTGTGACTAGGGTTCATAAACAAAGGGATTTAACTCCTAAATGGCAGAGGATGTTCTATACACCAAAACTGCTTCATTAAGCTAAAGTTGTTCAGGTGACTATAGTGTTCCTTTAATTGATTCTATTCATCTCTATGAGGAGATGCTGATTGGCCAGGGCTGTGTTTGAATCATGCTGGCTCTGCCCCTGATCTACCTCCTTGTCAGTCTCAGCCAAACCTATAGGGAAGCACTGTGATTGGATCAGGCAATCACATGTCAGCAGACTGCTTGTTTTTTCTGAGTCTAACAGCTTGCAGATTTACAGCTTCTGGCTTGAATACAGTAAGATTTTTACTATATTTATGGAGGCATGAGGGGCCCAGGGGGGCTAGATGGTCGTGTTAACACTATAGGGTCAGGAATACATGTAGTTGCCTATAGTGTCCCTTTAATTTGGTGATAGATGTTCACACGAGTTTGTCATTTTCCACAAAATTAGCTATCAGGAGTGAAAGAAGACTCATGCCTGTATGCTCTTCAATCTCCAAACTAGCCGCACAATTCAAAATAACAAATATAGAGACTCCTTCATGGTACCACTGATGCTTCAGAAACATGGCCCCCATTGCATAATCATTCAGACTGTGAGCTGGGTATATTGCAAAGATGATGGTAAGAGCGGCACTCAATCCCAGCAGCCACCCGGTGCTCCGGAGTAGGACCAGCAATCCCACAACAATAAGGCAACAAAAGAAATTCCCCAGGCACTCAAGGTGTTAAAGCCGCAGGCAGATTTAATGAAACAAAAAGAACAAAGCTGGATATATTCCACATTTAACGATTATCAGACATTTTATTCTCCTTAGCAATGGCCTATCAGATTTGGCATCATGCAATGACATGACACCACCTTTCCTTCCAAGAGAGGGTCAAGATCTTCGAAGATGCCTGACAGGACCTCGATAAAACATCTCTCTTGAAAAATTGTTTTCTCATTAAGGGTCTACTGGATTTACGGACCACAGAAGAATTGCAGTTGACCATGCATGCAAAATTCCTGGACCTGCTGCCTGAAAACCCAACGGCTAACCTCGTCCTCAATGTGGCACGCAGGATCCTGTATACACTGAACATATGCTGTAATTAATTATGTCATTGGGAGAATGAACAAGAAGATTAAAAAAAATGAAAGAAAATAATTGTGACCATCTGTGAAATCACTCCCTCTCATGAGGATATGCAGCTAACCTTTCTTCAAGACCAAGCTCTAAGCACGCTTCACATATAAATGGACTTTGACCACGCAAGCAGATTGTTTTCTAAGTACACATACAATATTTCTGGGGCCTCATTTTCACCATACTGCCAAAATGTATTTAGATGAAAGAGTTATTAATTTCCTGCATCCACCACTCCTGCCTAATTAAAGCGAAGTCACCAATGAATCGATTAGTAAGTCTTGAGCACACCTATCCTGCTTGTGTGTACTTGTTTTCTTTTCAGCATCAGCTCCTGTAGACTCTAAATAACCTGTTTGCTAAATATTTGACTTATTCCATCCTTCAGACCACATTTCTGCTCTTACATCTAACCTCTAAGAGTTTAAGCCTAATTTTCAGGCAGAACTCCTGACATGATATCTTGCTTTTGAAATAACCAACATATTTTACGCCTTATCCCTGCTGCGCCGTTGTTTTTTTTTTTTAGTATTGGACTGACCTTCTGTAGTGAGACCTTCCTCAAGACAAATAGATAGTGCTCAAGTAAAATCCCTTTAACGCTCAAGTATAACTCTCTATCACTCCAAAGGATTGCCGACATCTTAAACTTGCTTTCAGTTAAATGGACAACTTTAAGGGGACACTATAGTTACCAAACAACTTTAGCTTAATAAAGCAATTTTTGTACATAGATCATGCCTATGAAGTTTCACTGCTCAATTCTCTGCCATTTAGGAGTTTAATCACTTTTGTTTCTGTTTATGCAGCCCTAGTCACACCTCCCTTGGCAATGACTGACACAGCCTGCATGAAAGAAAAAATGGTTTTATTTTCAATTAGATTTTCAACTTACTGTTTCTTAATTTTATCTCCTGCTCTGTAAATTGAACTTTAATTATATACAGGAGGCTCCTGTGATGTCTATCAAGCTCTATCAAAATGTCCCTCAAGCAGTGCAGGAGATAAGAAATTCTAAATTAAACAGAATTTGCAATACAGGAAGTGTAAACATTAGATCTCTCTTTACACAAAGTGTTTAGGAAGGCTGCGTTAGTCACATGAAGGGAGGTGTGACTAGGACTGCATAAACAAATTGATCTAACTCCTAAATGGCAGAAAAGTGAGACTGCAGAGGCACAATCTATACAGCAAAATGGCTTCATTAAGCTAAAGTAGTGTTGGTGACTATAGAATTCCTATAGGTCCTCCGTTCTGATGCCTCTGACTCCACCAGCTGCAAATTATCAGACCTGTCCTTACTATGAAATCACACTCTACCTCTCCTCCTTGTAATACATTGTTAAACTTTTGTTGGCCTTAATATTGTCAATTACCTCTTTAAAGTCTAATTAGTTTTCTACAGCTTCATCACTATTTCTCCTGTATCTTCAGACTGAGTTTAATGGAAATTGTGTGTTCATGGGTTTCAATTTATTCAAGTGCTTGTAAAGTAAAAACCTTTCAATTATTCTTAAAGTTATTATGCTCATCCTTTTTTTCATATTGCAATACTGTAATATTAAATAAGATGTGACACATATGAATAATTGAGAGGGAAAGACATAATGGTCATCTAAGCCTAACTTTCTCAATTTTGGAATCTGTCCAGGACTTTTTGTTTTCACTTTGAATATTAGCCACTGGTTAGGTACATTATTGGATGTAAGAGGATAGGCTGCAACTATGAGCCCGGCCTAATCTCCTCTATGTGTGTCATAGTGCTACTCTTACCAGCCAGACTTCATCAGTTTCTGCACCTCCTCTATACACACAGCATGTATACATGGGATGTAGACATCCGCAATAGGCATGTTGGCAGGCAGCAGAAAAAGTGTCTAGCAGATACATACACCACCCAACCTGCTACACCTGAAGTAAATTATGCCATAATTTTCACTCTTTCCCGTACCAGAGGTGGTTAAGATTTATATGTATCAGTAATAGGTTTCTAGCTTAAAGAAATAGGCAGCTTAAACACCCAGACTAGAGTCTCTTCTTCTGGTCCAATAAAAGAGAAGTATAATGGGAGAAGGGAGTAGCACCTTTGATGTATTCACTGATGTTCTGAGAGGTAGGTGAATATGGGGGAAAAAAAAGAGTACAACCAAATATAGTGCAGTATATCCAGTTTAAGCAGGTAGAAAAAAAATAAGAAATGCACTTACAGAGTGTAGAACATTCTATTCAGTAATTTGGAGAAAAACAATCAGTGTTTATAATGTGTCTCAAGATCAGGTGAATGTAAAAGAATATTATCAAGATAAACAAGAATGCATATTTAATCCATTAATTTTTTTCTCCCCAGTTTCCCAATCAATCACCTGGTTGTGTTTGACCAACCAAGAGGAACCCAATACAACAGGACAAGATGAAGAGGACAAAACTTGGAAGACAATGTTTTCTGTATGAAAGACACCAACAGACATAGAGATCGGTTGGGTCTTGTGAGTAATAAGAGGAGTAAAAAGTGGTCTACCATCTATGGTCATTGCTCCTCTGCTGCTCCTGAATCTATTAAGGTGTAGCCTAGGATGTCACTCTCATGGATCTTAAGAAATACAGATAATTGAACCTAGATGTGTCAGGAACAGGGGACAATGTAATCACACCTAAGGCCAGTCCCTGTTAGATGACCTCTTTGTCCACAATAAAAACAAAGTCCTTCTTCTTCTTAAAGACTTTTCAGCTTCGGCTAACTTAGTCATGGGTTCTGGAGCAGGCAATGTTAATATCTCACAAACAGGAAGTGTTAAAGAAGAACACATAACCATTCTCCTTTGTCTCTCTTTTTGTGTTCAACTATTTCAGATAGGATTATCTATGTGTATGCAATAATCTATCAAATTGTTTAACTCAAATGAAAATTCTTTGGCAAGGATCTCATCCTAAAAGCTATCAGCTAAGCCTTCCTGAAAGGCACTAAACAAGCTACTGTTGGTCCATACTACCTCAGAGGCTAAAGTTCTGAACTCAGTAGCATACTCTGCTACAGTGCCAGAACCTTGTCTAATTCTTATTAGTGGTTTGTTGGCATAATGAACATGCCCTGGAGCATCAAGAGTCCTTATAAAGGCTGCAAGAAATTCAGCGTAACTATGGACTATTGGTGATTCTGTCTCCCATAAAGGGTTAACTCAAGCATTAGCCTTTTGGCTAAATTGTTGATCAAGGACGCGATCTTTACTCTATCTGAAGGAAAAGAGTGGGGATTCAGTTGAAAATGGATGCTAATCTGGTTGATAAAACTAAGGCAATTCAATGGATCTCCACCATAACATTGTGGAGGTTTCATCTGAGCAGGGGGAGCGTAATAACCATTCTCATAGGATGAGGATGTAGTGACAGATAGACTGGTAGCATTGTGTCTCAGGCTGCAAATGAGCTATACATGTTAATATGGTCTGAAGGGCCTGGAAAAATTAATCCATACGGTGATCAAGCCCATCCATTCTTGTTCCTTGCATTGACTTTTGCTGAGACAGGTCTGTAGGGTTAATAATGGCCCTGTTGTAATGTCACGGTTGTATAGGGGAACCCAACACTCACAAACCCTATCTGCTATTAGAAATATACAATGTATTACCAGGCCTTAGAATCGCCGGATTTATCAAATAGAATAGTGAGAGAGAAAGCCGAGGTCAAGAGTAGGAGATAACAAGACAATTGATAAACAAGCCAAAAACTCCAGAACAGAGAAAGTAGAGAAATGGTTAAACAAGCCAAGATCAATAACAAAGAATCCAATACAATATACATGCACTCTTGGGTATACAAGAACCACAACAGGGCATCTTGCTCCAGGAAGACCTGACTTCATAACACCAGAACTCTTAAACTATTGCTGGCATCACTTTGGAGTGCCTGAAGACCTGAATTTGGGCAAATGTTGAATTTGTTCCTGTTCAGCAGTTTCCTTCTGCTGTCGGCACGAAGTAGCGAGCAGCATCTGTCCTGCTGTTGGATCAGAGAGAAGGAGCTCTGGAACAGATAAGCATGACATTTAGAGAGTCTCGTGGGCACCCCAGGATCTGCAAATAAATATTAATAAATAAATGTTTATCACTGAGAGGCATTGGTAGGCAGGGAGGCATTGGCTGCACTGCCCTGCAATGCTTCTTGTGCTTTATGAGAAGCATAGGTTTCTGCTTTTTGCCTATGCACAGAGCATCCTGGAAAAGCACACTCCCAACTGTCTTATTGTCAGTTTATAAAAGTACCAATTTCTCTTGAGAATGGCACTTTTGTTAAGTGATTGTCATGCCCGGATTACACAATGGCTGTGTTGAATTAAGCATCCTGCGATGACATTGTGGATCAGATTATTACATCTTTTTGCTGCTTTATTCGTCATCTGGACACCAACCAATAGGAACCATGCCCTACCTATATATACTAACCTGTCCCACACATTGTTTCCCTGTTGTAGTTCTTCTTGTTAGCCCGACACATTCCTTACATTCTCTGACTTTGTGGTATTTGACTCTTGGCAATATTTATCTTTGTACTCTCTTTACTTGTCTTCTTATTGGTTATTCTGATTTCTCCTGCCCTTGACCTAGGCTACACTCTGACTATTATATTTTGTTAGACCCGGCCATTCTAAATAACGGTAATATGGACTCTCTCCTTTAGTGTGTACTAGTTTTGTGTGTTTTTTTTCTTACACTATCCTGACAAGGGATAGGAGGGGGCACTGTGCTTTAGGCCTTTGGAGAGTTCCACTGAGATAATACATATTCACTCTATGTATTACATAATGCACTCACAAACACAGAAATTAGAAGAGCCTTGAACAAGTCAATCAGTGATTCATGGGTGTCACTGTAGAGACACCCCATACTGTATATGTCTGTGAAGCTGCTTCTTGTTAGTGATTACCTAGATACAACACCATAACGTACCTCATGCAATGATGTCACAGTCAGACTCGTTAATCTCCCGTTACCTGGAATGGTGGACTGTGGTAGATTGGGCACCTTAGTGGGGAAAGAGGACGAGGACTGAAAAAGAGCAATGTACCGCGGATGCCTTACCTAAAACCTATGGTTTCATTATTGGATATCATCATAAGTGCAATATTTTATACTTGGGACCTCTGAAGAAACGTGAGGAATTGAATAAGACAGAAAAGTATTTCATTATAAATATGCATCTGGAGCTCCACCATCATATACAATAAGAAGCGTCTCTACAATGACTCCCAGCACCTGTTGGTACACAACTTTCTCACACTGTTTTCTGAATAGGATGCCTATCACTGGTGCCTAGTCCAAGGCTTCCTCATTGAAACGTTAGACTTCGGTGGAAGACAGGAAGACGAGCCGGCAAGTGCTGTCTTCACAACTTTGGGGTTTATAAACGGTTTAATGACTTCAGGTTAAGACAGCGCCCAGGACCCCCAGGCACATTGTTAACTGTGTTAAGTGTATTTGTTTTCACTGAGGTGTTGTAACACTCTCTTACTGTTTAGTGTTTCTCTTTTGATATCAGATGGTAAAGCTTCTGGTAGTTTACCACTCTTCAGTTGGCATTTAACCAGACAAAACAAGCTACTCTCTTCTGTAGTGCTGAAAGGAAAATATATCCAGTTAAACTACAAAAACCAAATACATGTAGTCCTTACTATTAACCAAAAAGAGTCAATTAAATTCCACCTACCTCCATTGGCGTGGAGGTGTAAAATGTAACCACAATAAGTGGTTTAATATCCCCTACCCCACTTACAACAGAAATGTTGGTAAAGGTTAATAAAGTAAGATGGGGAAGATCCCAAAGACTTCCAGACCGAATGGACTAGGGAATGTCTAGTCAACAAGAGCTTAACCCCTTAAGGACAAATGACAGAAATATTCCGTCATGATTCCCTTTTATTCCAGAAGATGTGTCCGTAAGGGGTTAATAGTACCACCATAACTTTACCAAAATTGGTCCTTGAGATGTCAAATTGCCTTATGTGAAATTGTTAACCATGCCCCAATGGCTAAGGATTCTCAGTTTAATTGCCACATTTTAACCTCCTATTCTAGAACCATGCCTGATGTTAGCAAGATTGGCAAATTCAGCTGTAACAGGTATAATCCCCAGCTGTATGTTGCAAAGCAAAATATATATTTACTAATGTTTTGTCTAGATATTTCCCAAGCCCTAAAAACATGCACTTTATTAGCTATAGAACTGACCTCTAGAGCTAAAGAAGATCCACCCCATTTTTATTCCACATAAGCATTGTAATCACTGTTTGCCTCACAATACAATTAGATCAGATGTATATTCTAACTCCCACCAGGCTTAGTCAGAACCTCACCGAAGAGGAAAGGACTTGTAGTCCAGCAAGGGCAGGTTTGCACTTTTCATATCATACATCACCTTTATTTATATACCCATCCATGGTATTAGCTTGTACAAGACACCTGGGGTTAACATGCTGTGTGTGTTGGCACCAGATGCAAAAGTTGCACAAAACTGATGTTGTCAGTCAGTAGAACTGACTGAGAGCAGAGGGTAGTCCAACACACAGAGGGAAAAAAAATATTTATCTCTGGAAATGTAATTAAAAAAAGGCTGGCGGAAATGGTCTTTGTGTTGTTAAGCACATGAGTAAGGTGATGTGGTTATGGTGCTTAGAGTGACTTTTTAGGAAAAGTAAAAGCTTACTGTGGTCACTAATTCAGTAAAAATGACACCGCTAAGTACACCTCCATAAATGCCCAAATCATCTAGTAATGTAAAGCAAACCACAGCCTTTGAGTTACAAATGTAACCTTTATGTAAGTGCCTGAAAAATTACTAAAACAACTTTTTTTCCCTATAACTAAATTTTTGCAAGACATCACATTCCTGCTGCTTCAAATTACATAAACTGTTACCCATGAATAATTACTTCACGTGCAAACACCTTAAACTGGGACATTTGCAATCCTCCCACCCCCCCTATCCCAAGTTCCTAAAAGATGTGGAGTGACGTCAGCCAATAGTCCCAGAGTGGAAGTGTGTACTTTAGCTGTATGTGTGTCCAGCAGCCAGAGAGGGAGCTCACTCAGGCTCAGTATTAGCTTGTGGTCCAGGCTCTCAGGCTGTGAGTGAGTGTGAGCAGAGCAGGATAGTGAGTGTGTATCCCGGGCTGGCAGTGAGGGCGGCACTGGACTCCTGTCTACAGAGGGGGCTGGAAGGGGCTTGTTTAATCCAGTCCGTGAGTGAGGCTCTCAGCCAGTCCCAGAGTACCCTGAGCTGTGAGTGTGTATATGAGTGGGCGCTGGATTCGGCGCTTTGCAATAAACGTTCAGCTACAGCCGCTAGTATGGCTACACCGTGCGATTCCATGAGCGGATACACGAACCAGTCAGACCCCGGCTCCAACAGCGAGAGAAGCACCGATTCCCCGCTCCCCGGTTCCGAGGATGACTCCCCCGGCCCTGCAGCCCCCCATGATCCGGAATGGGGAGAAGAGAGATTCCGGGTGGATCGGAAGAAACTGGAAACAATGTTGCAAGGTAACAGAACCCATCCACCCACCCACCCTTAGAATGTATCGGACTGAACGTTCTAACGGTCCCCAGAAATCTCAGTCACAAACACATCTGTGACTCATTGCAGCTCACATTGCAATTGGGATTTCAGCAGAGTGGCTAACATCCACTACACAAGGTATAGCACAATCGGGGCACTTTCCACTATACTTACAGAAAGTTCTGACGTGTTGGGAACAAATAATAAATAAACGAAATGTCACACGCAGTGTGTGATATAGCACTCCTATTTAATGACACAAGTAGCACATGGCTTGCCAGCATCATTATGAGCTCAATTAAATCTACCCACAACATCAACTGCACTTAATGTTTGCTACCAGATTTCTGTATCACATCCCCCCCCCATATAAACACTATAACATTAAGCTGCACGTTAGAGTAGTAAAGGCCAATAATAATAGCTAGGGAAGATGTAAAAAGCTGTGTTGGTGCAGTCTGGATATTCTGGAATCTTTAACTTGTGTAAATCATTAGTAGTTCTTGCTGTTTGGTATTAAATGAGACTTTGTGGCCCAGCATTCTTGTATTTGCATTTTGTGCAAATGATTCAGCTTTAACATTGACCCCGAGGCACCCTGCAGAAACTCCTAAATCCAAAAAGAAGGCTGTTCTGGATTATGATTTTTGGATTGAATTGCTTTAAACACAGTTTCCCCTCTCTGATTGCAGCTTTTTTTTTTTTTTCAAACTAGAAGCATTACATACTTTTTTTTTTTTCCAAAAGAATAAATATGTCACCATTCCTTGTTTTTAAGTTCGGAAATCAAAATACATTTTCTCTCCCATAAGTTATTTAGGTTCTGATAAAAGCTTCTCATTTAAAATGGTATCTCACTCTATAAACGTTAATTATAATCTTTCCTATGACTTGTACTGATTTGTGATGGATAATGTTTATACAGTTTAAAAGTAAACGGTTTATAATAATTTAACCTTCAGACATAA
Organism: Pelobates cultripes; assembly: GCA_933207985.1. Taxonomy (NCBI): domain Eukaryota; kingdom Metazoa; phylum Chordata; class Amphibia; order Anura; family Pelobatidae; genus Pelobates; species Pelobates cultripes. The sequence goes on from OW240922.1 coordinate 76,949,117, forward strand.
AATATTAACATTATTTTGACTGATGTAATCAGTATGCCAAGTGCAGATGCCTTTTTCTTGTTGGGAGGTGTGTTTTTTTGAGACAGAACTTTAATTTGGCACAAATGTCAACTTGCTTAATAAACAAACCAACATCTTTTAACTTCTTGAACTTTGGAGAAAAAAATGTGAGACTACAACACCAACATTAATATGATAAACATGAGAGTAAGGGTGTATGTAGAACTTAATTGCCAATTAATGTCTTTTTTTCTTTTGTATTCTGCCTGGGTTATTCACAATGGTGAGTTAAAAACAAACAAACAAAAAACCCAGTTTAAAAACCATAGCTGATTTACAGAAGTTTTCCACTTTTTGGCTTATTTGGTCTAAAATTTGATATTCAACTTGGATTCTGGACAATTCCCAATTTTTAGTCAAAAAGTTAGAATTTGTAAACTGCACAAACCGTGTTTTGAATAAACCTATCCTTTAAGTAAAACCGGTTTATTCACTGAACACTCAATTGTAGTGAATACAAATCTGGCTCAATTCAAGCTAAATTGGCCAAATGTTACTACAACTCAGTTGGAGTATTTTTTTTTTTTTTCAAGGTGAACTACTTTAATCTATGCTTTGTCAAAAATGTAAATTTTATTTTCCATAGCTTAGTGTTTAGTGATCAGGCTAAACTTAACATACTTTACCCCATATACTCAGTTGCTTGAGTCATGTCAAGGCCCCAGAAAAGACTATGGATTTTTACAGACCATTGTAATTCTAACAAGACTGAGGTTTTTTTTGTTTTTGCTGCTAGGAGGTTTTCCCATAGGATTCTGGGAATTCCAGCCCTGGAGATTTTGAATTTAGAACCAGTGAAGAAATGTTAAATTGCAATTTAGTATTGAACCCTCTAGTTACAAAGTAATTAATTGGAAATCCAAAATGTAATATTTTGTCAGTATTCATTTTACAGAGTCTTGCATATAAGTAGTAAAGTGAAATTTGAACATGGCAATTAAGATTCATTCTTTTGGAAGGAAAGTACTTTGTGGTTTGTATACTTTTGAATAGATTGTGGGTTTCACAAAACATTGCTCCTTTCACCCATCCTCCAAACATATACTTTTTTTTTTTTTTTTTTTTTAATCTGAAGGAAACGTACCCCTCCAGTGTGTACCAATCACAAAATATTCTGGATACAATCATAACTCTATAACAGTATCTGAAAGTATATATCTTTTTGTTTTTATTTGCTTATTGTAAGCAATTTAGTCAAACCACACTTGAGATAGTCAACAGTTATATACATTTTGGTATTTCCGCTAAATTACCCTCCAATCTGTTACTCCGATAGCTCCTGGTTTACACTGATATGGAGTTAAATGTCTTGTATACCTCCTAACTCCCTCATTGGATTAATCACTAGATTATGATTCTAATTTTGGCAATATTTGACAGTTTCAATAAGCAGGCCCAAATTCTATCTTTATCATTTAGAGACCAGTGATTACGCAAATCTATGCTTGGAATATTATTAGTACAGAAGGAGTTAAATTTGAATTCCAGGACACTGATCTCCAACCCAGTCTTCACGGTGCACAGACAGTCCAGGATTTAGGTTCTTACCGGTTCTTTTCCAAAGAATAGTAGGATCATTTATCCAAAGATCAATCTGAGAATTAAATTATAATCTGTTTGATTCTGTTCTCTTTAGGATTAAATTGTTGATATGTTCATCTGTAGTGAGGCTAGGGCTTTAAGAGGGAAGGATTGTAAAGAGCAGTGCAGGGTGAATCATTTTTGACTGTCTATGGTGTGTGATTTGAGGCTGGAAAAGGGATGAATAATCTCCTCACTTCTGCCAGAGCCTGGAAGGAAAATTTCCTTATCCCAAACCGAAGCACTTCCTGTATTGCGACCTCCTCAACTCTCTTCCAAACTGCATTTCAGCTCAGCAAGAAGCATGTTTAAGGATATTGGAACCAGTGAAAATATACTGTCTTCCAGCTCAGTCTGACTGCAGCTATACTGTTGCATTTATTTTAACTCTTGCACTGTTGGCAGTTCAGGATAACAAGACAATATTTAACCCTCCTAGTACAATTTGGGTGACCGCCACATTGAATTAAAGTTATACTTTTTGTAGAGGCTGGTCCATATCATAGTTTCCTGTTATGACATTGGATACTTTGTTTACTGTCTATAATAAAGTGGGGGTAGTGTACGTGTGTGGTGTATATGGTAGCAGAGATTATAACTCATTATTTATAGTTGGTTAACATCAGCGACAGAAGTATAAATTCTGGAATTCCTTTCTGCCATGGAAAGGATGCATTTTTTTTTTTTGTGAAATAGGAGGATGAAAATATGGGGGAAATTCTTAAAGTATCGTGTGTGGGTTTTTTTTTTTTTATCTCTACCCTTTACATTTAGGAAATTAAACTGGAAACTGCAGAAGAGCATCATAAGGCTTTCTTTTCTATAAAGAAAATATAGTGCACTTAAATCCAAAATGCAGACTAAAATAACCATGCTGTGACTTTAGTGCAATTGGAAAATTTTCCAATATCTACTACTTTAGCCAGTTTTTCTATTTTTTTTTTTTTTTTTTTCTCATTTCTCCCAAAGGGACAAAATCGTAAACATTACAGGAATGCTATAGTGTTAAAATCACTATCTGGCCCCCCCTTTCCATTCTAAATACAGTGAAATCTTACAATTTTTCAAGTCTGCCGGCACTGGCTCAGCACCAATCTTTCCCCTTGGCTGGCAGCCTCAGTAGTGATCTCGGCCAATCATAATGCTTTTACACAGGAAAGCATTGGAATGGCTAAGATTATCAGAGGCAGGCTGGGGGGTGGAGCCAAATGCCACACTAGCCAATCAGCATCTCCTCCTAGAAATGAATTGAATCAATGCATCTCTATGGGGAAAGTTCAGTGTATGTACGCAGAGCGTGGAGTCACTAAACATCAGTGGTGCATACTGCCATCTGAGGAGTGACCACTGGAGGTGTCCCTATGGAGCAATGTAAACAGTCTTTTTTTTTTTTTTTTTTTTCCCCCAGAGAAGACAGTGTTAAAGGATCACTATAGGCACCCAGACCACTTCAGCTTAATGAAGTGGTCTGGGTGCCAGGTCCAGCTAGGGATATATATATATATATATATATATATATATATATGTGTGTATGTATATATGTATGTCTGTCTGTCTCTCTCCCCCTTACAAATGCTAAATTCTTGAGTGATCAGTTTACTAGAGCTATGATTTAAAAAAAAAAAAAAAAAAAAATTTTTTTTTTTAACCAAAAAATCATGAAAAAGTACTTCTAGAAATGTAAGAGTATAGCGAGGAAAATTTGTCCTTCCTTTAGGGTGTACCTAGTAACACCTGTCACGTCTCCAGACCCTACAGGTAATAAGAATAAAAAATGCCACTCCATTATCCCAGCCAAGTAGGCTTGAAATCAGTAATGTTTTATGGGCAATTTTTCTCCACCAGAATGGCTCTTGAATTACCACAGTCTAGTCTGTTAAGTTTCAAGGTCTTAATTGGACTTTCCTGGAGGTTGTTCTGGTCAACTTTATATTTCTTTTGCCATTTATTCCTGATTCCTACATTTTAATTTTAGATCTAGAGTGTCATGTTGGATCACATGAATTTCTCAAATATTTATTCTTGTTGACTTGATATACTTCAAATGGATCATAGCCTTTTGACAGGTCTTTAAGAACAATATAGTGTTAGGAATATAAACCTGTATTCCTAACTATACTGTGTTCTATTTTGAAAAAAGTTTAAGCGCTTCCTCAATTTGCCATAAAAACTATTCTTTATCTACCTTTACTCTAGCCCCAAGACTCTTTGTGCTGTCTGCTTCTCCACCCCAAGATCTCATCTGGGTCTCGAGCTGATGGCCCTTCCTGTGCGTGCTCCTTGTAGAGGAGTATTGGAAACTGATGTGTAGGCACCATGTTCACATCTAAATACTTTGCATAGTAAAGCATTGAATTCAGTATTTTCCTGTGCACTTCTGTGTCACGTGACAAAGTTTTGCTCTGTCAGTGCAGCAGAAACATCTGTAGCGAAAATAAGTTTTTAAATATACTTTCCAATTGCAAAACCTTTTCATTTTTAGACTTTTTTTTTTATAAAAAAAAAAGGGTTTCAAAGCTTTCACAGGTTTGTAAGGAAAGCAACAAAAATGGTGAATATCAAAACTTTGAGAACGGACAAAAGCTTAGAGGGACTCAGAAGCTTACACTTTGGTAAATTCCCACTCTGGTCTCAAAATAGTTTTTTCTAACTTGTGCCATTGCAGAGAGAACCAGTTCAAAGGCACATCAATCAGACTGATCCCATCCTTAAGGGCAGGATATAACCAAAATGCTGACAAATTCTCTCTCATGAGAGAATACAGCAACCCCGGACAATTGTTCTGACCTTCTTTGGACCTCGTCAGCGAGGTGTAGCTGATACCACTCTAGGCACAGTGAGGAAGGCAGAGGGAAGCAAATTGAGCTATCAACTACTTGGCGGTGTCTTGTCCTGCGTATACTTCTGATTAATACTGGAAGTCTACAAAAACCTGGAAACACTGATCCATATATAAGGGCTTCCCCCTTACTCGAGATTGGTTTTAGTAATAATAATACTGGGGTGTCTCTTATATTTACAGCAGATGTATTTGTATTATTTATGGTATCCAAGAGGGTGACCAAACCAGATTTTTAAAGTTCTATATCGCATAATTATTTCAGCTAACACTATAATAGGCAACCTGCAGTGCTCCTTCTAGGAAACAATATAGAAGATCCATAGCTGGATTAAGGGCCCTATTCAGGATGGTAGATTGAAATTATTTGACACTCTCTCCTAAAGCTTTGGGCTGTTTTGTGTGTTCAGGTTGAAGTTAGTGAGTCTGTGTGCATGTGGACAATTTAATTTACTCTTCATCTACTTACCTTTTGGCAGGAGGTGGTGTTATACATGACGGTCCAGCGAAGGTCGTTCTTGGCAGGATCCCTAGTGTAGTCTACACCTCTGTTGGGTGCTGGTCACTTTAAAAGCTCTTGCACTCTGGTGCTCAGTTCAGCTACAGCACTTGGAGTCTTTGAGAAGTGCCGGGGGACTGAGAGGGAAAATCAAGGTGATCTGCATGTGATAGAGGTGTGGATCACTCATCTCCAGTGAGGGGTGACTAGGCTGAGCAGGGGTTCTTTTGATCTTCCTGCTGATTCACAGCCTGAGCTGGAGCTGCGGGACCAGAGAAGGGCTTGCTAGGATCTTGCTTGACCTGTTCCATTTTATAATATAAAAAAATAAAATAAAAATATATATTTTCTCCAATATATCACGGCACTCTCCCTTAAATTTGTTTGCTTTGGTGCTACCAGTGTATAAAATATATAAATAAATGCTGGAGAGGTGCACTCACAGGTCTTCTTCAAAACGTGAAGTTTATTCAGTTATTTCAAAGTTGTCCCAACGTTTTGACCCATTGAACGTTTGGAAGAAGACCTGTGAGTGATATAAAGTATATATATTTTCTCTCCATCTGGTATCTCTCAAGTCAAAAGTGTAATCCAAATGTTGACCCCTTGGTCAGTGTTTAGAGAGATACTGGCTACCCCTACCTGATGAAGTGCAATAAAGGTACAGTGTGTGTATTTACACCAGTATGTAGTGGGTGCATGGAAGAAACTGGCAGCAAGGAAGGTAATTCTTGCTGTGTATACCACAATGACTGGCCTAATTTTAAAGGACCACTATAGTGCCAGGAAAACATACTCGTTTTCCTGGCACTATAGTGCCCTGAGGGTGCCCCCACCCTCAGGGTCCCCCTCCCGCTCGGCTCTGGAAGAGGGAAAGGGGTAATAACTTACCTTTTTCCAGCGCTGGGAGGGGAGCTCTCCTCCTCTGATCCTCCTCCGTTCCTCCCCGTCGGCTGAATGCGCGGCAAGAGCTGCGTGCGCATTCAGCCGGTCGCATAGGAAAGCATTTACAATGTTTTCCTATGGACGCTGGCGTGCTCTCACTGTGAAAATAACAGTGAGAATCACGCAAGCGCCCTAGCGGCTGTCAATGAGACAGCCGCTAGAGGCTTTGGGGGAAGGCTTAACCCATTCATAAACATAGCAGTTTCTCTGAAACTGCTATGTTTATAAAAGAATGGGTTAACCCTAGCTGGACCTGGCACCCAGACCACTTTATTAAGCTGAAGTGCTCTGGGTGCCTAGAGTGGTCCTTTAACCTTAAAGAATGTGATGAATAATGCTTGGCTACTCAAACATAAACCGATATTTGCACAAGTCTGATTAGTGTTAAAATAAATTTTATTGGGAAGAGTAGAGAAAACTGGGCCAGATATACTGTATAAACATCTGCTTTAAAGCATCTCTATTTTAATAGAATAAAAATGTCCTTTCCATTTTTAATGATGGTTTACAGATGGAAATGTTAGTTTATCCTGAAAAATTATATGCAGTCTTTCAGATATATTTAACCATGCATTTGATTTTTGGTTTTGTTTTCAGGTATTATGCTGTAATGTTTATTCATATCCGAGGAATATTCTGTATTTTTCTTGAATTGCTTCAATTATACAGTCTTAAAACTACGGATTACTGGCTGTGTTCTAAACGTTAGGGCAGACAATCTGCCTTTTGGAATTAATCAGTTAGTCCGCTTCATAATTAAGACCTCAATATAAATAATGAAGGAAATCAAAAACACATATTGTGATTTTATTCTTATTTTTTTTACAATTATTTTGAAATCATAACAAAACTCTATGAAAGTTCAAATTGCACCCATGTGTCTTTATATATGCTGGTGACTGAAAAGCTTTATATAATTGCATGTTGTTGCTAAGTGAAAATACAGAGATTTTTGCTTGAAATCTAAAATGGTAACAATGCCCTTTGGCGAAGATCCTAATTTTAGTAAATTAAGGCCTAGATTTTAATATATTTGGATAAGTGTTTCAAATGACTTAATATTTTGGGATAAATATAGTTTCAGAATATTAATATATCAGTTCTATAGTTTTTGATATTTTATCTCAAAATATGAATATAGCTTTCAAAATATTAAATCATTTGAAAAGCGTATCCAAAAATATTTTAACTCAACCTGAATTGCAGAGCTATGACTAAAGATAAGTGTTTAATTTTTTTCAAGAAAACTGAGAACTCTTAACATCACCTGATTTCTGACCTGTACATCTCCTATCAATATACTAAAAAAATCATGTGATTTTGAAATCTAATTATACGCCGGTTGTGATAATATGCCAAAGGGGATGAAATCTTCTAGTTGTCAAAACCCATGGAAAATTGCAAATATCACAGTAATCCATATAAACTCATTTTGGACTGAACAAGTTCGTTCCCATTTAAACTAGACTGTTATCTTCAGTATTTTATGAATTCTGTGCACCGCAAAGTGAAAAAGAAAGTTTAGAGTATGCTCAGATTAGTTGTGGTTTCTCAAAAGGGAGACTAAAATTGTTATTTAGTAGTTTGTGGTTTAATCATGGTTATGTCTTTGAGCTTTCTGGCCATGATTTTTAACTGCTTTCTCTGATTTAATTATTCATTTTTTTTTCTTAATGCTTTCCAATCTGCTCATAGGAGTTTGCAAGGAAGAAAGGTACGTTTTCTGAGAAACTTTGCTTATATTTAAGTGTTTTTTTTTCCTAATTGATACACATTCCATATACTACCTCTCATTCATTTTGTAAGTGGGGATATCAAAACTATAGCTTGGGGGGCGTGGCCTGAACGCAGAGCTGAGCAGACGCATGCAAGCACAGCTCCTGCTCTGCACAACCTTTCACTCGACTAAAAGGCACAACTTAGCCCAAAAAGGCGATAAAATGAGCTTCCGGCGGGTAAATGAAGCTAACCTGAACAGTTTGATACCACACACGAAGCAATTTACACCGGCTTACCGGGATCTGCATTTGAGGCCTAACAGGGTCAGCAACCTGAGTGCCGGGAGAGGCGGCCGATCTCCCGACGGAGGGTCAGCAACGCAAAGCAGCTCTGCTGTTCCCCTGCTACCCCCTTCCCCTATGGACCGGTGGGGGATATCCCGGTCCCCGCTGGAGATGCACACTTACCTGCCACAGGGTAAACTACAGTCCGACGGCAAGCCGCACAAGGCACCTAAGATGGCCGCCACGCTATATCCTGAACACACTACAGAGGACCCGGTGCTCCAACAATGGAGACAGCGTTTTGAAGCCCGGTTCGATCAAATCTGCAGGGCCTTCTGGAGGCGACTACAGCGCAAATCTTCATCCCAAACCCCACATGAAAAGCAAGAGCATCCACCAGAGGCTGCCTGCCAGACTCACTCCGGGCACGGGATCCATGGGGAGGTACACCCGCCCCACCGCCCAACCATCCGGAGGGCACCCCGCAATCTACAGAGCCCCAAAACCCAAGCACACGCTGGGCGAGGCACTGCCACATTATCACCCACCAAGCAACGTACCACAAAGCAGAGGAAAACGGAGAAGCGGCGGAGGGCGGTCAGACGCCACCAGTACAAGAGCTCTTACTATCGACCTACCTCTGGCCCTCCAGAAAAAGCAAAGACCAAGCGGAGTGACCCGAACAGCCGCTCCACCAAACGGGACACTCATCCAGCATCGAAACCCCCCAGGGGGGAACTCAGAGGTACCACTTACCCACAGTGTGCCCTGGGAGCTTCCCTGAAACTAGGGATTGGCTGAGCCAGAGACTCCCTGAGGACAGAGGACTAAGCAACTAATCTCTGAGTCCCCTATACTATTGATGGACACCATCTTCTTATAATGCGATACCATACCGTCTTAATTAGCATGTATCCCAGCAGTTAATTAACTTATTAACCAGCGAGCACTTAACATTTCTATAAACCTTTTAATATGTATCTCGCAGACTTTCACCCTATTACTAGGACATCACACCTTTTATACACCCTTAACTAACTTAGTGCAGACAGTATGCCTAGCTTGAGTCGAATGTCCATAGTTAAATAGTGCAGAACCATTAAGACCGCCATACAACGCAAAACGCTGGAATATACGTCTCATTAGGCAACGTATTTTATCAATCTTGTGGGCAGATTACTGTCTACCTATATGCATTATTTTTTATCATACTTAAATCAGCCTAGCTAAGGGTGTTTTATTGTTATCAAATGTTACCACTAGTGGTTACTCCTCATGTCCTATGCATAATTGGCCTGTCGTGTTTAAACTTTATAATACATCTAGGCACGCTACATCTCGTTAATCATCCGATGACTACTCATGTATATCCAACCTACACCTGTGCTTCCTGATGCATTATTGTGATTTCTTACAATGTTTATTTTTCCTTTCACTCTTACAAAAAATTGTGCAGATTGTCTTGACAGGCAAACTACTTTTGTCTCCCTACTGTTCATGTATATACGATATGTCAATGCATACCTGTGTTATTACCACTGCACAAAAAAATAAAGAATTATAAAAAAAAACTATAGCTTGCACAAATATAGATTATAAACCGACATTTTTAAACCAGTATGCCCCCATAAAATGAGAGCATATCTTGAGCATTTTGTTTATGCTTGCACAAAAGAACTTTATAAAAATATTTGACAAAGAACCTTGGTTCTCCCCCAAAATATCAAGACTTTGTAGTCTTCAAGAGGAACTCTAGGCCAGAAGATGAAACATTGATGAAGTGGCACAGTTTCCCGAGAGCAAAGTTACAGAGTTGACTCAGTTCTTCAACTTATTATATTTCCAACTGATGACTCACCAACTTGTGGGGTAGTTTGTCTGCTCTAGGATTGAAGGAAATGGGTTTTAAGAATGTATTCAGATTTCTGGAACTGTGGGATACTTTTAAAGCATTAACAAAATTATGAACAAAATGAATTAATTAACAAAGGTGTGTTTTCATAATGTGCCCTTATAAAGTTTGGGGTTTGTAATAAATACTGGTCCACCTCTATCTCTCTGTGAATTCCACACTAATAACTTGAGACCGTTCCCGCTAAAGGCTGTTAAATAGTTTGTGCCACCTTCCCCCATGGCTTATTTAGTTTTTCAATTCTTCAGTAATTATTTGCTATTACTTTATTCCTGATCATTTTGCTGATTCTGATCAACAATTTAATATCTTAATTTAAAATTTACTACAGTGTTACTTAACACTCCAAACTTCATATTCCCCTAATTTTTTTTTATTCTAAGGTTTCTTTGGGCTGTTCAGTTTTTTTTTTTTTTTTATTTAAAAATGACATTTTTTCCCCCAAGGAAATGTACACCTTGGTTTATTGACTAAACACAGAATTGTTGTGAATTGAAATCAGAATGTTAAGTATTGTTAAGAAGATGATCTGGAACAAAACAAACTGTTTTGGTTCAAGCTTGGCTTTTTCTATCTTAATTTACTATAATTTGGAGTGTTATGATAAAACACAAAGTTTCTGTGTCGTAGTTTGTAAATTCTCTATTTTTACTATTTTATTTCTTCACTCTTTATTGTAAAGGAACGACATTGCTTAAGTGTGTGTCTGTCTGATTCATGTGACCGGTTTTCTCGTTTCTTTAAACTTACAGCACCAAACAGCTGTCCTTAAACTGATTGGAGGTACTGCCTTCCCATTACTAAATTTTCTGGTCATAAAACCATTAAAATGCAAGTTTTTATGGAAAGAAATATTGTCCCTCTCGGGTTGGGCAATGATTTAGTTTTTTAGATTTTTTTTTTTTAAATGCCCTCTCTATGTAAGGAATAAAGAAAAAATGTGTTAGATAAAGATACATGTATCTTCTTCTTTAATGCCCTTTGCAAATTGCTGAGCTTGCAGTATTCTTTATATTGCTTTCATGACACAGTTCTGTAATGTCATGCAATCTCATAACTTTACAAGAACATATACTAAGGTAACACTTACTATTCATCAGAAATATGAAATAAGATCCATTTGTGTAATGGTTACTTGTGTGCTTAGCTTGTCCCAATCACTTTTTACCCCCTTTTTTTTTCATCTGTTGTGGTAACTATAGCAAACATAAATGAAGCCATTAGGAACTTTTATGGTGATTGTCAAGGAATGGTCTTTGACCCTCAATTGCCCTTTTTTGAAATGGCACCAGAGTTCTAAAAGTGGACCATTCTACTGGTTACCATGGTGACTGCTCAACATTTAGAACTTTACAACACTAGTACGCTTTGTATAAGTAGTCTGCCATTTGTGGTAACAGAGGTTTGTATGTTGCAAAACTATTTTTTTACCAATTGCGATCCAATTTTGGCAGTGAATTTTAGTCTTTTAAAAAGACTCCGTTTTGGGGTACTTGATCTGCATTAGGTATTAAGCCATTGCTTAATGATCTAATTTTGTGGATTTAAAAGGGTCTGTCATCCCCATGTGTGGCACCACCAGCTTTGGACTAAAATGGTCTATTGAATCTTGTGTGCAGTCCTTTTTTTTTTTTCTCTTCCCCTTTTTCAAATTTATTCCGCAATGATTTATCCATTGCTATCCGCAGTAGTGAACATTCCATGTAAAATGCTGCCCTGTGGAATTAAGTGTCTTAGTCCACCCATCATACAGTGTGATGGAATTTGCTGGTGCTATATAAATAATAATGTAGTGCAGAGGTAGGCCTACATCTCCCCTGGTGCTTTGCCAGACTTACGGCTGTAAGAGCACTATGGGAGATGTAGACCTCAACATTTGGAGTGCCAAAGGCTGCCTATCCTTGATGTAGTGCATTGAATTTAATCGTAGCCTCACCTCACAAATTGGGAATGGCAAATCAACGGCATACATAATACTGATTATACAGCTGTAAAACTAGTAAAGGCTCTGATAATAAAAGGAATGTCAGTGAAATACGGGGAGAAAATTAGATTATTCAAGTTTGGGGGGGGGGGCTCCCCACCTACTTTTACTAATATGATTTTAAAATTTGCATAAATATTTATGACTTTTTTTTCTTTTGAGATTTAAGAACAATACACTGTTTGCAGTATAGATAGCTGGAGATTATTCAGAATTGAACTCCCTTTAGTGGTCCAGGAACACGTATGTATGTTGCTTGTTTTTCCTTCACTTTATAAGTAACCTATTTGAATATGTGTTTTAAATTGGCTATTTTCCCACAATTCTTTTTAAGGCCCTTTTAATACATTCCTTCTAGAGCATTGTTGTTGTTTTAAAAGTCTTAAGATAACACTTGACAAGCTATATTTTGATTTATTCTCTTAGGAAATAATTTAAAAAGTTACATTTTTCTGGTTTGAGACATGTGGATGAAATATGGAGATTGGTTAAGACACTTTTATTTCACATTTTATGTTAGCAACAGTGTGGTCTTACAATGTAATATATACCATATTGTTGAAATCTAGAACTTAGAGACTCACTAAGCACCATATCCACTTCACTGATGTGGCTATGGTGCAGAGCCTTTTTCATTGGATTTATCAAACTATTATTGTGCAGTTTGACAAAAAAGCACACAAAAACAAAGCTCTCTTGGAAGCTGCAGCAGTGATGGACCAATAAAACCTGCACGAATTCTTCATTGAATTCTATTCTACCAATCTACTTCCCTATTACTTCCCTTACATTTTGTGTCACTTTACCCCACTCCCTCTAGCAATTGAGCAGGGCCCTCAACCCCTCTGTTTCTGTGCGTCAAACTTGTCTGGTTAAAATTAGTCCACCCATTTTAAAGCACTACAAAATTTGTTGGCGCTATATAACTATATTATAGTGAAATAATCTGTGCCCCCCTTCCACCTCCCCCCCCCCTTCCCTCCCCTCTCTCCACATGCTCCCTGACACAGACAGGCACACACAAATGTTTCCTACCTTTTGTGACTTTCCCTGGCGTCCTGTGGGGACCAAGCCTGATGGGAGTCAGAGTTCCTACTCTGACTCCCTCCTCCCGCACGGGTTCTGATAGCTGGGAGGAGTGACAGAGGAGTCACTTCCTCCCAGCAGTAATGTCACTTTTAAAGCGCCCAGCGCTGACCGGGCCCCCTGAAAATCCATCTCCATCGGGTGGCCCTGACCGCATGGGCCACCCGATGGACCTCTTCATGTGTGGCCCCGGCGGTTTGCAGCGCAACATGGCAGCTGGTACCCGGTCGCAGGGGTCTACAGGGCGGCCGGGCACTCCAGGGGGCCCAGTCACAGCTGCGACCGCGATATGTACGCCGCTGGCAGTAGGCTAACCTGCTCCTCATCGCTGCTTCAAGGTAGCATGCTGCCATTTTGTACTAACTGCAATGTTTCATACTGACTGACACTAGAGATGCTTCCGTTGCACTGAGAAAAAGTTAATAGTGACGCAACAGTGCAATGGAAAGCATTGTGTGTGCACACTGTGCATGCGCATCTGGTCCCCAATGCTCCTCTCTGAGGAGCATGGATTGGACCATTGTCAGAGGAGGCCATGCTAACTCGACGATATTGCAAAAGAGAGACCACTGAGTAGCTCTGAAGGAACTTTGGTGCTGGGAAATTGTAAGTAAAACTTTTATTTTTTTATTACAAAAGTCTGAAGGACCTGAAAATACCTACCAAAAGACCCTGAAATGTTACAAATATAGGTTTGTATTCATAATGCTTTAATGTTCCCTTAACTCTGACTGAACATCAAGAGATCTATACTTCTGAGGTGCTACGATTTGCTATTTGTTTGGTCTGGTGGTAGTGCATTGTGTATAAATAGTCTCTGCCTTATCCAGCTTTGTAATGTGCCCCAAATATGCATGGTATTGCTGGGTGATTAGACTCTGGAATTTGCTTGAAATGCAAAGTCTGCAGGGGGTGAGTTAATCTTTAATAGGTTGTATTTTTACTTCTTAAATACCCAACTTTACAGATGGATATTCCGATTCATAGTTCATAAGGTACTATTTTATATTTTATATTTTTACATTTTTTAATCTAAATAGATGTCTTAAATTATTTTTTTTAAATAAAAAAAATGTTGCTTTGATATTTTTGGGGGGGATATACAAAGATGTTATAGATCAAATCTATCCTATCCTGGGATTCTATTTTGGTGTTTTGCTAGACATAACCATGCCCATGTCTCGGTTAATTTGATTTGTCTTTCCATACATCATTTTGTACTAGAGCTGTTGAGAGCAATGGGGCAATTACATTAACTTTTGCAAGTTTTTTTTTTTTTTTTTCACCGTTTACTTTTTACTTTTATAAATTTGGAGAGTTTGCACCTTTGCATTTTATTTATTTATTTTTATCACTTTTTTTTCCATCACTTTTCATATAATGGTCAAGTAATGATAATGGTAGTGAGAGGGACCTGCAAATCACTACATGTATTTTCCTGGTTAATGGAAGTTACATGTAATTGTTTTCTGACTAATCTGCTTCTAAAATGGTGCTCAGGTAAATTGTTCTTTCCTACAGAACTTTTGTTTTGATATCAGCCTAGTCAATATGGTCATTATTTGTTACAATATCGTGTAGGGTTAGCTCTACTGGGCCGTATTGTTTACCAAGGTACTAGAAAACCAGACTCCCTCTAATATCTTTATCTGAGATGATACTGTCTAATATTTTTTTTTAGAGATACTATATATTTTTTTTTAAATTTCCCCTTCACATAATCTGCATAACTGTCATGATGCAAAAGGAGAGATTAACCATAATAAAACTCTCCATAATTTCTTTAGAGAAAGAAAATCACTGATATTTCATTACAAATCTACTTGCCTCCCTCATGGTGACCAGGTCTATATTCTGATTTCATGTACCTAAACAGTTTAACGAGTGACTTTGATGAAAATCTGTACTATACTAGCAGTTGTTTAAAGATCTGCAGAATAAGTTGGCTCTCTATAAATATTATACCCTGAAATTTCTATTTTTCCCTAGATTTTCAGGCTGCTAGAAGAACCTTTTTATTAGTACTGCTTGCAATGTTAGACAAGTCTGTCAGTGTTGGTCCTAGAACCAAATAAAGACAATGCTGATCACTCTTGGTAGGAACGTAAACTGTTTGTTTGGTTTAAAAAAAAAAAAAAAAAAAGACTAACAATTAGGGCCCATTTCTCGCAAGTCTAACATTGCCAGTAAAATATTTGAGCAACTTTCTTTTTATCAGTTCTAAGCCTTCTTCCAATGTGGCTTCAGACCAAGGAAATGTAGCAATTGACAGATAACATGAAACATCAGTATTCATGTGGAATTTATGCATTATTACCCAAGGGGAAAGAAATATGTCAACAGAAAGCTGCACTTAACAAAATATACTTCTCTTTTGCACCACGTTTCTCTCCCACATCTAAAATGCTGAGTGGAGCTTTTGTGTGTGAATATCACAACTTTTGGGAGTAATTCAAGATAATGAGTGGGAGATAGATACGTAGTCCCTTTGATTATGTGGGGTTTTTTCTTTTTTTTCTTTGAGTAAATGTTAAAATTGGGAGCATAGTTTAATCAATGTCATAATAAAGATGTAATATAACTTAACAGTATAAATTTACACCCATGTGTATTAAAACCGAACCATTAGTACTGTATATCACTGTTCAGGCAGGACTGTGGTTATAAACTGTTGGGCTTATAATAGGTTCATATTTTATAGTTCTTTGGTAATCTATCCTTGAGAGACTCTGAGCTTTGTTTCGTACACTATTGGTCTATATTTATGTTAGTTAGCTAAAGATCTCTCCAAATAGGAGCGTGTTTGCTCCCATCACCTTTCACTCTTTTGACAACATAGACCAGCGTTTCCCTATTGGGGTTCCGCCAAAATGTGTAAAAAGAAAATGGCCAGGGCGGCGAGGGAGTGCACAGCAGTGATGCTGGAGCCGGAATATGACGTCTCAACGGCATCCATAAGAGGTGCACAAGGGAGCCGAGCAGGGAGATCACTGCTCCCTCGCTGCCCTGGGACCGCACGCAAGCCATCTCAGCAGCCCCACTAGATCCCAGGGACCGCATGCTCAGCCCAGCAGCCCCACTGGACCACAGGAACATAGACTCCATGCCGACACTCCCAAAGGTAGGGTGGCTGGTTGAAGTATAATCCCACAGGAAAAATTAATTGTGAACCCCTGGCGTAGAACGTTGAGTGACAGGAAAGCAGGAGAACCTTTATTATAGGCAATTTTCCTTTCTTTCATAGAAAGCATAGCACTCTATGTAGTTACTGATATTTCTTGGGCAAGTGCATCTTAACCTTCTTGACAATCAATCAATTGACACCATTCTGATGCTAATGATTGAATGTAGTGTTTTGTTTTACAAAGCTTTTACTAGTTTGCAAATGTTAGAATTCATCTCTCTAAATATACAAAGAACAGGTTGCATTGGTTTTAAAGAAACACTCAAAACCTCTAAAGAACTTCATCATGCTGAAGTTTTATGGTGTTAAGGTTGTCCCATCTTTCACACTTTATAAAAGTGCAATTTTCAAGAGAAATCAGCACTTTTTATAAAGGTGTTTGGCTGTGAGACACTTGGGAAGGTGCTGTTCTTGATTTGTTTTTTGCCTTATAATTTTCTCTTAGAATATCATTGGCTTTATGAACCCTTCATCACAATGCCTGTCTAAGCATTGTTACTCAGTGCTACGCCATGTCAGCTCAAGAATGTTCTCTTGTAAGACCTGTCATTAAATGAAAATTCCAAGCACCATAGCCACTATGGCATTATGTGGTTATGTTGGCTGGGAGCAGAACTAAGGTAGGAAGTCAAATTACTCTAAAATGGTACGTTTATTTACAAAGACACTCTTTGCACCATAACAATTAAAATGTGCTGTAGTGGTTGTGGTGCTTGCAGCGGTTCTTTTTTAAAGGAAGTGCAAACCATTTTTTTTCTTCAAAGGTTACAACAGTTTTACTAGTTTAAATCCCCCACCTCTATATCTCTTTTAAAAGAACATTAGTACAAAAAAAGGAAACTATTAAACAGCATAAACTCACTTTTCTATTATTTTTCTACAATAAAATGCTCAATATACCATATTTCCTATACAGAACATCAGTTCTGGATATAACTAATTGTTAAAGGACCATTATAGGCACCCAGACCACTTCAGCTCAGTGAAGTGGTGTGGGTGACAGTTCCCCCTAGTTTTAAACCTGCAGCTGAAAACATAGCAGTTTCAGAAAAACTGCTATGTTTACACTGCAGGGTTAATCCAGCCTCTAGTGGCTGTCTCCCTGACAACCGCTTCCGCGATTTCCACTGAGTAAATCGCACTTATTTGATACTGAACAGCCTCACTGAGTCCTGTGTCAAAGATCCCCATAGGAAAGCATTGAGTAATGCTTTCCTATGGGTGGGTTTGAATGCGCGCGTGCGCCTATGGCCACGCATGCGCATTCAGCTTGGTGGGAAAGGAGAGGCCGGCGCCGGATTAAGGTAACTGGCTGAAGGGTTTTAACCTTTTCAGCACCAAGGGAGGGGGGCACTCCAAGAGCCTAAACTGCCAGGAAAACAGGTTTGTTTTCCTGCCACTATAGGATCTCTTTAATGTTTTAATGTTTAATAGGATCTCTTTAATGTCAAGCTCACTCGATACCTCCAAAAAATGCTCCAGAACTGCTGAATGCTTTTTGTAGAAAGTCTCACTGTGCATCTGACTTTCTCCGCTATAAATTTATGCTGAGCGCATACAGCTTGGCTCTTTCCTCTGCAAAAGTTAATTACTTCAATACCCTCATAACCACGCTCTCCCACAAACCCAAACGACAATTTCACACATTTAACTCTCTTCGTCGTCCTGCTGTTCCTCCTCCACCTACTAACTTGACCGCCTCAGACTTTGCAACTCACTTCACTGACAAGATCTTTACAATCAGAGAAGAGATCTCATCTTTCTTCTTCCCCTTATACTTCCCCTAACTTCACTTCCTCTGCTGTTCTATGTTCATTCGCACCCGCTACATTGGAAGAAGTTTCTGCTCTGCTCCAGTACTACCGCCCCACCACCTGCTCCCTGGATCCAATTTCATCGCATCTCATCCATACTCTGTCTTCTTCTCTTTCTCCACCTCTCACTAAAATTCTCAATCTCTCTCTCTCTCCTCTGGTATATTTCTATTGTGCTTCAAACATGCAACTGTAACCCCAATTCTAAAGAAACCCAATCTTGACCCTAACTCCCCATCCAACTATCGTCCTATCTCGCTACTGCCTTTTGCATCCAAGATCCTTGAAAAAATTGTGTATGCGAGATTGACAGATTTCCTCGAGTCCAACTCTCTGCTAGACCCGCTTCAGTCTGGTTTCCGCGCTAGGCACTCTGTGGAAACGGCACTGACCAAAGTATCCAATGATCTACTCCCTGCAAAATCTCGTGGTCACTACTCTATCCTAATTCTGCTTGACCTGTCTGCGGCTTTTGACACTGTTGATCATCAACAGCTTCTTCCCCTCCCTCGCAATATTGGTCTACAAGATACAGCTCTCTCCTGGTGCTCCTCCAACCTCTCCCAGCGCTCTTTCAGTGTTTCTTTCTCTGGCTCTGCTTCTTCTCCCTAACTCCTCTCTGTTGGTGTCCCCCAAGGTTCAGTCCTTGGTCCCCTACTGTTCTCCATCTATACTGCTTCCCTTGGTAAACTCATTAGCTCCTTTGGCTTCCAATATCATTTCTATGCAGATGACACGCAAATCTACCTGTCCTCTCCTGATCTCTCTCCGTCCCTCTTGACTAGTGTCTCTGACTGCCTCTCTGCTGTTTCTAACTGGATGGCTGCCCACTTCCTTAAACTAAACTTGACCAAAACTGAAATTCTGGTCTTTCCTCCCTCAAGTGTTGTTACTCCTGTGTCTGTCTCCCTCCAAGTCAACAGTGCTACCATCAGCTCCACCATGCAGGCTCGTTGCCTAGGTGTTCTCTTTGACTTGACCTCTCTTTCAAGCCTCATGTTCAATCTATTGCCAAATCCTGTCATTTCCATCTAAAAAACATTGCGCGCATCTGCCCCTACTTAACGCCAGATGCGACTAAGGTGTTGGTCCATTCCACTCTCCTTTCTCACCTTGACTACTGTAATCCGCTTCTCAGTGGTCTTACGTGCTCCCAACAAGCGCCGTTACAGTCCATAATGAATGCGACGGCAAGGCTCATCTTCCTGTCCGCACGCACCTCCCATGCCTCACCCTTCTGTCAATCCCTACATTGGCTTCCTATAAAATATAGAGCTCAATTTAAAATTCTGGTTCTTGCTTTCAAATCTCTACATAAAGCTGCTCCCACCTATCTATTCTCCCTTATACACAAGTATGTCCTGTCTAGGCCCTTACGATCTGCTGAAGACTTACGTCTATCTTCTGTCCATACTCCCACCTCTGATGCTCACCTTCAAGACTTCTCAAGGGTTGCACCGTTCGTTTGGAACTCGCTTCCCTCCTCCGTTAGATGCTCACCCAGTCTCCACTCCTTCAAAAAATCGTTAAAAACCCACTTCTTCATAAAAGCGTATCCATTAAACTGTTAATAGCTCCTGACTGATTCCTCTTCTGCAACTGTCATTAGTCTAATACTATCCTTACCTTTTTGTGTCATTTTACCCCACTCTCTCTAGCATGTAAGCTCATTGAGCAGGGCACTCAACCCCTCTGTTCCTGTGTGTCCAACTTGTCTGGTTACAACTACATGTCTGTTTGTCCACCCATTGTAAAGCGCTGTGGAATTTGATGGCGCTCTATAAATATCATCGTAATAATAATGTTTAGCATATGTATGAGATATGCTTTATCTCTTAACTTTTCATTTCCCATTATTCTTTTATTTCCAGATGTAAAATTGTATCAAATGTTTCACTTAATAGGACTGAAACACTACATTTGAAATTTATTCCGTATCTCTCGGAACTTGGAGTTCATGTAAAAATGTTCCCATCTATATATCCATGATTGGCAACACAGTTCTGCACACAGCAGAGGCTCAGATTTTGTCCGTATCCAAATTAAAATTGAATTTGAACGGGATTAAAGCTTTAGTGTGTATTTATCAAAGTGCATTTCAAATTTAAGGACAAAATATTTGAACTTAAAATATTCCCTGAGCCACCTATGTTACTTAAATTTGCTCCTCCACAATCCTGGCATGTAAACACTACAATGCCCCATACAGCTTGACTTAAGTGGCAACTGGAGTCTACAAACATCTGTCCTAGCTGGTGCTGGTTGCAGGGGTCGGAGACCCGTGGGGAGCCGAACCACCACATGTGCGCCACGATGCGGCCTTGTGTGCACCGGGCGGAGGAGGCGGCCCATCTCCCGCTCCTGGGACTACCCAGCGACTGCTCCTGCAGGGCAGGCACCCTGTTATCCTCCGGGATCGTTGAGGGTTATCATGGTCCAATCCGGGAGGACTATGCTCGCCTGGAGAAAGGGAGAGGCGATCCCAAGCAAACCAGTGACTAACTCAGTTGCCAACACCCCAAACATGGCAAACACCACGTGCCTTCCACGCCATCAGGCTTACAATACTGAGCTCCAGACCAAGCCGAAGGCCATCTTCACTGCTTTTTGGCTAAAGCTAGAAGGCCGGGGACTCCAGCAAGCCACATTGCAGACATGCATCAACTCACCTGCACGGCTCCCTCCAAGAAGCAACCCGGGACTCTAGCTTAAAAGAGGTTCTTATGGGGAAAGCAGAACAGGCTACATACCTCAGCCAAGCGCAAGAAACCGCAAAAAAAGCAGACGGGACCCAATACAGCACCCTGCTGAAAGTCTAAAGCGCACCTGGGACTTCTTACTATGGAACCGAACTGCTCAACATGATTGCACTGGCACCCAGAGGCTTGAAATGCTTTGCTGAACTACAAGACTGTGTGGAGCCCACAGCAGGCATTGGCTGACCGAATCTAGGGCATGCACCAGGAGGGCCCACGACCCCTCTTATTTTATGTACCCTCTCTCACATACAGCAGTCAAAAGAGAACTGAGTTAATATTTTTGTTCTGGTGCTCTATTGCCACACACTGTCTGGCAGACCGGAGTCCATATAAGCTACTTAAAGGGACACTCCAGGCACCCAGACCACTTCTGCCTATTGGAGCGGTCTGGGTGTACACTCCCACTACCCTTAACCCTGCAAGTGTAATTATTGCAGTTTTTATAAACTGCAATAATTACCTTGCAGGGTTAACTCATCATCTAGTGGCTGTCTACCACTAGACAGCCACTAGAGGGCACTTCCGTCTACCAGACAGCCACTAGAGGGCACTTCCTGGTTCATAGCACAGGTTTTCTGTGCTATAGCGTCGCTGGATGTCCTCACGCTATGTGAGGACCTCCAGCGTCGCAAAAATCCCCGGCGGCAGCACATGCGCAGTCGGTCTCCCCCCGCCAGTTGACGTCGGTGGGGGAGGAGCGTGGGCAGTCCCTGGACCAGCGCCGAGGGACATAGGCGCTGGTCTTTGGTAAGTCACTGAAGGGGCTTTCACCCCTTCAGCAACCTGGGGTGGGAGGGTGAGGGGACCTGCAGTGCCAGGAAAACAGATTGTTTTCCTGGCACTGGAGTGTCCCTTTAACCTGATGTTTCCAGCTTGATATCCCTTTTCCCTCTCCCTCTTGATAGAACCTAGATGAATCCAGTCCTGGGGCAATCACTCTACTTATTATTAGCAACACTATTTAACTTGTTTATTAGTAATATGTATACTCTCAAGCGAGGTTAGCTAATGTGTCAAGTCTAACCATTATGATTCATATCTTTATTCTCGCTTCATTTAAGTACCATATGCTGTAAAGAATATTAGTCTTAGCTTTGCTCTATCAATGCAGATAGACAGATTGAAAAATATCTATCTAGAGCTAATTCTATGATATCTTGTTACTATCTACTCTTGTTCACTACTTTTTTATTTTATTTTATTAATAATACGACCGGATGTAACTCATTGACTAGCAACATTAGCCTATAAAAATGTGTACTGTTTATAATGCCTACCAACTGTAAACCAATGTTCAAAGTTATGCTTACTCTAGCTGTTGTGGCATTGTTAGCTTGTGTAATATCTTTGGACAAATAAAATAAAGAATTTAAAATAAAAATTGAATTCTCACTTTGAATTTTCACTTTATCATAGAGCCATGTTTTATTACTAATTCCCTTTAGAGGACTAGATTGCACTAGGTCAGCTCTTTCCCTGGTCATTATAATAGGAATCCTGGACAGGTAATTGCCTAAAATAATTTCGTTGCAGGTTTCTACAGTTCAATTTTTCCCCATAGCTTGCCGTTTGTCACCTGTATGGTGCAATAAACAACAAGTCTCTAATTTCGTGATTGAGATGGTACCCATCTGACTATTTTTATTTTCCCCAATTGAGGTGCACCTAAAATCTTTTTGGTTTTAAAAAAACTGCATACAATTTTCACATGCTCCAACTTACGTGACTTCTGCGACCATCACAAAGCAGTTATTTTAAAAATGGTTTTCAGAGTGCAGTTTAAGGTGTTGGTGTGTTTGGGAATAAAGAAGATAAAATGGAAAAGACCATTTAATAGTCTAAATGGTCCTGCATGTTCGAATACATGTGATGTTCTCTTATATGTAAAATGGCTTCATGACTAGGGGGAGGGAGTAGGGAACCAAACCATTTTTCAATTCAGATATTTATTGCCCTCTTCCTGCACAGGAGGTGCAAATGTAATTTGGAAAAAAAATAAAAATAAAGGCACCCCACACAGTCCTGTCCCTATATATTGTCACACTCACTTATCACACCTCACCCTGTCCCAGTGACTGACCTTCACTCTCTCATCCCAAACCCTGTCAAACTCTGCACTCCGCACTCTGCCACACTAACCCTGTAACACCAATCCTCACCCTGCCACTCACCCCCTAACTCTCTCACTTGCCCCACTCTCACCTGGTCATACCTACCCCCAATTCTTGTCACACTTATCCCCTCACACTGTCACACTTATTCTTCCCACCCCTACACGCCCTATCACCAATCACCCCTGAAGATTAATCATTTTACAGTCTCTTCCTACGCATGAAACACAGCCTCACTATATAAAGCATCTTTATAAAACCACAAGCAGCTCCTTACCAACTTACCCACACACATATGCTTATACACATTCACAAACATGCACACGCAGGTACATAATTGTAGACCTATTCAGCCTCCTACACACTCAGACACCACTGGTAGAAACAGCCTAAGGTTCTAAGAGGGGAGCCCAGTCTAGTACCCTACCGAGGGCCCTGGGCTACCGTAATCTGACTTGAAGTATATGAAAAAGATCCCAGTATGTACAACTTGCATTGCCTCTGGTTATCCAGCGATGGTGTGTTTAAGATTACTGTATTACACAAATAGGTTCTATTTCTCCAGTGCAGTAAAACTGGGGGCAATGAGCTCCGTCAAGTGATAGAATCCAGACTTTAAGTTTTGTCTATTACTGATGCAGCGGAATATAAAGAGCCTGTAATTGGTATGCAGGAGGAAAGCTGTTTTTTAAATATGCAGAAATTCCAAAGCGTATAGCCTGTGTAAATTAAAGTAAACTTGGCCTGGAATTTCTCATGGTTCACTGGCTAATCATGTTACGAAAGATTAAACGGTAAATACCCAACATATTCCTTTAACCAACAATGCAAACATTTTCTCCTTTAGTAAGAATAAACAAATAAAATAATGGGGTACATATGAACTTCAGTCAAGCATTACCAGATTGTGTTTGAAAATGCTATTCAGAGTGTGAATTGTCACATTCTAAGAGAATTGCACATTTTTAAACAAACTTTGCTAAACTGGAAACCAGACATATTTTTTTTTTCCCCCACAATTCAGCTAATTTGTGCTGTGTGCAGTTTGCTTTTTCTTAAAGTCAAACACAGTGTTACCGTAGTAAATCCAACAAACAGCAATCCATTTTCCACACATACATTCACTTTTGATGAATAAAGTTGTTGGATTAAACAATGTTCATATTCTAAATGTTATTTTAATAATGAAAACAAAAGCACCATCAATGTAGCATATTCCTAATCCCACACAGACATTAATGAAGGGGTACTTCTTCCCAATCCACCATGAGCAGTTATGTCTGATTTTACCATCCAAGAGGCAATTTTTTTTTTCTTTTTCCTCAGACTTTTAGTACACTTTGTGATTCAAACATGGTAATCTGCTAGGCTCATGGCGAAAACCACCGGCTCCACAATGACTTCTTCTGCTCGCACTGCAGCCTATTCTACTACAGCTTATGTGGTTTAGTGTCCCCAATGTATCGTGATGGTGATGAATCTGGTGATATCGCTTATTCCTCCTCTACTGAAGACCTTTAAGTATGTCCCAGGATGAATTCTAATATAAGCCAGATGAATTAGAAGAGAATAGTCCCGAGAGGAGAGGCAGCAGTCAATTTTCTCCAGTAAATGTGCATGCAACTTCACCAACTTGTCTAAGTCTATATTTATCTGCTGTTATCCACTAATTTCATGGAAACTATTAAAGCATCATCTCCTACCAGTGCCAGAAGTTGCTCACCCAGTGCTATTTATTAACAACCCTACCATCTCCCCAAGTGCTAGTGTTGTAACCGTTCCCCCTGCCACCAATTCGCTACAAGGCGAACTTTGTGAACTTCCTAGAAAACCAATTTGCAAAAAACAATTTGCTAGAGTTGTGTGTAGGAGGAAAGTGAAGGGCCATCTCACTAGTGCCACTTTGAACCAACATTGTCAAAGATACTAAAAGTCTGTATTCCTGATGGAAGAAGTAGTGTTACTGGATCTGATTCTTAGGCAGAGCAAGGGGAAGTTGCGCATAGTGCCACTAAGTAAACGGGACAGGCAGACACCCAGTCGTACCATTCCAGGGATATGTGCACCAGTCCATCACTATACAGTTCCTGTATGCTGCTATTGAACGAGTAGCTGTCTCAGGCAGTAGATCAGTGGGTACTAATTTAGAATGCATATGTTCCTTTTCTTAACCGCCCACTGGTGACAATCCACAGTGCCTGGGAGTGGTAGGTGGTAGTGGAGGCAAGAGACACTGTTTCCAAACTGTGGTCTACGAAAGGATATCACCATGCTTTGGAACTTTACTTCATATATGCTGGAAAGAATTTTGGAACAGCAGAAGGCAAGCCATTATTCTATCCCTCCACTCAACTGGCATTGACTCCTCACTGGGGGGGTGGGGGAAAGATTGGACAGTAATAGAAAGTGGCATTACCAAAGTAATGCCAGTCTTGGACTGGTTATCCACTTGTTCACCCACCTCATAATTAACATGGATGCTTTCGTAGTAAACAAGGAATTTGTTCCTGGTGACACACTCCACGTGTATCTGCAGTAATCGGGAAGATGAAAGATCTCCTCAAAGATGGTCGATGTGAATAAGTAAATTGTTCTATACTAGCTTCTATGTGTGATCCTCAGATTAAAGGGAAAGTGGCACTTCTACACAACAGCACGACATACTGGAGGAACAGACAAATTGGCATGGGCTGTATTTTTCAATTATAGAGATGCATACTGATTGAGTGAGATTTGAACAAAACCTATTGGCATTGGGTTTTCTACCCATCAGCATTTACCCAAAATAACAGTTAAGCAACTGCTGTTTCCATTGAGGTTTATTTCGGTTTCAAAGGTAGAAAGTGAATTGGCAAACGGCTAAAAGAAGAGCAGTGCCTCTGAATTGGTCAAAGTGGACCTATCCGAACATTCTTTGCATCCTACTGATGACCCTCTGAGCTACAGGGATGAGAAGGAGAATGTGTGGCTTGCTCTGTGTGGTTGCCTAGCAGATTTGTGCCCACCCATGACTGTCCAAAGTGAGCGAGTGTTTTCTGTTACAGGAAACATTCTGAATCCACAACTCACAAATGTTCCTGCAACTAATGGAGCAGAACGCATTCCTCAAGTTTAGTCTCACCAAGTTGTTACCTTGCTCTTTAGTTTAATACTTGCGGCTTTGCACACTGAGATCTAACTGGCCACTCCTCGTTATTCAAAACTGTTTCATAAGTTACAAAATTATTCAAATTATGTTAGTCCTGCTGTTCGTTTTTTTTTTTTTTTTTTCTTCTTTCGAGTGCTTTCCCTCTTGCTGAACTGGCTTCGAGCTAGTGGGCCATGTTCTTTTGTATAGGTATTATGAGTGCTGATTTTTATCTTATTTATTTATCTTTTTTACTAGTGAAATCTTCACTACTATGAGCTTCCTTCTAAACACTCCTCCTAGCAGTCAGCTAGCCAGGAGGTTTCCATTTCTTATTAGTCTTAAACACTTGTAGGTGTTCAGACTTTTTTTTTTTTATAATAACAATATGTTTGCCATCTGACTGAATAATTTCTGGACTCTGAGCTGCTGATCAGTGGTCTCATCGAGTTAGGTTAGACACTAGAGGCATAAAAGAATCTACCACAAGGTTTCAATTTTTATCTTTTTATACTTTTGCATAAAACAATATTTGTAGTGGATTGGAGACCCACAAATATGCTTTGATTTGCAGTTTGCCAATCCAAATAACTTCTTCCTTTGAAACGTACCTTTTGAGCTCTGCTTGCCTTGACACTGGTCGCCAGTTTTCTTCCACTCTGTGCTATCGCAGGGATAGGCAACCTTCAACACTCCAGATGTTGTGGACTACATCCACAATGCTGGTAAAGCATCATGGGAGGTGTTTCCTATGTTTGCTCTATTGCATATGTATGAATGAGACATAATGACTGTACAGGATTATGAGCCAGGCATTAGCTCTGTCACATTGTCTGTAACTCCATAATACCTATGATTGTTTATCTGCAGTTAAGTGCAGCTTTTAGCTCCGGTATGTTCCCTCTTTATTGTTACTGTTATTCAGTCAGATCAAGGCAGTGATTAAGTTTGCATCGGCATATTCTATTTGACATTACTTAAGCAGACTCAGGTGTTTGCCACAATTCCAATGGCTCTGAATAACTCAAGTCTATTTTAATGTCCTCTACAGTTCTTCTGCAAAATGTAACCTTTTGTCCTTTTTGTACTCCAATTTTTTTTTCTGATAAAATCTGTTTAGTGAATACCTCAACTTATTTATTTTTTAGATGTGCGGAAATTAATCGAATACCTGTTTATTGCTACACAAACTATTTGATTTTTGCCCATAAAATCTTGAACAGCTTAAATTGTACGTCCAGCCAATAACTGTGAATGGGAGTTTTGCACAAGTCTGGTTTCCACATCGCTAGTTTTCATTCACGTTTGGACTGACAATATAGCTTGTCCATTTAACCCACCAGACAGAAGGGAACATCAGTAAAGCCAGAATAAGGAAAACTTTCCTCAGTCTCAGAACTGCGTGGTCTGTTAATTCTGCAGAGTTTACAAACCCAAAAGCAATTGACCCGGTTTGTCCTGTTAATAACCTATGTTTAATTGTGAGATTTTATATTTTGGTTCTGGTTCATTTTTCATAAACATTAACTTAAACAGTCTCTTAAATGAATGTAAGTAAAGAAATCACATTTAATACTGATAACTCCATCTTTACAAATAAGCAAAGTAATACGAATATAAATGCAAAATTTTAAAAAGATGAATAAAATTACAAGGATATAATATATAAATTGAAGTTACACAAACTAATGTAGAGTGATACATTAGTGTTGCAAACATCCTCAATTGGTATGAGCATAGTGATACATTGTTGCTAGTCTGTGACACTTGGGGAGAATATACATTTCAACAACAAACTGAAATTTGTATTTATTATGCAGTCAGCATAAATCTTGCTAGAAATGTATTGAGCCACTAGATTTAAAGGGACACTATAGTCACCAGAAAAAAAAACTACAGCCTATTGAATTTGTTCTGGTGAGTAGAATCATTACCTTCACGCTTTTTGCTGTAAACACTGTCTTTTCAGACAAAATGCAGTGTTTACATGACAGCCTAGTGATAACTTCACTGGCCACTCCTCAGATAGCTGTTAGAGATCCTTCCTGGGTCATGGCTGCCTAAAATGCATCCAAACATTCAGTGTCTCCTCCCTCTGCATGCAGACACTGAACTTTCCTCATAGAGATTCATTGATTCAATTCATCTCTATGGGGAGATGCTGATTGGCCAGGGCTGTGTTTGAACTGTGCTGGCTCTGCCCTTGATCTGCCTCATTGTCAGTCTCAGCCAATCCTATGGGGAAGCACTGTGATTGGATCAGGCTACCGCTTCTGATGTCAGCAGACTGGTTTTTTACTATATTTCTGGAGGCATGAGGGGCCTAGGGGGCTAGATGGTGGTTTTAACACTATAGGGTCAAGAATACATGTTTGTATTCCTGACCCTATAGTGATCCTTTAAAGGAACCTGTTTAACCATTTAATCCAAGGACCATGACCGCTTCAGTGATTTGAAGTGATCATGATGCCTGACGTATGAGCAGTGTTTTGCTTTAAAGTGTGTTTTGATTTAATACCTTTTTTTTTTTTTTTTTTTTACCCTTTTGCTGCCAGTGTGACTCTGGCAGCAACATTGGGATGTCATTAGCCAGCCTAGAACAAGTGTTTCGGGCTGGATAATGTTAATTCTGTGGAGAATGTCATTCATTGGCTGATGGCGATCAGCTGACACTCTCAGCCAATGAAAGGTTGGCTAGTTCGCATCAGGATTTTGTTGCTCTGCAAAAGCCAGATGTCATTCAGCCAGCAAAATAGGAGCCCCTAGCACACAGCAGAATCTAGGTTAAGAGGGCAAACTATTGCAAAACAGTTTGCCATATTATCGGGGTATGGTGCCAGCATCATAACCTCTACATTAGACTCTGTATTTTTATATATTTATGATGTTTGTCTTCCTGGTTTCTTTAGTTTATTATAAAAATATTGATTAATATATATATAAATATATATATACATTCTGCAGAGCATTATTTTAATTTTGTAAAGAGAAATTCTCCTTTCATTCAGCAGCATTTCAGTCCACAACCTTGGAGATCATGACTAGTATAATCTTGGGCCAATCCAATGCTTCTCCAGTCCTAATGTGCATATGTGCAAAACGCTTTGCCAGTAGACTTTTTCTACAGTGAAACATAATACTTAATATGGAGAGATTTAATTGTTTTTGCAGGCATTCATATTTAGCATCCTGAGAATGCTGAATGCAAAATACCTCTAGCAACAGCCACTAGAGGTATACTGACTGAAAAATTTAAAGGCCGTTTCTCTGAAAAGGCACTCCATACATTTGGACTGCTGGGATAGCAAATGATTGGACAAAAATTATAAAGCCTGAGTGCTTTACTGGAGGCTTGGATATGTATATATAAATGTGGATGTCTACAAGGAGAAATATTATAGCCTGTCTGCTTTGGTCTACAATACTTTTTTTTTTTTTTTTTCATTGTAACTTCATTCAGTTCTTATTGGCTCTGCTAATACAAATTAAGTTTAAAGAAACACTATACTCACCTAGACCATTTTATCTCAATGAAGTGATCTGGATGCAGTGCACCTGTCATTTTAGGCCATCAACGGCATTAAAGGAAACCTATAGTTCTGAAAACATTATTTTTGAACTGTAGGCTCCCTCCTGTCCACCCTCCTTTGCATTTAACCCCCCCGCCCCCCAAAATTTAATAAAAACTACTCTCCTCTTTTCTGGTGCAGCTGCCTGCTACATCTCCAGGCTGACATTACCTGAAATCTCCTCCAATCTATTGCTTCTCATAGAGAAGCAATGGATTGAAATTGGGCACGTGCATCCACATGCCACGCTTCTCAACTCAAATTTGTCCATCAGCAGCATTTGATTCCCAGACCAGGTTTTACATGGTTTGGAGGAGGAAGCCCTTCTAATGGCAGTTGGGAAGGTAGCAGTGTATTTTACCATACAATGTTGCGTTCCTGAAAGCCACTTGAGGTGCTGCCTACTCCTGGTGGGTAGCCTCTATTAAGCTTAGTTTTTTTTAACATGAAGTGAGATTATAGTCCCAAAATAATGATTGTTGTTTTCAGGACTATAGGTTCCCTTGAATGCTGTTGATGCTCTTTCTTTCACACACGGACTTGAGTGCTGCATTAGGATAATGGGAACTGCTATGGGCACACAACTTGAGCAGCAATATTTTTAACTTATGTATTGTAAAACTGTAACTGTCAGTCTACCATACCATAGTTTCATGATCTAGAAGATATGCTAATATATTGATTGCCATCTAATTATTTACGTAAATACTATCCCACAAATGTTTTGGGGACATTTGTGTAATGTTATGATTGTTCCCATCAAAAGTATAATCTGCACTTAAGTTGTCATTGCTTACCTTGTCTCTATTCATTGTCCCTGGAGCTTTCAAAAGTGTTCCTCAGTCTGATAGCCAGACATCTAGGGTCCTTGAAAACCCCTTCTGAAACCACAAAAGCCATATTAAGGCTGGTTCTTGCTGCCAATATCGTTCATCCTATGTTATGAGCCATTCTAACATTCAATACATTTAACAAAGTTGCATAGGTATACTCCTGGCCTTTCTCATGGCCCTTCAAATAGATACTTGAAGTAACTGTGCATTGCTCTTCAGTCCATAATTCGGGACAAAATCTTGTGGTGAAACATTTGTGGTTTTAGACGTTCAACTAGCAATTTTATCAGTAACTCAGAAGTCCGATAAAAGGTTACCCGCAACCCTTTTGTGTGGTGAATATGAAAAAGCAGATAAAGACGTTTTGTCTTAAGGAGTTTTGGTTAACAGGAGGGATGGCCAAATCTAAATAAACATGGAGAATAGGCCAGCAGCAAAATTGCTTTCAGGGCAGTGCACACTACACAGGAATTATTTGGGGTAATGGAATCAATCATTGAACATAGCTTGGCTGTGATGGATTTAGCGGATAGCTTCTGATGAGGTGAGCAGTACAAAAGTAACAAATGTTATACAAAGTAACATTATGAGGAATGCACACAATATGGCAATAGTTGAAGTAACTTTGTTACACAGAATGTCAAGAACCAGTGGCACAGTAAAACAATGTACATTACATTAAAATGTAGGCTGCTAATAGTGTTTAATAAAGAAAAAAATATTTAATATATAACAAAATGTTAAAGCAGTGGTAGTTTTTGCTATCTTTTATGCTATACTGCATGAGTCCTCTTGAGTGGAAAGGATTTGTGACACCCACAGAGAATCGGCCACCTGTATTGAATGTTGTATATAGCAAGGTATTACCTTTAGAGATAAACTGACTTTTTGTAAATATATATAATTTTTTAAATTTTTTTTTGCTATAACCACTATTCCTTTTTATATCGCTTGATGCAATAATCTTTGTAGGTGTGTAGACATACCTATTTTAATAACTTTTCTGCAATGCTGCTTTGTCCTGCTGTTGCAATTTTTGTTTTTGCACAGTTTCCCATATTAAATTGTCTGTTTTTAATTGGTACAATATTGTTAAGGGCTATCATCTAAATAGAATTTGTAATAGCCTTTATCTGTATTTCCTACTTATAAAACATTTTACATATCTTGGAACCGGAAATATGTAGAGACTGAGGTGAATGGTGCCTAATGCCCACTTGAAAGGTTGAATATTAATAACCTTGTAACATGTTTGAACAAGCTTGGATAAGTATTAATGTTTGGCTTTACATGAATAGTTTTAGAAATGATTTGCATTTTTGTTTATATCCTCAAATATGCATGTTCTAGATTTTGCATTTTTATTTCATTTCTTGCCCCGTATGTGTAATATATATATATATATATATATAATTTTTTTTTTTTTTTTTAATTTATTTTTTTTAATCATTAGAAATGGGTGCTCCTAAGAAAACTTCAGGTGGTTTTGCAAACCATGTTTTGTGTTCTTGTTTATATCCTCTTTAACACTTTTTATATCATCCTGATAACAAAATCTGTTCTGTATTTTGTAAAAGTAAAATACAATGTACTAATCACTTTATGCTTTTTAAAGCAGGCATTCAGCTTTGCTCCATTTACAACTTCAAATGGTCTGAAACTACTGAGCAAGCTGCAGGCTTTTTTTTCCGAATTAACCTAAACATGAATACCTGTGTTCTCTCAAAATAAGGGGAATATAAGCAGCTCCCCAAACTAACAAAGGCATTTATTAAATTTTTTTGTTTGTGGGAAGGGGAGATTTCTAAAAAAAACAATTAAATTAAATAAATACAAATTAATTTATAAATTATAAATTACTGATGGACTATTTAGCATGAGACTGACGTGGTTTTTTTTTTTTGGTTTTTTTTTACACAAATTAATCAGAAATCTACTTGCTACAAAAGAGAACTTTTTTTTTTTTTTTATAAATTGATGATGATCCTTCTATGATTTACTTTCATACCCAATGATTCATTTTGTTCTTAAAACCAGATTTCTAAGTACGTTTTGATCTTTAGAACACCATTAGATTGTAAAGTGCTTCTGGTGTCCAGAAAAAAACGAGTACAGTCCTAATTATTTGTAAAGCGTTGTCAATTTCTGCCGCACTGTACAATAGGTGGACCAACAGACAAGTATCTGCAACAAGACTTGACGCACAGTAAACAGTGCATGTAGAGATCCCTGTTAAAATGAGCTTATATTCTAGAGAGTGTGGGGTAAAGTGGCTGAAGAGGCAAGGATAAGACGGGTTTCATGTATTAGAAAAAAAGTAGGTTGCAAAAAATAGTTTACAATAAATGGTTGGTTAATAAGATGACACCGTTGAAGAAGCGGAAGCAGGGTGGGTTACCAATGTTGTGGGTAGGGAAAAATAAGTTTAATTGACAGCCTTTCTAAAGAAGTGAGGTTTTTGATGATCATTTTGAAGGAACTGAGACTGGGAGAGAGGCAAACTGAGCAGGGAAGGGAGTTCCACAGGAATGGCATAGTCCTCGAAGTCTTGAAGGTGGGTATCAGAGGTGCTATTATAGATACAGGTAGATCCAGATCTTTGGCAGAGCATAGAGGTCCGTACTGGCCATACTTGTGCATTAATGAGATAATGGGTAGGCAGGAGTAGTGTTCTGTAGAGATTTGCAAGCAATCACCAGCATTTTAAATTGAACCCTAAATTTTATGTGAAGCCAGAGTAAGGACTGACAGAGGAGCAAGACACACTGCTCTTAAAACCAGATTTCTAAGTAAATTCTGATCTTTAGAACACCATTAGATTGTATAGTAAGGTGGATTTTTTCTTGTTCCACCAAGAACCTGGCTCATTTTTTTTCTAATATGATATCGTAATTTAGGCCGTGTTCAATTTTAAAATGCCTCTGCAAATGGTCACTTTTTGTGACCTAGATTTATTTTTATAATTTATTTTATTGCAATTTCCTTTTCATTTTTGATCATGTGGGTATTTTCTAAAGCCATTTTATGTATTAAGCGAGGGTCACTACTAATCTACATAAAAATGACAGCTCAGTTGTGGATTGGTAAATAAATCCCCATCAAAAATAAGCAAATTATTGTTATGGATACAATATGTGTGTAAAGACCTTATGCATGAAGTGCTAGTAAAGAGTGTGCTAGATACAGGATATATTTTTATCTGTACACCAAATATACAGATTGATGCATGGGGTTCAAAGGTTTGAAAACCTAAACACAATGAGCTTTTTCATCGTGAGCCAAATCTATTTTCCAATGCCTAGTTGACTTGTAGATACAGTTGTTGTTATATTAGTGTTGTAAAACACTCTTTGGTGACATAGTGCTGTATTGGTTGGCATCCTCATAGCGGTTGCCGTTTGGCCTGACCTTAATATATTGTATAACCAAGCTTATAAGCATCTGCTCCTCCATATGTTCCATCTCCATTTTAAAATATTTGCATTTTAAAAATATCAATTGGGTTAATATCCGTTCTGATACAGAGACTCTATTTCACCGTATGAGCAAACTTGGACAGGTGGCAGTTATCGGCAAAAAGGAAAAATTAAATGACTTTCTGCTCCCTTCATTATATTTGGGTGCGAAGATGAAGGCCATTTAGATGCAATATCAATATGCACTTATTTATTCTGTCTCTGTTAAAGGAATTAATTAACTTGATGAGATCTTTACAGGTGTTGTACAGTAACATAAGTTAAGATGGTAGTGGTCATCCATAGTGCCTCTACTGACCAAAGATAGTTTGAATAATCGAAAGAAACATTTTATATATTCAAATTTATTTTTATTTTTTTAAATTGCTGTTTTTAAAGGGAAATATTGGGCACCTAAATTTCAAGAATTCATCTGTTAGATCCTTACACAAAATCATTCTATTTTTTATTTTATTTTTTTTTATTTTTTTAGTCCTCTGTTTTTTTTTTTTTTTTTTTTTTTTAATGCGGTTTGCTTGTTAATTTATTTTTTTATTTTTTTTATTTTACTTGCATGTGTTGGTGCATTCTGTTTTACAATGTATGTGGAAAAAAATTGAATGCACACTGTGGATACTGCATAATAGTTTCTTCTTGTTTGTCCTTGTAACAGGTATTCTTTTATTTCTCACTCTTGTCTCACATTCTAGAGTTTTTACTTGAGTGGTTTTCATGGTGCTTCATTGCTGCTGATAATTACAATGTGTTTGTTGCTTGAGTTGAATTACCATTAACTGCTCACAGAAAATTGGCAAGTACTCCACATGTGTGTTTT
Organism: Pelobates cultripes; assembly: GCA_933207985.1. NCBI lineage: Eukaryota > Metazoa > Chordata > Amphibia > Anura > Pelobatidae > Pelobates > Pelobates cultripes. The sequence continues at coordinate 76,983,713 of OW240922.1, forward strand.
GTGAATCTTGCATCTGAAAATTAGTTCCTTATCATTTCCCCACATGCATATTTTAACATCTCTGCTACAACTGTAAAAATAGTTTGAGGAATAAAAGGAATATTAAGAATAAAAGTTCTCTTTTGGAAGTAATAGGAATATTTTCCCCTTGCTATCCAAAATGTGACACTCATTCTTTATTTGTAGGGCAACACATTTGTGTGACCACATTTCTTTCCATTTTAAAGTTTTGTGTGTGTATTCTTTTTAAGATGCTTAAACAAAACCTCCCAAATGGTTGGTTACATGCATCCGATGACCTATTGTGCCATTATCTATTGTTCAGCAAATGTTATTAACACGTATATTTCAAGAAGGGGATACATAAGAAAATGTTATGTTGGAAATGTTATGACGTGTTGGGTTTAGATTCAAGGGCCATTAACTAACAGCACTGCTGATTACCTCCTTCTACTCAAAACTGATATTTCTTTAAAAAAAAAAAAAAACAGGTGACTGAAGAAATTATACATAATGAAAGTTTTTGAACATAGCTGTTATGTACACAGAACAGTCACTGTAAAAATTCAGGTCAAAGTAAATGACTCTTGGTTTTGGTGCGCAAAAACACCCACTTTATTAGTGATCAAAAATTATTATTATTTTTTTTTTTTTAGAAAAAACAACTTTTACAGTTGTCTGGACTTGGGGTGTAGTGTGTGTGGGGAGGGGAGGGGGGTGAGGTGTGTGTGTGTGTGTGTCTAGTTGGGGGTTAATTCAAATTTTTTTTTATTTTTTTTTAAATAAAAAAAAATCTGCTTTATATCTCCCCCCCCTCCATTCTTACCTCTGCCCAGGGTGGGAGGGGGTGTGGGGTATCAATTGTGGAGATTTCTCCGTGCTTGCGAGAGGAGACCCGGCGGAGCAGCAAGCTAGAACTCCCAGGTCTCCTCTCTCTCCCTTGCCAGCAATGTGCCTGCGAACTGATGAGGGAGATCTGATCTCCCCTCCGGTCCGTGAACACGCCCTGCAGGAGAGGGCATCGGCTCTTGGGGGAGGGGACGCAATTGTGGCACCCCCCGGCGACCTATGAATGTGTGCCCACAGAGAAGGCTCGGCGTGCCAGCTGTGTCACACCTGCCATAGGTTTGCCATCGCTGGTATATCACAGGTGAAAAAAGCATGAATTTTCTTTCTATAAATTAATGTTATCAAGATTCCTCTCTTCCTCTAACTGTGCAATAACTGACTTCACAGGCATTCAGAGCTATGTGGTATGTAATCTGTGTATGGCATTTAAATTATGCAGGCTAAATAATCCAGACTTTAAATTTGTAGTTGACTCCATGATGTAATAACATGTGCAGGTTTAGAAGGGTTCCTGTGCAAATTGCTTGGCCAAATCAATCAATTGCATTTCTTTCTCTTCATACTAAAATAATGATGTGCTTTCTGTAGATTGGCGGTGAAGGAAATAAATACTGACTTCTAAAGATAGCAGGAGAAAAATAGAATAATTTATACTAAAGTTTGTCAGTTTTCACTGCACATTAAAAAAAATGTTGACGTGGATTTTCATTTCTTATACACTGCTTATTCATTCTGTATGAATGAATGTCTATAGCAAGATCATTAATGGAGCAGGAGTGGACTGAGAAGAGACCATTGAAGGACTCCACTTATCACCTTTTGACCAACTTGAAGTTTTCTATAATCTACTACGCTCTGTACTCTGGTTTGTAAACCCATCTGCAATCCAAGAACAGGGATTTTAATTTAAACCAATTGCTTTTTTAATTTTTACATTAACCATTTGTGAGGAACAATTTCAAATCCCTCAAATGGATCACATTCACTGCAACACCCTAATCTACACTTCAAGTGACTTCTTAATAGAATGCAATTGTGTTGGTTTGTCTTTGTCAGGCTTTATTGAAACAGTTCTTATCACTAATAACCTTGTTGTGCACAAGGACTTCCTCAATATGATCCCTTAACCCGTTTCCCACCCACAGATGTTAAAGGTACGCTATATAGTCACAAGAACATCTATCACTTAATGTAATTCTGGTGTGTGTATACCATTGTCACCGCAGGATTTTTTATGTAAACACCACATTTTTAGAGAAAAGACCGTATTTACATTACTGCCTAATAATACCTCTAGTAGCAGTCACTCATACCATTACTATAGGTGCTTCCTGGGTCAGTGCTTCACAATATACAATACTCAGAACAGCATTTGATTGGCTCAGCTTGGTGTTTGGACTTGGATGTGCACTAGCCTCCCAATGCTTCCCTGTAGGGAAACATTGGATTGGCAGAGATCACAAATGATCTCAGCCAGGTAGTCCAGCACTATAGTGTTATGAATACAATAATGCATTCCTAACACTATAGTGTTCTTTTAAACCATGTTGGAGCCATCAATAAAGGATGTTATTTCAGTATCTGTGTATATCGAACGCCTTTTTGTCTTGATTTGCTTCCTTGCCTCATTACAGTGCAGTCGGTCATTTTAATTTTTTTAAAAAAAATTTCTTGTCCTAAACTGTTGGAAAATTTCCCCTTACTTTTCATATGTAACTTTCCCCTTGGCCTTATGTTCAACTGGTTTGTTCTTTATCATTGGCAAAAATCCATTTTGTATCCTGCAAGGCTAAAACATGGCTGTCTGAAGCAGTATTCACAGACTGTGCCAGGAACTGTTTCCGAGAAACACTTTCATCTTCCACCCACTTCTTGTTTCTAGACTATCCTGCCTAAAGTAATCTAGAGTAACTAACAAAAAAGCAAAATACTTTATTTGACATGCTAAGAAAATATTTTAGAATTACCTTGTAATAAATCAATTAACTTATGTTTTAATAAAATAAAAATTCAGATACATGTAAATACTGAAACTATAAAGAGACCAGGGAATATTTCAGTGTGTATTTAACTTTTATTGGTGAATTGAATTTTGGACCGGTTTGCTTTTCGAAAAGCCAACTGGATTTGTGTTCAAATTGTACTGAAATAGCTTTGTTAGACAAGGGATGGAACAATAATCATAGAAAGTCACTGCTTTGGCTAGGGTAAAATCACAAAGTTATTTTATTAAAATACCATAAATGTTTATACAATTTTTCAAAACTTTATTATCTCACACAATGCATGAGTTTTTTTTAACCCCTTAAGACCGGAGAGCGTACTATTACGCCTATTTTAGGCGGCTCTAAACGCCGCTGGGCGTAATAGTACACCCTCCGGTCTTTCCTTACTTACCCGGTCACCGGCGGTCCCGCGCGTATTTGATTTCCAGCCAGCAGGGGGACTAACTGTCATTACAGGCAGCAGCCAGCTAACCTGGCCATGTGATTGGACCTCACTCTCACATGGCCGGGGGGAACCGGAGTAGGCAGGATCCGCCAGGGGGGCTCCCTGGGATCCCAGATGAGTCTCCCCAACTGCGATCGCCGGCGTGGGATCGTCGGCGACCGGGTAAGTAACAAAAAACCAGAGGGCGTACTATTACATACTAACAAAATAGTTTTATGTATGGGTGCATTACACAAATGTGAAAAATATCTATTCATTTTCTCAAAGGGTTTGTTTAATTTTCAAGTCAGTCATTTAGAGACAAACTATGACATTTAAAGATTGAATATCCCTTGTATAATATGGTACCATTCTAATGTATATTCAGTGTCTTTAATGTCACATATTTTAACTAGGAAATCCATCTGCTCAAATATCAGTGCGGATATTGATGGAAATCCTTAGTGGTATGGTCACTTTTGGTCTTAACCACTCCTCCCTGCCTGAGACTCACACAACCACCTTATACATTTCCTGAAAAACCGCTGACATTTTTCAGCTTCCCTTATTCCCTTATTGCAAAATGCATTTTTATTTTATAAAATTTAATATCCTGCCCTAATTGTCTGCTAGAATCTGCAACAGCCTGTGTGTGATTATTCACTGAACAGGACATAAGAACGTTTAAAGTAAAAACTCTCTGCTGTTAGGTCTGATTTAAATTTTTTTAACTTTTTTTTTTCATGGAGGATGTGAGTGACAACCAGAGGGTGTGGCTTTACCTGAATTAACAAACTAATTTAACTTCTAAGTAGCAGAGAATTAAGCTATGAGACTGCAGGGGCACAATCCATACAACAAAATTGATTTGTTAAGCTAAAAATGTTTTGGTGCGTAGATAATCTTTTAGTATACAAACCAAATGCAGAGAAATGTTGGTAACATTCTGGGAATATGGTTTTCTCAGTGTCCTGCTAGAAATTGTAGAAACCAAAGTTTTGTCCATTGCTTCAATGATAATGGCTAATAAGCAATCCCACGGTGCTCCCCTCATTGGGGCGGAGGTGGAGACACTTCCCTCCGGCATCCCTCTGGGGGGTTGGGCAGAGGTTGGTGGAGGGGGACGTGTCTGGGCGTGCTACCATATAACTTACCTTTTCTACTTCATGTCATGTGATATACCTTCCATTTGCCTTCTTATGTTTTCTCATGTTATTCTCCATGTTTTCTGGATAAAGGAAAAAAATAAAAAATGCACTCAACCCTGAAGTGGAAATAATGCAAAGATTGAATTGTATCAACCACACAAATGCTATATTATTGTATAATTGATTTCCTCTGTTTAGGACAAGGATGACACTTTCTCTTTTAATAAAGACCCATTTTACGCAAATGTAAATGTATTCCAGGTTACTGTTACAGATATAAAGTGGTTTACATAAGTTAAAAATTTAGTGTTCCTATATACCCTTTAGACGTAAAACATCAAACTAAATAAATCTTATTTTACCCATGGTTAACTCTCTGCCTGTCGGACATAATCTCTAATTCGTCCAACTTGTTATACCAATTGTAATAGAGATGTAGTCTAATAGCCAGGGCCGACATCAGGGGGTGACAACCATGATGGTTGTCATGGGCCCGGCGGTCCTGGGGGGCCCGGACTTCTCTAGCAGTCCCAGGCCCCACTTTCCCTTTCTTCACACATAGATAGCGAATATCGCTATCTATGTGTGCAGCCGCGGTCCCCCGGCTCCCTGTTACCACAGAGGGGGCCCAGCACACTGCCTCTACTCTTCTCCTCTCTTCTAATAACTCTCGCGAGACCCGCGGTCTTCTGAGAGTTGCCATGGCATTCACTATACACTGACACACACACTGCATCCACTACACAAACATCCTGTATTCACAGTACACACACTACATCCACCACAAATTGAAACACTCTGCATTCACTATACACAAACACGGAGTCTAGTACACACACTACATCCACTACAGACACTGCATCCACTAAACACATTTCATCTAGTACACACAAACACTACTTACAACGCAACATCCACTACACAAATACACTCTACATCACTGTACACGCACTACATCCACTACTCAAACACACTCTGCGTTCACTATACACACTGCATCTGCTACAAAAACACACTCTGCATTCACTGCACAAACCGTATCGAATACACACAAACACTACATCCATTACACACATTCTAATTCACTTCCACTATACACACCTCATTCAGTCCTGTATTATTGTCAGCAGACTAGGTAGGGCGTGGGTGGGCCCAGGGGAAGGGGAGGGGGCCCAGACCTTGTGCTTTGTCAGGGGCCCCAAAATTTCTGATAGCAGCCCTGCTATAATAGCTGATGGTATTTGGCTAGCCCTATGTGGTGTAGTTGGTAAAATTTATAATGAACAGCTTAACTGTTTTGGTAACCTGTTGATGACCAGCCATCTCATAAAGTCTTCCTACTTAACATTAATTTTAGCATGATCTTCATATCCAAAAAGAGGTCTACTCTAAACATTTTCTCTTGAAAAATATACAGTATAATATATATATATATATATATATTATACTGTATATTTTTCAAGAGAAAATGTTTAAAGCGCATATCTTTAGAGCAGGCCTCTTTTTGGGATTTTGTTTGTTAATATAGTAATGGAGATTGAAAAATCTGTTTTCAATCAGAAGTTGCTGTGTGCAGAAAGTGCTGTTCTGGGCAAGATTTTAGAATTCTTCAGGGCTTGATAAAAAAAAAAAAAACCTGAATGTGCACATGTACAATTTTTCTTTTCCGGAGCTCTGATCGAATATAAATGTTCAACAAAAAAAAGAAAATTGTTGAATCAAAAGTATGTATGTTTTGGAACTCTTCAAAGCCGTAATGGATCTATTCTGTTTCTTTTTATTTTTATTTCTAAAAGCAATTCTTTCAGTCTTCAATTTAGTTTGCAAATTTTAAAAGTTCTGACAATGTATACAAAAAATGTATTCATGCCGTACATAGTTATCATAACCTACATATACAGATTATCACTATGATCATGATAAAAAAAAAAACTATGCATACAAGTAACCCTTGATCTTAAGCATGGTTTGTTAGACTGACATCTGTCTCATATGCTGTTTTCTATTTTTGTAGCTATATTTTGTCATTACATCCACTACATCTGATTGCTAAAAAGCCATAGTTCACAAATGGCCTTTGTTGCTTATCCTCTACTGTAACCAGGGTTTTATTAAATACAAAAAAACTAACACAAACTCCAAGAACTTTAACTCTATTGGTGATGGATGTGCCATGGAACCCCACAATGTAACAATTTGAATTATTACTTGGTGTCCCTTGTACACCTGTCACTGACTCTTCTAGAGCCAGAATCTTTCTACCTGAGATGAGCCTGGCAGTGTAGGACTCTGCTTACTTAGTCATCAGCTGATGCTCTCCTCCAGTAAGCTAGACCTGCATTGCATGAGATTATTGGTTCTCAGCACCAAAAGAAGGGGCAGGGAGCGGTGTCTGGCTGAGCCAAGGTTATAAGTAAAATTGTTGCAAAACATAAATGGGGAGCCTCCAAGCACTCCACCAGACACAATCAGCACTGCAAACCCAACGAATCGCTGGAGCTTGGTTGGGGTCTCGCCGTCTCCTACACACCTTGGACCTAAGACAAGGCTCCAGCTTCCAGTGGGTGAACCTCTCTTCCTCCAGAGATCCAAGCAGGAACAGCTCTTAAAAGAGCTTAATGATTATAATCCCAGGGGAGTATAGTGATATAGCAATCCCCAGGGTAGATGCAGCTTCCCCCCACACGAGACTAGACTCTGTTGAGGGTAAAACAGGAACTCTTTAATGCAAAGCAAGCACTTACAATTTATACACACATTTAAATCCCTAACAGCCTAATTTACAGGTTACATAGAGCACTATAGTACAAGGAAGGGTGGGGTCATACCATAGCAAGGGCTGATGAGAGATTGAGGAGGGACAAAGCAGCCAGTTTAAAGTGGTCTGGCAGTGTCCCTGGGACAACGCCCTGCTGAGGAAACAATAGGACAGGAAAAAAGGGGAGGGCAAGAGGCACATTTTCCCATGGAAGTCACTTTTTTAATGTCGTTTTGCAGGGCCCATAGTCTTTGGGCAGGAGGCTGGCAAATAGGCCCCTCCAAAAACCTGTGTGTGTATGTGTATATATGTGTATATATTTACAGTGGATAGCTTGGCACTCTCCTAATTGGTATAGAATGTATACCTGCCCGGGTGGATCCACAGTGCGTCCAATTTATAAACAAAAAAAGAAATTTCCAGGATGCACTCTCAGGACTTTAAGCAAAAAAATGTGATTTTATTAAATCATGTGCAAGTAAACAACCAACGTTTCGACCTCTACGGGTCTTTTTCAAGGATATATATTATGTATTTTTTGTTTTGTTTTTTTGTACAAGATGCAAACTATCAGGAAGTAACAAACTTGCCATCTAATTTAAGTTATTGATTATTCAGATTAATCCCCCTCCCAACACCCTAAGAAAAGGACATGTAGCCCTTTTCTACAAAATTACTACCCCTCTTCTTAAGAGTATACCACCCTATCCATTACTTACACTCTGAAAAGCAACATAGAAGAAGCACATATTGTGCATTTACTTAATTTGTTGACTACACAAAATGTGATCAAGTTAATAGATTGACTTTGATTTTTTTTTTTTTTTTTTTTATGATTTTCAAAATTCTCCCTATGAATTATCCTGCAATGTAAGAAGTGCTGAAACTCTGGGCCCTCGAGATTTAGTAACGAAATTGAGTTCAAATGAATTTCCACTGGACTAGATCCCCGAATGCTTGATTAATTCCCTGGAGTCATCCTGATCGAAAATGTTTGACAGTTTTTATTGACTTTAGGTATTCGAGTTTCTGTTTTTTCAGATTGTGGAATGTGTTTTTTAATCTATTTTCGTAGAGATGTAATTGTGTTTACTACAGATTGAACAGATCTATGTGGAACGTTACGAGAAGCTTTTGTAGTTGTATAGATGTTTTATTTGAGCATTATGCACACTGTTAAGTTAATGTCATTTTTGTAGATTTATCAGGGTTGAATTTGTTTCTTTATACAGTTATTGAGAATGTATGCCATTGTCCAAATACCACCAGAGATGGTCAAATGGTAAAATTCTTAAATTTCGCAAGCGAAATTCTGATGAGCATAGGTTGTCCTTAACTAAAAAATAAATAAAATAATTTTTTAACTGGGATTGATATCATTATCTATTTGGCACATGAAGGGGGAGGGAGAGGGGGTGTGGAAAGCTTATAGTCTCTCCATTTGCTTTTGAAGATAACCGTTCCTGTGCTACTCATGCCAGTTCCCTAGTTTTCAGATGGTTTAACAACCACCTTGAAACCTAAAACTCAATCTCTCTCTCCCCCCCCAGTCTCTAAATAGGATTTATTTTAATTTCAGTCGTTGCTTTTCCTTGCTGGCTTTCATGTTCTAATATTATGTTATGTTCCTGTTATAGTTGGCTCTGATCAGTATGATCACCACTTTAAAATCCTGTAAGATGTTTGAATAAGCTAGAGCTGTGATATTCGATCTGGTAGACTGTATTCCTGTAAAAGATCACCTGTCGGGCAGACCTTTTTCTCTGCCAAGGGTAGCCACTTTGTGTCTATTCAACAGTTGAGCTAAAATCATACTTTCCCAAAGTCCTGGACCTAGTGGGACAGGGTTTTGCTCACCTGTAGTCCTGGACGGATTCCTTCTCAGACTGCATGTCTGTCGGGATGGCACATAATACACTTGTTCACCTCACCCACAACGGAAATGACATCCTCTGCTAATTTTATTTCTAGTCCTGGATTTTTTTTTTTTTTTACAGGAAAGGAACTAGAAGTGTAGCAATGCCCAATAGCAAAATTTGTTCCCACTATGTATAAATTGGAACCACACTTAATTCACCTAAGACAGGGTGCTTAGCTGAGCCAATGGCCAGCACAAGCCCAGAAGATAAATACCAGTATTAGAAAAAAGATCCAGGCACTCCAATGTCTTCAGGTACCTGTATTACAACATGTGGAACACTGCAACATTTCTACTCCCAATGGAGACTTTGTCAAGCTATGTATAAGACAGTTACTCCCTTAAGCAGCAGAACCACTTCAGCTGATAAAAGTGGTTATGGTGCCTGGAATCCAAGGGCACTGTATGCCGTATCATTGCTTAATGGTTTAAGCAACTTTTACCAGTGATGGCTACAGCTCAACTGCCTATGATGAAATAGCAGAAGCAGAGCTTCACATCATACCAGGGGTAGCAACCAGTGATAGGCCAGCTGAGCACTTTTGGAAAATCACTGCCTCAAGTTCTTCAGTTCAGTTGAAGTGGTTATGGTGTCTAATGTCCGTTTAAGCGGATATACACATTGTGAAAAATGCATTGGCATTGTGATGCCTTGTCACTGCTGGTTATTTTGTAATACAGGTACTCCTCACTTACCGACCGGGTTCTGTTCCTACGACCCGGTCATAGAATGAATTGGTTGGTAAATGAGGAGTTAAGGGATTCACTGCTCTGCTGCATTCTACTATGTTTGGGCAAATTTCCCCGAACATAGATTTAAGGGATTCCCTGCTCTGGTGCGCATGTCTGTATTCAGGGACATTTCCCCGAACATAGACTAATGCACAAGAGCAGGGAATGTAATTCCTATGATGGCTCACACTTACCACCCTGTGAGAAAGCTGGCCGTAAGTGCAAGACATCGTAAAACAGGTAGGTTGCAAAATCAGGACCACCTGTAAAACACACTCACTTTGTCGTTTCAGCCAGGTTGAATTAAAAAATGCACATGGTAGCTTTTTCTGGAAGCTATAACTTGATACAAAATGTCACCAATGGAATGTGTCTGAAGATTCTATTGCTTTCCATGGCGATTGCCTCACTTTTATTATTCTAACCCACATTTTAGAACTGAACATTTTTGATTCCCCTCCCCATGTGTTTTTATCTAATTCAATTGCAAATGCATTTTTTACGTCTTCTACATTGATGGGTGCAGTGCATCTCCTCCGTCTGCATATTAATATTTTTGAAGCTTCCTACGCGTGGGGAGGTTTTTTCACAATAATATGCATAAACCTACACTCCATAGGGGAAAAGAGTTGAATGTTGTACGATCTAAAAACCATATACAAACAATGTTGCAGCAAACCTCAAAATATGGTTATGCAAAGTTCCAACGTCATAGCAAAATTTGTAACTTTTATTCAGTGATAATTATCAATAAATAATATATTAACTCAACCAGGGCAATACAATAAATAAGTAAAATATATGCTCCTGGGTATCTCTAAAAACAAAAAACAAAAAAAAAACTATGTATTTAAATAAATTACCTGAGGAAAAAAGTATACTTAAATGTCTGTTTTGGTGCTAGTAAATCTACAGACAGTGCTTAATGGAATAAAAATCCAGGTGAAATTAAAAATGACTAAAACGTAGAACACTACAGTGTTTTTTTTGTTTTGTTTTTTTTTGTGTGTGTGTGATTCCCCAGATTTTGCAATTTTTCTAACTGTCCAAATCAAATAAAGAGATGTTCACCTGAATTACAGGTGGACCTATCCATGAATGTGGATTCCACCCATTTCCAAGTTAAATGACTGCAGTGCAATCTCAATTTGTCTAGTTTTATATCGATCAGAACTGTTGAGACGATGTTTATTTAACCCCTTTAACGACACAACTTCTGGAATAAAAGGGAATCATAACAAAATAATTCCGTCATGTGTCCTTAAGGGGTTAAATATACACTTAAGCTTCAGTAGACTTGATAAAAAATAAAATACATAAGCATATAATTCAATAATTTTATTGATTCAATAGACCTCAAATAGAGCAAGTTTGTTAATTTTAGCATCTGATGTTACAAAAATTACCCAAATTTTCTGGCTCCTGCGAGGCATGTGTGGATTCTCTGGATAGGAAATTGCCTCCACATGCAATCTTACATATATTTCATACCAGTGGAATAATAAATTGAAATGTATTCACAGTGTAATGGATTTAAAATAAATAAATTAACTTCCGGCAGCTATGCCATGATTCAAGTTACATTTTCTGCACATCCCAGGATATTTCTGGTCTATCTCAGGATCTACATGTTTTTAACAGCCCCAAGTTGGAATGGTTAATATACTTGTCTGTTTTACACCTACACCATACTGTTTGAAAGTCCCTCCAGTTTACACAATCACACAAGAGCTCAAGCTATTTAAGTTTTGCTTTTTTTCTTTTTTTTTTTTTTTTACAATTGTATCGTCAAAGCAATTTTTATTCAGTGATTAACAATCAATTTATACCCACATAACAATGGCATTCCTATTGGCAAATCTCTTCATGGGAAAAATTTACCTTGAAATAGAAAACTACTCACCTTCATAGTAGTAAACCTTTCTAAATTTTTTTTAACCCCACTATACAGATTTAACCATACGATTTGCTACATTTAAAATACAACTGCAGAAACCAAACCCCCATGGGCAGACAATCCATAGTCAAATTGATACTTCTCCATAAACTCTTAGACCTCTTCAGAACTTTCTTTCAATCCCAAATACATTCTCCACATCTCCTCTTTGGAACACCAAAATAGCTTGCATAACATTAGATCTATTTCAGAGACCAACCTCCACAGGTGTCATGGGAACTCCCAAATTCACACCTACTACAAAACTGAATTACTGGTCTATGTAATCCATTTGCATACCCATTCAGGTATCATTCAGTTATAGAAAGAACACAAAAACCCAATTGTTTGCTATACTTGGGCATTTATTTTCAAATGACTGCAAATTTGTCAGGATTTCGCACAATCCGCTCATTCAAACAAAGCCGGAATTAACCAATTGTGATTTGATCCTTGCCTGCGATGAGTGAGAATTTTAAATAAAATCTGTTGTGTGAATTGTGTGCAATGAAAATATGCTGAGGAAGTTGAGATAAACCAAACAAGACATGGACTCATTTTGGTTAAGCAAAATAGCTTATTTTCCTGTCCGAGCGATTTGGACAACCTAATCGCTTTGTCAGGAAAAACTCGCTGCTAGATACCCTAGAAATGCTATAACAAAAAATACCACTCTCCATTCCTTATTATAGGTCTTTTTGTCCAAATTTGAGACTCTCTTGCTAAAATTGGGTAATTCTAATAGCATCCTGCTGTGTTCCACTGGCTATCTTTCCCAGTGGATAGCTGGAGGTATCAAGGAGATAATGCAATTAATCTCAGATGACAAGGTGCCAGTTCCCAGAGTTACAATACTCACAATGTGAGGTGTGTGTGCTTATAAGGAGGTTATATGAGAGGATTATAACTTTTTGTGGGGAAACGGTCAGTTGAGTATTCAGAAAGTGTTCTACTTACTAAATAAGTTGCCATTCTTATCTGTAAGTTTCTTATTCAGTAACTGCTTTGTTGTAAATTTAAATTTCCAACAAAGTTCATGTTTTGATATCCAAAAATAAGTCATGTGCTCAAACTCCCACCACTCCTGGGCAGCAGCAATGACTATAGTACACATCAAAAAAGAATAACTGGACATGAGAGAGAACTCCACAGAGCCCCCTCCCCAGTACTACCTCATACGTAATAAGCTATTAAGACTTAAACAAACTTTAATTTTATTAGTAATAAAAAAAAATAGATTTCACATGTTTTAGCAAGACCCACTGTTCATATTAAAGCATTGATTTAATCTTAATAGAGCATAACTTGCTGGGCAGAATAAAATCTTTTATTATATTGTCTACCACCTGGTCTGTTCATAATATGGTAAAGGTGCACCTGAAAGATACATTTATTAGACAAAGACCAGAGTGGAAATTGGACAAGAAAATATTAATTTCGGAAGATAATAAAGAACAAATTGCTAAGGCAATAGATACATATTGGATAGATAACGATAAGGATGGGGTATCACCTATGATAAAATGGTGTGCGTTCAAAAGCGTTATAAGAGGTCACTTAATTAGAATGGCTGTGCACGAAAAAACAAGTAAAAGGAAATCTTTCAGAGTTATATATTGAATTAAGCGAATGCAATAAAATAAATATAACCTCTCCTATGAGAGCCCGAGCAAATCAAATAAGGACAATTGAAGGTAAAATTAATGATATTTTAATAGCTAAAGCTAATAGGAATTTACAATATATGAAAACCAATTTCTATTACAGGGGAAATAAAGCTGATTAACTTCTTACTGAGCTAAAGCACATCAAAAGGCCAAATTAATAAATAAACTAAAACAAGGCAATTATGTAATAATTGATCCAGTCAAAATTGGGGCGGCTTTTAAAGAATATTATGACTTAAATAAACTACCAGTAACAGCAACTCAAGAAGATCTACAAAAATATTTTTTAGATAAGCAGTTGCCCAAATTAACGAACTCCCAACTAAATAAACCGAATGCAGACATTTCAGCTCAAGAAATTATAGAGGCTATTGTTGCAATGAAAAAAAAAACAAAGCACCAGGCCCAGATAGGTTTGTAGAATTTTTTTTTTTTTTTTTATAAAATCTACAAAGATAGGCTTGTTCAGGGTTTAAGGGAATGCTATAATACGGGGAAACTGCCAAACTAGTTGCTAGCAGCCAATATTGCTCCTATACTTAAACCAAAAAAAAATTCAGAAGAGATTGCCAACTATAGGCCGATAGCTTTATTAAATAATGATTGTAAAATTTATGCATAAATTATATCTAAAAGAATTAAAAGTATAATCTCGAGTTTAATATCAGAAGACCAAGTAGGATTTGTCCCCGGGAGAGCATCGTCTAATCATATTAGGAAAATTATAAACACTTATGCTAAGGTACATGCCACAAAAACCCTCTTTCTCACTATGGCGCTCGATGGAGAGAAAGCTTTCAATCGGGTTGACTGGAATTATATGAAATCAACTTTAGAGGCCTTTGGCTTCTCGGGACAGATCCTTTCGGTAATTATGGCACTCTATTCCTCTCCATCAGGCAGGATAGTGGGAGGGGGAATCAGGTCTGATTGGTTTGAAATTTCAAATGGTACGCGTCAGGGCTGTCCACTTTCCCCACTTTACATCATAGTGGTGGAACCACTTTCTCATGACATACATTTGAATGTTAATATAACAGGCTTTCGTAAGAAGGATAAAGAGTTAAAGATAAGTCAGTATGCTGATAATATTTTGTTAACACTACTGAATCGAGCTCACTCGGTTCCAGCAGTAATGGAAGAAATAAATCTGTTTAGTTTTCTTACAAATTATAAACTTAACATTCAAAAAACAGTGGTATTGCCTCTATATATGGATGCGGCTGAATATAATTTCTTAAATAAACAATATGATTTTAAATGGGAGAAGAAAAGCTTTGTATATTTGGGGATAAATATAGTACATGACCCTGTAAACATTATGAGAGCTAATCTAATCCCTTTAATAAAAGAAACTACTCATCTCCTTAAACAATGGAGTAAACTTGAGAGATCGTGGTGGGGAAGAGTTAATTCCATAAGGGCTTATATTTTTCCTAAGATTATTTACTTATTAAGGATGATTCCGATGCCGATACAACCCCACTGGCTAACAAATATCAATAAGATCTTTAGAAATTATATTTGGCTTAACAAGAAGCCCAGAATAGGACAAGACCTTATGTATCTGAAATATAAACAAGGGGGAACAGGATTTCCTAATTTTTTTTTTTTTTTTGTATCACCAAGCTGCCCAGCTGCTGCATACAGTAGCTACATTTAAGCAGGATACACACCCACAAGATTGGCATGAATTAGAGGGAGAAGATATTTCGGAACCACACAACATGGTTAAATTGTTGTGGCCCATAAGAATCCTTGCCCGTAATAAACATAAGCCATGTCAAACAGACAACATAATATTAAAACCCCAGGTTAAATTCTGGACTTATTTAAAAAAAAAAATAGATTTAAAAGATGAAATTTTGCCGGCATTACCGCTCAGATATCTGAAGTGGATAGAAAATTTAGATGTCAGTCAGTGGACTAGACATGGCATTAACAAAATTTCAGATCTATTTGACGAAAACAAGATTATGTCCTTTAATGATCTGTGCACGGTCTTTAGCATTCCGACTTCTCAGAACTTTA
The DNA here is from genome assembly GCA_933207985.1 of Pelobates cultripes. NCBI lineage: Eukaryota > Metazoa > Chordata > Amphibia > Anura > Pelobatidae > Pelobates > Pelobates cultripes. Next base: position 76,999,182 of record OW240922.1, read on the forward strand.
ATTTTATTAGAATAAAAAGCTTCCTACATAGTGTTATACCTTATTTGAATGAGCATTCTCCAAATTTTTAATTAAATAAGTTGATAAATTTGGAAAAAAACAAAGCTATTAACAAAATGTGTGGAGATAATAAATTCAATTAAAGTGCAGATCCATCCTTCCGCCAAGACTAAGTGGAAAAGAGATCTGCAAATTAAAATTGACCTTAAAGATTGGAATATGGATCTTCAGTCGGTTTACTCCACAGTCCACTGCTTAAATATTATGGAGGCACATTACAAATGAGTAAATAGATGGTATAGGACACCGGCAAAGATACGAAAGTTTTCAAATACTGATAGTCAGGGGTGCTGGAGGTGTGGTGCAGAAGATGCTGATGAATTGCATATATGGTGGAATTGTATACCGTTAAGGAGAGCTTGGGATTGTTTTTTAGTTGAAATTAATAAAATATTGGGCATTACATAAAAATGGGTACCAGAAATGGTACTGCTACATCTAAAATTACCACAACTAGCGAAAGATGAGAAATATTTCCTAATCCACGCATTGATGGCTATTAAATTGTCTATTGCCAGGAATTGGAAAAAGACGATAATAGATTCATGGCAACAATGTAAAGAAGCCATTATTCATCAATGTAAGATGGAGAGAGGAATATCTTCTAACTTCTGTATTAGTACGGAGAAATATAAAATTTGGGATAAATGGATTAAGATCTTGAAAGACCTTTTATCAGTCAAATGACACATGTATCAAAAAATAACAAATTTTTGAGATAAGGATAATAACTCCTGGTTAGAGTAAGTTTTATAACCCATAAACACGCTGTTTTGATTGTGTTTGTATGTTTTTATATTTTATATGTAACACTGGATGATATGTTCATCCTTTGTATGAATAGTTTTGTATTGTTATTGAAAAAAACAAAATATTTATAAAAAAATAAACACACACACACACACACACACACACACACACACACCTCAGACTTCTTAAAAATCAAAATACTTTATTATAAATCCATTAAAAAATGACCAACGTTTTCAGCCCCTCTCTGGGCTCTCATCAGGATCAGTGTTTTTTTTTTTTGATCCTGATGAGAGCCCAGAGAGGGGCTGAAACGTTGGTCATTTTTTAATGGATTTATAATAAAGTATTTTGATTTTTAAGAAGTCCGAGGAGTGCAGCCATCATCTTTTTTTGTTTCTATAATTAGCTTGTCCGCTGGCTCATGCACAAGGCAATATTCAAGGAACACGTGAGTGCAAGGATCATTTTGTCTTTTATATATTTTTATATATATATATATATATATATTTTTTTTTTCTTTGCTATAGCGGCAGTCCTTTTCACACTTTAAGGCCCACTAGATGGTCCATTTAGATTTATATAGCAGTTTTAGTATTTTCTCTCCTGTTTTTTTGATTACTTATAAAATTAGTTTGTTTATGTGCAAGTCTTAATAGCTTATTACGTATGAGGTACTACTGGGGAGGGGTCTCTGTGGAGTTCTCTCTCATGTCCAGTTATTCTTTTTTGGTTTCTAGCTTGGTCCCCTAGGGTTAGGCCCTTCACTAGCTCTATAACCTCTCTCTTCACCTCTGATCTAGTTTTTTCTGGATTAAGGGGTGCTGTTTATCTATAGTACACATCAGCCCCAATACATACAAAAAATACAAAGACAATAGTTACTTGCACACTATCCCATATCCCTAAGTACATTTAAATAACTGGAGGTTGTTCAGTATCATTCAAACAACAGGAACTAGTCTTAAATTAGAGGGGCAAAGGTTTAAAAATATCAGGAAGTATTACTTTACCGAGAGTGTAGTAGATGCATGTAGCTGAAGTGGTAGAGGTTAACACAGTGAGGGAGTTTAAGCATGCGTGGGATAGGCATAAAGCTATCCTAACTATAAGATAAGGCCAAGGACTAATGAAAGTATTTAGAAAATTGGGCAGACTAGATGGGGCGAATGGTTCTTATCTGCCGTCACATTCTATGTTTCTATTTAAGTGTAAGCTCATCTGCCACGTCAAGGCAAACCTCTTCGGTGAATCCTACACCAACAATTCACCTTGCTGCTTTCAGCTTCAGTCCAAAAAAAATTCCCATGAGACAGAGGGGCATTTTCTAAACCCCTATGCACTTTTTACCCCTTAATATGGAACTCATGGGATGGGCGGCAGCATTGTAACACGGCTGTGAGATACAAAAGTGAATACAAACACAAAACAAAGTCCTGCGCTCCAACTCCCACTGCTATGTTTTGGTTTCCATTAAATAATGTGCTGTATTTGTATACTTTGTAATACATTAAAACCTGGTTTCTGTTGCAAATATTTTTTGGCAAATCCCCCAAATGTACATATGTTGGTAAAGGCGTTAAAATCTATTTATTTTAGACCTTACACTGCAGATAAAACATGAAGTGTCAAATTGATGACTCTTCAAAGCCTCGAATCCTTTACTGAGATACTGGAACACAGGCATGGAACATATTGTAATGTAGACTGGAGCTGAAAATTATTTATCTGTACAGCTGTTTTCAGTTTACTACGTATTGGACTTGGGATGTTTGGAGAAGTGCACTATGCGGTTATAAAGACAGATTGCGAAATAGTTAGGATTCAGTGTAAAATATGCCACACTCCTCAGCTACAAATGAAGGGGAAAAAAATATTCCCAAACACCATATGGAGGAAACTTAGACATTTGAACAGTAATAAAATGTCTCTGAAGACAAATTCCTACACTTATCCAAAACCAGAGGATACTTTGTCAGGAGAAGTTCAGTTAGAATCTGTGCTGTTGTGATTAAATCTGATTAATTGGGCTGTATCCTGTGTGGAATCTGGACATCTCCAAAACTATTTAGAAGGCTTGTTTTTCATGACTGTTCTAAAATTAGTTTATGAAGAGTATTGAGTTCCAAACATTCGTCAAAGTGTATGCCTTGTTTTTGTTACTTTTTATTTTAATACTTATTTGGTAAACAAAGAAGAAAAAAATTATATTCCATAAATGTTTAAAATGTAATTTGGATAGCTACTGGGAAGTCTCCACCCCCAAGTGTTTTGATAAAAAATTATCCTTGAAGTGTCCATCTTATATTGCATTTTCAAAGCGTTATATATATATATTTTTTTTACATTTTTTTTTTTTTATTTTGTTTTGAAAACGCAATTTAACACCAACTGGAAGTAGTTAACACTGATAAAGGAATTGCTGTGAAGAAATGTCTACCTGCTCTCTGTAAGTATGAAAGAAGTCAGGTAAGCTCTCTGAGGAGACCATATATAAAAGAAAAACTATACTTCCTATATTACTACATTAATAAGGGCCAGACTGTGACTAAAATTCAACCTGGGTATTTAAAGTCAGAGCAGTATGAAAGGAAGGGGTGGAGAGATCAGAGGTGGGAGGCACATGGTGTCAGCAATGACATGTACACTCACTCCTCCTAAGTGGGCATGTAAGTTTGGTGCCTCTCTGATGTGGAGTAAAAATACCCTGTACTTACAACAATGCAATTGCTTTTAAGGACATGCTTGTGGTGGTTCATGGTGACTTGTATCTAGTGTGCCTTTTTATGTAGGGTACTGAAGTACAAAAACACAACCGGGTTAGGACATGGTGTTGTACATGCATACGTAGACTATTTCCTAGCATAGTGTATGGCTCTAGACTTTGTTTTAATTAATTTAAAATAAAATGATCCCTAGTGGTGCAGTAGGAGCTGTCTGTGCTGTTACTTCCAGTTTTGTGCTGCTGGAAGTATAAAAAGGCTGCTGTGATGGCCTGGTGGCAACACTTTGATATACTTAGAGCAGCTGGAGATCCAAGGAGCAGTACAAGCAGTTTCCACCTGTGAGATGTGCAGGCCACGTGCTCCTTTGTATGTTGACATAAGTCTGATCACTTCAGTGGTCCATGGAGCAGTCGAGAACAACTCTTTGGGCAGGGGCTCCAAAAGGAGCAGTCCTGAATTGCTTTATTAAGGGAGAACCTTTGATTTCACGTATCGACTTTTCCTATGGCCATAATCGCTCATTAGCCATTTTCAGAGTTTCCTGGGTGCCCATTATGGTAACGGCTGAAGAAAACTTAATATATAATTGGACAAACCGCAAAAAACAAAAACAAAGGAGATCCAGCACTTTTACCATGCCTTTTAAAAGATTTTTCCTAAATCACCCTCTCTCCAACATTCAACTATGTGCTAATGACTGCAAAAAGATAACTTTCAGGAAGTGAATGTGTTTTAAAATTTAAAGTATGCAACTACTCTTCTAGACCTTCTGTGATGGAATCTTTGGGGAAAAGCCTGGATTATTTTGAAAACTCACAAAAAATAACATATTTTAGTTTGTAGACAGACATTTAGCATTGCAGAATTTGTTGATGGTGGATTTTTAGCTTCTGTTTTCAATTTGGAGGATGGCTGTCTGGACAGTGCACTCACAGGAGGGTGTTTTTACATTGTAACCACAATTGCTACAATGAATTACTTGTTTCACAGGGTTTAGCTTAACTCGACTTTCTCAAAACAGGGTTGGAATCGGTTTTATTTATTTTGGCACTTTTATGGAAGTGACAGTTCCTCTTTCCTTCACCTCTGTAAACATTTTTAAGGCACTTCCATAGTCATGTAACATTATTGCTCCATGATCATTGGGGCATTTACAGAGTATGTTGTAAAAACACATTTCACCAATAGTGCTGTATGTTTGCATGTACAGTATCTCACAAAAGTGAGTACACCCCTCACATTTTTGTAAATATTTTTATCTTTTCATGTGACAACACTGAATAAATGACACTCTGCTACAATGTAATCAGTGTACAGCCTGTATAACCATGTAAATTTGCTGTCCCCTCAAAATACCTCAACACACAGCCATTAACCCCTTAAGGACACATGACGTGTGACATGTCATAATTCCCTTTTATTCCAGAAGTTTTTGGTCCTTAAGGGGTTCATGTCTAAACCATTGGCAACAAAAGTGAGTACACCCCTAAGTGGAAATGTCCAAACTGGGCCCAATGTGTCAATATTTTGTGTGGCCACCATTATTTTCCAGCACTGCCTTAATCCTCATGGGCGTGGAGTTCACCAGAGCTTCACAGGTTGCCACTGGAGTACTCTTCCACTCCTCCATGATGACATCACGAAGCTGGTGGATGTTGGAGATCTTGCGCTCCCCCACCTTCCGTTTGAGGATGCCCCACAGATGCTCGATAGGGTTTAGGCATGGAAACCTGCTTGGTCAGTCCATCACCTTTACCTTCAGCTTCTTTAACAAGGCAGTGGTTGTCTTGGAGGTGTTTGGGGTCATTATCATGTTTGAATACTGCCCTGCTGCCCAGTCTCCAAAGGGAGGGGATCATGCTCTGCTTCAGTATGTCACACATGTTGGCATCCATGGTTCCCTCAATGAACTGTAGCTCTCCAGTGCTGGCAGCACTCATGCAGGCCCAGACCATGACACACCCATCACCATGCTTGACTGTAGGCAAGACACACTTGTCTCTGTACTCCTCACTTGGTTGCCGCCACACATGCTTGACACCATCTGAACCAAATAAGTTTATCTTGGTCTCATCGGTCCACCGGACATGGTTCCAGTAATCCATGTCCTTAGTCTGCTTCTCAGCAGCAAACTGTTTGCAGGCTTTCTTGTGCATAATCTTTAGAAGAGGCTTCCTGCTGGGATGACTGCAATACAGACCAATTTGATGCAGTGTGCAGCGTATGGTCTGAGCACTGACCGGCTAACCCCCCCTCCCTCCCCCCCCACCAACCCTTCAACCTCTGCAGCAATGTTGGCAGCACTCATACGTCTATTTCCCAAAGACAAATTCTAGATATGACGCTGAGCGCGTGCACTTAACTTCTTTCGTCGACCATGACAAGGCCTGTTCTGAGTCGAACCTGTCCTGTGAAACCGCTGTATGGTCTTTCCCACCGTGCTGCAGCTCAGTTCCAGGTTCTTGGTAATCTTCTTATAGCCTAGACCATCTTTATGTAGAGCAACAATTCCTTTTTTTCAGATCTTCAGAGTTCTTTGCCATAAGGTACCATGTTGAACTTCTAGTGACCAGTATGAGAGTGTGTGAGAGCGAGAACACCAAATTTAACACACCTGCTCCCCATTCACACCTGAGACCTTGTAACACTAACGAGCCATGACACCGCGGAGGGAAAATGGCTAATTGGGCCCAATTTGGACATTTTCATTTAGGGGTGTACTCACTTTTGTTGCCAACAGTTTAGACGTTAATGGCTGTGTGAGTTATTTTGAGGGAACAGCAAATTTACATGGTTATCCATGCTGTACACTGACTACATTGTAGCAGAGTGTAATTTCTTCAGTGTTGTCACATGAAAAGATATAATAAAAATATTTACAAAAATTTGAGGGGTGTACTCACTTTTGTGAGATACCGTATCTACGTCTAAAACACAAGTTAAATTGAATTCATATGGCATGCTCCAGATTGGGGTAGGGAACCTTTGGCCCTCCAGATGTTCTGCACTACATTTCCCATATTGCTGGCAATGCATGAAGGGAATTTTTTACTTTCCTTCCCCCTTTGCCTCCCCCTTTGCCCTTTGTTCCCCCTTTGTTCCCCCTTCCCCCTTCCCCCCCGCTGCCTCCCATGCGGCCCCTGCGGGCCGCACCAGCACTGGCAGACATTCCCACCTGCCTGCCCCCTTCCCCCCTTATCCCCCCCTTCCCCCAAATTAGTTTGCAACAAAACATGGGAGTATTAAAGGGACATCTTCATTTTCCTTAAGAAATTTTTTTAAATAAACATTATATTCAATACATATACTAACAATCATTAATACAATTTATAGAACAAAAACATATAAAGGATAAAGAATTTAAGAAATCAAAGTAATCAAAAGAGGGAAGGAAAAAATTTAAGGGAAAACAAGGTAATCTAAATTAAAATTGTACCCAACCTTGTCTATTCACTTTATAATTTACATGTATGTAGAAAATCTTCTTTTTCCAATCCCACCAACTATGTACATTGGTTCCCATCTCTCTACAAAGGAACATTCTAATAACATAATCTTAATGTAGTGGTTTTGGTACACAGATGCAGCCCCTTTATTCGGTGAAAAAACATGTTTACATTTGTCAGGACACACGTCTGGTCGTTATCAGCCACAAAATGATCGGCCACTAAGATCTTTTCATGTTTAGTGTTCTCTCACACACAGCATGATGTTGTCAAATGCATCCAATGCTTCTCCATCTTTAGCACACATTCTAAAGCTAAGAATGAGGCTCCCGTGTAATAATGTCCATTATTCAATATTTTTGCATTGGTTAGATTAGCATATAGCTTTGTGGGAAATCCATGTATTTTTGCTGAGTCAATGTTGTGGTGGGTTTTTGTTTGTGTTAGTTTTTGTTTGTTTTTTCCCATAAGTCAAGTAACCCAAGCTTTTATATCTGAGGGAATAAAAGGATTTCTCCATATAATTCTAGACTGGCCAATATTGGTACTATGACAACCCAATACTTACCAGATGACATTCCTGTTTGCTGTAAAGGAATTTTAAAAGGCATACTTTTGAGGCTAATGAATATTATTCATCAGTCTATTACGTGCTTGAGTCAGAATTGTAAGGCACTTTGTGTAAAAAGGGATGAAAAGAGAATTACATAGCTTTTTAGGCTTTTAAACCCTTCGTAGCCAATGAAAATACATTTACATACAAGTAATCTGGATTTCACGGGAGACAGGCATGTTTTTAAAATGACTACACAGTCCTCAAATGGTTATTAATATAATTTTATCAACACATTATGCAGTGCTGTACATGGGGCAATAAAAAGATAAAGGTACAATATATCTGAGACCATGTAACGAATACAGGAGGAGTCGAGGGACGTATTCCCATGAAAACTTGCCTTCTAGATGGATATGAGGTGGTGGAGACTGCAAAGAGACTGTTATTAATACAGTGTGAGATGAGCGCTCTTATTGGTGAAGTGGTATGCGTTTATTATAGAGTGGAGTGGTGGGCTTCCTAGAACAATGTCTTTAGGGAGCCCTTAAAGTAGGAGACTCTCTAGATCTTGCTGTGGATATATAATCATCCTGATAACTTTGAACAAGATTACTTGTCTTGGGATTTTTTTATTTAAAAAACAAAAAACACTCTCCTCAAAGAAGTCAAAGAACATGTTATGTTTTTAGCTTTTTACTACAGCTCATGTTAAAATTATAGACAGATTTTGAAAGATTCTGAATAAAAGTAAGCAGCTGAAAAAATAGAACGTTCAAAGTTTTGCCAGCACTGTCTGCTTCAGTAGTAGGCTTTGTTCTCATACCTAAACAATGATTTCATTTCCCCTAGAGTATCAAGTCCTTCAGGAGGTAGAAAATGTATCTCAAATGTTAAATGACGAGTCATCCTATGCGCACCTTTGTTGGTTTTGTTTTGGCCTAAAGAAATGTTGTTGTTATGAGACAGACCTTTTAATTTGGCTGAAATTGTATGTTTATATATACTTTTTTTTTTCTTTTTTTCTTTTTTTTTTTTATCACCTAAACGGGTGCTCAAAAAATGCTTTCCTACTGGCATGGGGAGCTCATAACGGCATTTGGTTGTCATGAAACGTATATTAAAAAATTACCTTATTGAACAGGTACAAAATCAATATTCATCTTGGTTCCAGCTTCAAAAGTAATTAATGATTTCTCTTTAAAAAGTCAAAGGAAGATCTGGAGATAGCTTGGTTTTCTAGAACTTGAGTCCTATGTGCAGATGCTGCATCTATAGAATTCCATCCATAAGATTAATTTCTAGAACATTTTGTTCAGTCCCAAATGCTGTTTTATCAGAGTTTTCTTGTAATTTTAAGAAAAACACTGAAGCTTATGCAGGGCTAGAGCTACGTGGTGGTAACTGTAGCACCATCCCTAAAGACTTGTTGGGAAAGTCAGGAGAACCTTTCCGAATAATTTAGCATTCAGTACTGTAAAAATGTGTTGTCTGTCCTTTCTATGCTGATGCATAGTACCGTCAGAGTGTATCTCAGTCTTGCACTTTCTCGTGGGTTAGAGTTCTAACTAGATTATCACATACTGACTGCTACTATCATTCAATCTTTAGGGGCTATAAGGAAGCATTGATGGAGGTCTGTGGCAGAGACCGTTCTAGTAATTTTCAAATACAGACACAAAAAACATGGCATTCTGACAACTACGAGCTTAAAATGTTGTAGAATGGGGGTCCAGGTAAGGGGTTTTGTAGAAAGGGGAAGGACAGATTTTTTTTTTTGTACACATTTGTGCAATTTATAAAAGTGACGACCTTAAACATGAAAAATAATGTAAAATTAAATTTTAAAGTGTGTGTGTGTGTGGTTGGGGGGGGGGTGTGTGCCAATCAATGGATCCGCCCTGGGTGCCAAATGCTGTAGGTACGCCCCTGGCATTATGTATATATGACTGTGTTGTGGAGTTCAGATACGTGCAAAAACTGAGTGTATTACAAAGGCCTCCAAACTAAGATGAGAAAACAGGTTGGTGAATAGTGGTATGGTGGGGTAACAGATAAAAGGAGACTGACCGCAAATCTGGGTAAATGGTTTTGCACAACGGGCATCAAATTCTGGCACTGGAGATGGTTTCATATATTATATTGTGTGTGCTAGTTATTGTACATTGAGAAATGTAAAAACACACATTTTAAGGAGAGTACCAATATTTCTTTATTAGAAAACTGACTAATCTCTTAAACTAAAAATACAATCTGATTAAAGGCAAGTAAAGTATATCTAGATTTTATATAGACTAACAAGAACCTTGAATAATTCTTTTAAATGATTAATTAGTGATTTGTTTTGAGACAAATTCCTATTTTTAGCATGCTTATTTGAAAGCCAGAGGCAAAATATTTTTTTGGAATACTGTTTGCAGGATTCTTGTGGACATCTGTTAAAAAAGGTGAATTACTATGGAACAGTCTGACTGCTTCCAGATGTCTATTGGTGCTCGGCAGAATAAAAACTTTCCTTTACCAATGGCATACTTCCTCAAAAAAAAAGAAAATGCTGACATAGCGTTTATTCATTTTTTTTTTTTTTAATCTATCAAATACAATATGTTAGTATGTTATGAAAGGGAATATATTGAATGACCATGCTTTAGTGCATTAAAAAAAACCACAAATAATTTTAATTTGTTTATTTTGTAGTTATTACCTTCTTAATAGAATGATTTTTTTCTTTTTTTGTCCTTGCGACCACTGTAAATACGCTCTCATTTTTGCTTTATACAAAAGATTCGGACAAATGCTTTGTAACCTTTTAAACGTCTGGAGGTTAACTTGCCAAAGTATTCTATACTCACTCTGGGATTAAATGGACCTTTTACAGTATTTCCAGTAGGGCCTGCATGAACCATAGAATGTTAATGTTTGTATAAAAATAATTGGCAATGACAGGTAACCCTGCAAGTGTGTTGGATCTTCGAACATATGAAACTTTTTAGCATTTTTGAACAAGGTCAACATTCGACTTTACAAGTCCATGGAAAAAGTATGTTTTGCTCCTTAAAGAAACATTTTAAGTAATCCTACTATTACATTTCACACACTATGGGTGCAATTCCTTTTACTTGTTGTGCTTGTCCATGTTTTTTTTTTTTCCTATTTGCGTTAAGGGGAGAGAATCTGTTTTTGTCAAGCTACTTACTCTAGAGAACTTGCACTTTTCAGCTTGATAATGTGGAATTTCCATCTCCATATTATTGTTTCTTTAATCCTAAACTAAAAAAATGTCTTGCCAATTAACATCTGCACTCTTAGCTGATAATTACTGCCATCCTTGCTGGACAGCATCGATACTGATTTCCCAAGTGCACAAACTTTTTTTTTTTTACCTTTCTCATGAGACTGGACACCACTCTGATCATTCCAATATCCCAGTAGTTCACTGGGTCTCTTTGTTTTAGAGGAGTTTACACCAGGAAAATGTACCCACTAACTACTGCACCTATTGAACCACTATGGACATGCTACAAATCCATTGTGATCACTGGACTCCACTGTACCCCTTGTGCATAGGATAAGAATAATTAAGTAAAAAGAAACTTGTTCTTATTCAAAATGGGGTTAAATTCATAAATGTACATGGTGGAGTTGGCACCAATGTACATGGGCCAACAAAATATCCAACAAAAAAACATATTGACAAACTAAATAGACAATCCACCCCTTGACTAGTTTGTGGAAATTTAAAGTTTCTCAAAGACCACTTTCATGCTTAATATGTTATTCTGCTATGTTATTGAACATGTTTGTATACTGCACAACCTCTTGCATTGATGTAATATATACTATAAATAAACTATAACTTCAGAATAACAACAATGACAATTGTGAAGGAAACTAATGGAGGTATACACTGATCAGCCACAACATTAAAATCAGTGACGGGTGAAGTGAATAACATTTGATTATATTGTTACAATGGCACCTGTCAATGGGTGGGATATTTCAGGCAGTGAGTGAACATTCAGTTCTTGAATTTTAGGTTTTGGAAGCAGGTAAAATAGGTAAAACAAAATGATCTGAGTGACTTTGACAAAGGCCAAAGAACGATGGCTAGAAGACTGGGTCAAATAATCACTAAAACGGCAAGTCTTGTGGGGTATTCCCAGTGTGCAATGGGTAATACCTACCAAAAGTGGTGCAAGAAAAGACGACCAGTGAACTGGCATCAGGGTTATGGGTGCCCAAGGCTCATTGATGCACATGGTGAGCGAAGGCTAACAAAGAAGATTTACTATAGCTCAAATTGCTGAAAAATTTAATGCTTGACATGATAGGTGTTAGGACAAACAGTGCTTGAGCCCTGTCCAACATGGAAAGTTCCTTCAATGGTGACCTGAGTGTCAGAAATGGAGCAGTGGAAGGTGGTTACCTGGTCTGATGAATCATGCTTTCTTTTCGATCAGGTGGATGGCCAGATACATGTGCATCATATACTTAGGAAAGAGATTGCAGCAGGATGTATTATGGGAAAAGGCAGGCTAGCGGAGGCATTGTTCTGCTGGGAAACCTTGGGTTCTGGCATTCATGTTGTTACTTTGACACCACCTACCTAAAGATTGTTGCAGATCATGTACACCCCTTCCTGACAATCATGTTCCCTGATGGCAGCGGCCTCTTTCAGCAGGTTGATGCACTCTGCCACACTACAAAAATTGTCCAGCAATGGTTTAAGGAACATAAAAAGTCAGCAGCAGAACCTAAGGGTGCCTGATGGCAGTGCTCTCCGGGGCACAGTCAGTGCCGCAGCACTTTAATAACTTGACGGGACCTATTTGAGGGTTTCCTTGCTTGGAGCTAACACAAAACAGTGTATCTGGATAAATGTCAGTATGTGCCCCTGTGTATCTGTGTCCGTGTTTGTGCCTGTATGAGTATCATTCGGTGTATCTGGCTGTCATTCTGTTTCTGTGTGTCTGTGCATCTGCATTTTTGTCAGTATGTGCCTCTGTGTATGTGTGTCCGTATCTGTATGTGAGGTGTTATGTGCATGTGTGCGCCTGCATGTGTCAGTTTGTCTGTGCATCTTCATGTCTTATTGTGTAAATCTGTATGTGTGTACACTTGTGTTTGTTTGTCTGTATCTGGGTGTGTGTTTCAGTGTATGTGTATATCTGTATGTGCATACATCTCCGCATTCAATCCTCAAACACACATAAACCACTGCTTTCAAATGGCAACAGTACATAAAACGCATACTCACATTAAATCACAAAAACACGTCTCAGTGCTAAATTCAGCCCTGCAAGGATGTGCAAATGGTAGATGCCCTGAGCTGGAGAAGCATTGTGTGAGTTGTATGACAGAGATTTACCTTTTGACCATCCTTGCGATTGGTGTTGGGAGAAGGGGCAAAGAAAATTTGCTCCAGATGTAGACCCCTTGCTCAGGGTGCCTACAGAGATATCGGCTATACCACACTGACTGTCTAACAAGGTTAAAATGATCATCTGGGGTTGCTGTATCTCTCGTGCAGAGAGACTGCCTGCATTTTGGTTCTTTTCCACCCTTTTGGTTGAGCTTGAGATCGGAGTGGGGACCCACCATAGATTTGCTTCTTCAGCTATTCTCCGTATTCTCTGGCACCCTGCTTTTTGCTCTTTTAAATAAAGTTGAAACATTCAATATTCTGAAACATGTGCTTCTGCTGAGATTTTCATTTTAAGTTTTACTTTTATTTTTCGTTGATGTGTCAGTTATATGATCCAGAACAAATTAACCTCACTTAAAGTGAATGTTGGCATTTTTCAAAGGGTTACTTTTTTGCATAATAAGATTACTTTAGTGTCTGTCTTCAATATAATAAACACTGTGCTCACTGTTTCTTTTGGAAGTGTAATGCATTGTATTTGTGGTAAAAAGGGAATTCCAGGTCTGTGTTTTGCAGATCTGTGCAGCAGCTGTGGAACGTCCTGCATATTTTCCGAGTGCATTAATTGGCTATTGAGCTTTGTGAAAGGGCGGGGTAGGCTGCACTTCACGGACATTAGCATTTTCTATAAGCATGGATGAAGCACATGTTCTTAGTCCATATGCTGTATAAATATACATTAAGTTTTTGAAAGAATAACATGTATTAAACTGTAATAATGGCTTATAAATTGTGTTTTTAGTAAATGAACAGTTGCACGTGTGGTATATATTTGGATAACCATTTTAAGTTTCAAGTAAAATCATTTTGCTAGAGTGGATATAAATCCAGAGTGGCGTTTTTGATTATGCTCTGCTTTGTGTGTGTGTGTGTGTGTGTGTGTGTGTGTGTGTTTTATATAATTGTGGAGGCCAGTAACTCAATATCATACATTCCTTCCCTAACAGAATATATATACCTGTGTGTGTGTGTGTGTGTGTGTGTGTGTGTGTGTGTGCGTGTGCATGTGCATATATCTGTATTACTGACTTACAATTTCTTTTCATGAATTTGAGACCTTACACAATGGGGAAAGGTATTATGTGTGCTGTCCATTGATTGTGTTGCCTACAGTCCCTTTAAGTTGTTGAGACCTTCTTTATAAACTTGAGGTCTGGATCATTTATCCTTGAACAATTTTTAAATGGTCATTGGAACAATACTGACAATAATGAAGCATAAATCTTTTTCATTTATTTGTCAATGTACTATGTGCCACTGCTTGGCTTTTGATTTATATACAGTATACGGACATCAGAGCTGGTTTAAGTGCTTGTAATAAAGAAACAGAGGGATTTAAATGAAAAATTATCAAACATGTATTTGGTGGAACATGCAAGCTTGAGTTCCATTTTTTGATCATGTAATATTTGGATACCAGAAGAAATGGCACTTCTTGGGATAGGAGCAATCTTATGATGTAGTGCAACAAATTTTAGAGTTGTAGAGCACTTTATTCCTATATAACAAATGGCAACAGTTTGGCTCCTAGCAGATTCTATACTTGCCTTTTTATCCTGTTGTTTTAAGTATTTTCTTTTTAAATTTATAATATTTGGTACATCAAATCAATATAATTGTTTAATCCCCAAAGCTACTACATTAAACTGGTGACTATAGTGTTCCTTTTAAATGTAATGGTTTTGATAGTAATTAGGGAGACCATTTCAGTAATGAGATTGTAGGGTAGAAAGAACCCTTATGCTAAAAGTATTGTTAAAATCCACATGAGGATTCTGTTCCCTGTTATGAGATGGTTTCATGCTTAAACTCAAGATCTAATCCAGTATACCAGGTGTGCCACTACTAAAAGCAAAATCAGGATATTCCACCGGGGGTATGTTGTAGGCAACCAGTGCAGTAATATCAATTAATGTTGACCTTTACTTGGCAGAGCAAAGAAAGTGTGAAGGGTAGAAAAAAAACCAGGTCTGACCTAAAGTCTTGCTGGAGTCAGCAGGGCTTGGTTCAGGTGGTGACTGTGACACCTCTAGGCATTTGGCTTTATTGGTTTTTCCCCCCCCAATTCTACAGCATCATCTTTGATACTTGCTCTTGCTAGGAAAGCATCTGTTACTAGATGCACTGGTTTGAGTTTGCATTGTGAAAATAACTTACAGCTGGGTAAATTGGTGTGCAGTCATTCAGTTTCAGGTAAAATAACAACAACAAAAACACATCACATCTCCATTCTCACCAGGACAACATTTGGACATATCACGCTCTCGGGGTCCATCTTGGTGCGCCCATAGAGATGGTGTCAGGTTTGGAGTGAGTAGAAGCAGCATTCTTAAAAGGCCAGCATGTAAAGCACTGCACTAAATCTCTTTGGATTGATCATATCATCTATGTGCAGCCCAGTGGTTGTGGTTAGCTTTACATTTTATACCTCAAGGTATCCTTTCCCATGTCATTGTTCTTACTAGGTGCACTAAGATAGTAGGTTTATAGACGGATGTGCCATGTTTGGCGGGCTGCTTTCCAAGACCGTTTTAAGCTAAACATTGTCACTTGAGTAACATTCCTGTGAGCTGACTGGGTGCCTTGTCTTTAGAATTTTTTTATTTATTTTTTTTATAAGTGTGTCTTATTTTTTTTTTAAAATTTTTTTTTTTTTTTAAATTTTTTTTTTATAAATATAGTTGGCTTAGGCCATCTTGAAATCAGTAGACTGTTAAAGTTTCTATAATTTTTTTATTTATTTTTATTTTTTTATTAGATGGAACTATATAATATACCTGAAACTGGAAGGTGTAACTATTTGAACCTTTAGAAAGGTTCTAATTTTATTTTAAACAATGCATTCAATGCAATTTATTTCCAGATTTGCTGGTTATTTAAAAATAAAAAATAATTTGCTTTAAGAAACATGACCATATAAATATTGTATGTAGATTGTCTACAATGCTTTTTGCACTAGTTTAAATTGATTTCCTAATGCTTAGTAGATTTTGTGTGAACATTAATGGTATCCTGATGGCTATTGCTATCCGTTAAAGTGACAATACCCAATGAAAGAGCGAGATAAATTTAAAAAAAAGGCATATTTTGTGATAGCTTCACTGGTTATGTAATTAAGAATATGAAACTAATGTTCTACCAGATTCATGTTTAGTATGGCATTGTCCTGGGACAGGAGGGTTGGGGGATTGCTACATAGAGGGCAAGTTATCCCTGTATGTGCTAGGAGGAGAGGTAGTCTGGCAAGGCGGTCAAGCAGAGATGCTTTTAAACAAAATGCTCTTGGTTGGAGCATCTTATCATGGTATTAGTGTGATCCAACTCTAACTGCAACTATTGGTCTTTGCTTGGTCAGGCAAGCATAGCTTCAGAGAGGGTGTATGGCTGCAAATATTGTTTGTTTCAAATTGTAATATCTGTGTTCAATAGAATGGAAAAGGGAGCTCCTGGCATCACATGTTATGAAAGCATGATATGGATCTTCGAGTGGCTTTATTTTATTTTTCTTCCATGTGACTGTATAAAAACTTAATGAATAGGTTGGCTTTTTATTTCTTAACTGGACAGAATACAAATCACCTGCACTTTGTTGAGTAGACCAGCTGTGCTGCAAGGGTTAAGAGCTAATGACATACTTGATCTGGGATGGAAATCTTGTACAAGCTGAAAAATGTAAGGTCTGGTTATACATTGCATAAAATAATAATGTATAGGAAGTGTGGTCAGGAATGAAGAGTTGGATTACTTGCCCTGCAGCTTTCTGAGAATTTCAAGTACTAGTCACTAAAATATAATTGTAAAACGTACAGCGAAAGCTTGAACTCTAAGTTGACAGTTCTTAACTGTATCGACTTGTCTCAGGAATTACATTTAGAAGCTATGTGTAGTAGCCTGACTAATAAGCTTTGGAGATGTCTGCATCTTCATTGAGGAGATGCTTCTTGATATGTCTTGGCACCAACTGGCATGTGCAGCACATTTTAAGTAGCCCTAACCTAACACCTGAGCCTTAGGCTGATATCTTGAGAAGTTTTAGTCTAAACTCCTTCTCTCTTTGATATGCCCTAATCATGGGCGTCCGTGAGGGGGGGCAAGACTTGCCCCCCTGGATTTTTTCAGCTTGTTCTGATATTTTTGTGTGAGATTTAAAATGAACTGCAACTGGTGCCGCAGTAGGTGGCGCTGTGTATAGAGAGAGAGACGGGATAGGAAGCTGCATCTTATCCCTGCTTCTCTCTGCTGATTGAAACCGCAGGGGAACAACACATGCAGCCAGAGACAGCCTACAGATCAGGTAAGTGGGGGAGGGTTTGAGAGGGTGCAGCAGCCTATAGGTTTGGGGGGGGGAGGCAGCAGCCTGTAGATTTGGGGGCAGCAGCCCATAGATTTGGGGAGGGGGGCAGCAGCCTATAGATTTGAGGGCAGCAGCAGCCTTTAGATTTGGGGGCAGCAGCCCATAGATTTGGGGAGGGGGGCAGCAGCCCATAGATTTTTTTTTGGGGGGGGCAGCAGCCTATAGATTTGGGGGGGCAGCAGTCTATAGATATATAGAAATGAACAGGAAGGGTCAGCAAGGAGCTGGAAGGTAAAGCAGCACAAAGGTAAAGTTGAAGGAGCAGAAAGGGTCAGAAATTAGCTGGAAGGGGCAGAAGGAGCACAAACATAAAGTAGGAGAATGTGCAGGAAGGGGCACAAAGGGACAGCAAGGAGCACAAAGGTAAAGGAGCACAAAGGTAAAGTAGAAAAGGAAGCAGAAAGGGTCTGCAAGGAGCAGAAAGGGATCAGAATGAGAAAGGAGCAGAAGGGCGCAAAATAAGCAGAAAGTAGCAGAAAGGTAAAAGAGCAGAAGGGGCCAAGGATAGAAAACAGTGTCAGAAGAAAAAAAAAGACTGTCAAATGAAGGAGATTGGAGCAGGAAGGACAAATGAAGTGAATCCTCCACTTTATTCTGGACACCACATCATAAGGCTTTGGTACCTGGGCCTGGCAGGGAAACGCTGGACCTTCTCATCTCCAAAGGTGGTAAAAAATCATCTAAAAGCTCCTGGATTCCTATTGCTGCTATTTTTAGTAGAATATATTTTTATTATTGTTTTAATAGGTTTTTGGTGGATTCCTATTTTATCCAGTCTAAGAGCTTTTTTGGTCTATTTTTCCCTCTTTTTCTTTATATGTATTTTTATATGTGAATCACCTTTTTTAAAAAAAAAAATCAGTATTAATGTGTTCACTTTTATTTACTGAGTGTCAGGAAGCACAGAGTGCCGTTGGGTAGGGGTGTTGCTGATTGGCTAGAGCGGTCAGCTGGCACTCTAAGCCAATCAGTAGCTCCCCATTCATAAAAAAGTAAAAATATTTTATGAACCGGGAACTAGCGATTGGCTTAGAGCGTCAACTGACCACTCTAGCCAATCAGCGGCACCCATGCCTGACGTCAATCTGCACTTCCTGACACTCTGTTTCAGAAGCCAAATACCACTGAGCGACCTGGAGCTGGAGGAAGCCTTTGGGGTTAAACCATTTGAGAGCGATTTAACCCCTTAAAGGAAAGCGAGCACCCAGGGGCTTCCTGGCATCATAGCATTTTCATTTAGGTGAAGTTGTTATGGTGACCAGAAATGTCCTTTAATTTGCTTAAAGGAACACTATAGTGTCAGGAATACAAACATATATTCCTGACACCATAGTTGTGAAAACGCTATTCACCCTGGCTTTATGTGATAATGGCTATGCCCCTTCCCTTTCATGACACTGTCAAAAAGGTACCAAGCATGGATGTCATTACAATTATGCCCCCCCCTGGAAAAATTCCTGCGGACGCCCATGGCCCTAATGGAGCATATAACTATCTCCTAGTATTTGAGCCATCTCCAGTATGGTGTCAAAATTACAACATTGCTCTATGCTCTGAAATCTCTTCCTTTCAAATGTGATTTTCATTTTGGGAAAAGCCAGAAGTGGCAGGGTACCAAAGCTTTCAACAGATTTTTGACCATCTTTGAAGCATCTGTGGCACACTTTTATTTGTGGTGCACTCCTTAAATCGTCCCCTAAAGCCTTCTGGATCATCCAAATAGTTTCCATGGAGGGTTTAAGCTTAATGAAAAATTTGGTGCAGATTCGTTGCTTTATTCATTGCTCACTCAAAATATTGAATCAAACCGCCACATAGTACACATGCTTACTCAACGGTGTCTAGTGCCCCTACTAACTAATACAGTGAAGTAGTCTTTGTTGATGCATTCGCAGGTTATGTAGATGTCGAGCAAACTGTTCTCATTATATTTGCAATGGCTGGAATTTTTCTGGACAGACCTCGTATGTTAAAGGCCACTGAACCTATAGTAGAACTCCCTATTAATAATGCAAAGTGGTTCTCTATAACATATATGGCAGTCTGGTGACCCTTTATTGTCACTTGCAGGCCATCTTAGATTTCACTGCAGATGTGTCAGAAGGAGAAATATTGTTCTTTTGGAGTTGGCCATAGAAAATTTAACTTGTACTTACACAGGCCCAGCATGGATGGTGATCAGTTGATGTATGCTCAAGATGTATAGCATGTGTTTATACTCAGGAGACATTAAAGATTCTTTGACTGACTGTACAAATATTTGTATAGTTGGACAACCGCATAGACCGGTACAAGCAAACTCTTTGCACCATAATCCATGCAATGAGCAGTTGTTGTTTTGGTTCCTGGAATGCCCTCTTGAATGGCATCTTTTAATAGTTCATGTTGCTAAGAATGTCACTTTAAAAATAAAAAAATAATTTTATGGGCCATACCACTTTATACATGCAGTCACGTCCCGTATTTTTTTTTTTCCCCCCCTTTAGAAAACCTTTCTTTAAAATGACCACATGTAAAAATCTGTGCGGGCTGTAGGAACTGCTCCAGAAAAAGAACCATGAGACTATTATAAATCCAGAATCCCCACGTATTGTTTGTTTCCCAATGGTATTCTTAAAATCCATGAAAAGACAAATTTTTCCCCCTCTGTGTACCTTATTAAAGATGGAATTTTGCCTGAAGGTTTGAATGAACACAGGTGAGCCAGGGTGTACAGAGTTAGATTAATTTTTAACAGTTTGGACTAGAACATGTATGAATCAACACAGGTATCCTTAAGTTGCCTTCTAACATTACTCTTACTTTCAAATGAAATAGTTTTACTTGCCATTAAATTGCTGCAACTGATCGAAGAATGTACTTGGAAGATACCATAAAACAATTAAATGTGTAGTCATGTTAATGTTTCATATACTTTATTGAAAGGGAATAGTAACTGTTGGTGCATTCTTTTTATTCTAACAGTGTACATTACTAGTTTTCACATCTGACAATTATAGCTGCATCTGTAGTATCAACACATCTGTTAAATTACTTTTTGGATATTATCTTGCGTTAGACCATTAGAAAACTTCCATCTACCATGAATGACTAACTTTGACTGCAAACCATTAACGAGCTAAAGTTGAAGAACAGCAAATGTCTATTGAGCAACAATGTGAACAAATTAGTAACACAGGTTCCATAAAAAGAAATTGATTTAGCATTCTAGATATACATCAGGAATTTACTATTGACAAGTTAAAAGTACACACTAGAACAAAACACCCTTTGTATATGTGATCATATTTCTGCCCTTTTACCTCCTATCTGCTTTTTCTATCACTGGAGACTCGTGTGGCCTTTATAGAAATGCATGTCTCACGTGTTGGAAGCCAATTTGAAGCATACTAATAAATGGTTGTCATATAGTTAATACTGTTTGTTCCCCCCTTTCATGACTTTCACTACTCCTATATTTAACATAAAACAGAATTGCCCTTTATTTTAAGTTGCCAGTGTCCCCAGATGGGTTTTAACCTGCCAATGGACTGCACTTTATTTCTTTTTTTAATAGAGCCTATTAACTGTTAGTGTCATGGAACTTTCTCACAGAACGTAATGCATACTGTGGGCTGAGAAACACAAGCATGCAATTAAAGAAACACTTAAAGTACCATAACTACAACAGCAAGTTGGGAGTTCCTAAGGAGGAACTTTCATTACCTCTCCTGGATCTTACCCTGCAGTGCAGGGATTGGCTCACTAACTAATAGCATCACCTGATCTCGGACTCCTTAAAATTTGGGGTGTCATGGCAGTCCATGCACAATAACCACTGCAGTAGTGTTTATGGTATTTTGTGTGCTCCTTTAAGTGTTCTTCACCATTCAGTTCCACAGCACCCCAGCAACTTGGTTGTACCCCTATCAGTATGCTGTCCCCACGAACATCAGGCACCCGGCTATGTGCTGGATTGTCTGAGGCTTATTTGTACAGTCTGTATCTTGGGTCTATTGCATTGTTGCAGAATGCCTCTTCTTATGCTGCTCTAATTATTGTTTTTCAGTCCTGCATTTTCCAACAACTGGTAGGATTTTGTGATGTGACCAACATCCACTTTCTGCCTGTGGTACATCCCATTTTTTGTTTTTCTTGCCATGCATCCTCCTTTTCTGCATCCTCTATCTCAGACATTAGATTTGTAGTTCATATTTGGGAGCCATCCTTGTGATTGTGCTCGCTTTCATCCTAGGAAATGGTATTGACATTCGTCAGACCTCAACCGATTTCCTTATGCCTCACGTACAGTGCCAGGATGTTTGATTTTGGGTGAAATCCTTCATTTATATGGAGTATTTTTCAGTTCTTGATATCCATGGTGTCCAACATTTCTCGTTTTTATTTTATTTTTTATGCCTGCTGGGTACCTGATGACTGGTAGGGCATACTGATCAGTCACAACATTAAAATTAGCTGCCTAATATCATGTAGGTCCCCTACGTGCTGCCAAAACAGCTGACTCATTGATGCATGGACTTCACAAGATCTCAGCATGTGTCCTGTGGTTCTGGCAGCAAGTCCATTGCAATGTGAGAACTGCATGGATTAGATTTGTTGTTCCAGCTCATCCCACAGATTTGGATGTGCTGAAACAACAATTGGTATGAGATCTGGAGGGTTAGAGGTCAAGGCAACATCTTGAACTCTTTGTCATGTTCTTCAAACTATTCCTCAACAATTTTTGAAATACGGAACCGTGCAATATCCTGCTGAAAGAGGCCACAGCCATCAGGGAATACCATTGCCATGTATGGGTGTACATGGTGTGCAACAATCTCTAAGTAGGTGGTACGTGTCAAAGTAGCATCCACATGAATGCCATAACCAAAGGTATACCCAGCAGAACATTACCCAGAGCAAAACACTGCAGAACATCCTTCTTCCGATAGTGCATCCTGCTGCCATCTCTTACTTTTGGTAAACGGTCATATGCACCTGGCTATTCACCTGATGTAAAGGGGAATGTGATTCATCAGACCAGG
Source organism: Pelobates cultripes (assembly GCA_933207985.1). Taxonomy (NCBI): domain Eukaryota; kingdom Metazoa; phylum Chordata; class Amphibia; order Anura; family Pelobatidae; genus Pelobates; species Pelobates cultripes. The sequence continues at coordinate 77,021,520 of OW240922.1, forward strand.
CAAACTTCTTCCATACCAAGCCACGATCCAATTCTGAAGGAGCTTTTGCTGGTGTCATGGGCACTCTGACAGGTCTGTGGCTATGCAGCCTCATATACAGCAAACTGTTATACACTTTGTATTCTGACATGGTTTTATCAAGGCCAGCATAAAGTTTTTCAGAAATTGAGCTACACTAGTCCGTCTGTGTGAAAGCATGGGCTATACTTCATTCCCCACATGCATCAATGAGACTTTGCCCTGACCCTGATGCCAATTCACCAGTTTTCTTTCCTTGCACCACTTTTGTTAGTTGCTTACTATACCGGCAACAATACATTTTTGGAGATGCTCAACCCAGTCACCTAGCAAACTCCATTTGTCTCTTGTCAGTCACGCAGATGTTTTCACTTGTCAATTTTTCCATGCTTCTAACACATTACATTCCCAGGTAATTGTAGCTGTTATCTACGTCTCCAATTTGGCCTTCTGTTACTTCAACTTCTTCAGTCCTGATCCTCTTCCCTCTCTTTGCGATCATCCACCTATACTAATTTTGACCGGATGACATTCGTATGGCATTGCTGTAGATCCTAATTAAGTGGTCAATGTCTCGCTAGCACTTGGCATACAGCTGTCAAGAGTCTTTGTGTGTGTGTGTGTCTATATACATTTTATTTTATTTTTTTCAAATCTGTAGTGGCAAACCATGAACTGTTGCTGTTTCCAACTCTCTTCCCTTTATTGTGCATAGCTTGCACTTATGTTAGAAAAGATATCCTCTATCTAGGCTCAACTTCTCCAAAGCCAGTTGTGTGAGCCTAACTTGAGCTTTTTATACTGCTCAGTTAATACCGTATATACTAGAGTAGAAGTCGACCCGAATATAAGTCGAGACCCCTAATTTTACCCCAAAAAACTGGGAAAACTTATTGACTCGAGTATAAGACTAGGGTGGGAAATGCAGCAGCTACTGGTAAATTCTAAATAAAATTATATCCCCAAAAAATTATATTCATTGAATATTTATTTACAGTGTGTATGATGCAGAGCCTTGGTGGGCATTTTTTTTTTAATTATTCTTATTTTAATATTTTTTTTTTTTATATTTTATTTTTATTTTATTCTATATAATTTTAATTTTTTTATATTTTATTATTTAAATTTGTATTTATTTTTATTCGTCCCCCCTCCCTGCTTGTTAGCAGGCCAGGGAGGGGGCTCTCATTCCCTGGTGGTCCAGTGGATGGGCTGTGTTGGAGGGGGGCTGGCAGAGAGCTTTAAGTTACCTTTCCTGCAGCTCCTGTCAGCTCCCTTCTCTCTCCGCCGGTCCGGTCAGCTCCGCTGTAAGTCTCGTGGTGTGAGTGCCGCGCAGAGCGTTGCCACGGTAACCCGTGACAATGCTCTGACCCTGCGGCTCTCGCGAGACTTACACTGGAGCTGACAGGGGAGCTGACGGACCGGAGGAGAGAGAAGGGAGCTGGCAGGAGCCATAGGAAAGTTACAGCTCTCTGCCAGCCCCCAACAGGACCGCCAGGCTTATAATGAGCCCGGCGGTCCTGGTCTGTATTATGGCTATGTAAGTTTTACAAAAAATGTGCTGGAAAAACTCTACTTATACTAGAGTATATACGGTAATTATGCTAGTCTTTCTTGCCTAGTAGTTTTTGCGGACAGTGAAGTCTTGTTGGCAGTTAGTGGCCCAATCTGCAGACAAAGGTGGAGGTTAAGCAAATACCCCAATGTCTGTGGTACTAGATGTACAGAAAAGTATCAGTTATTACACAACAGCAGTGCAAAATATAGTTTCTGTACACATCCTTTTTGAAAATCCTTATGACAAAAATAAAATATATAATTTTTTACTGTTTATTTAAAAAAAAAAAAAACCTCCCCTCTCCTCCCCCCCCTTGCCTTCCCTCTACTCCTTATGCGGAGGTTTATTCTGCGAGTGTAAGCAGTTTTTGTTAGAAGTATAGAAGTTCCGTATTGATATGGCAGGTCAGTGGGTACAATTTACACATGCGTTCCTATATAATTAAATAAACCAACCTTCATCTTATGAGCATTAATGGTTAACACCTGTTTCAACTATTGGATATTTTTATTGGAGCAAACCTATGCATTTTAGATGTGTTTTTTGTTTTTTGAAACTCATGGAACTGAAAGAAGATATGGCAGACTATTAAGGGAAAATTGGACAAAAATTACAATAAACCTAAACTGTGAGTTTTAAAGGGAGAATGTGATAAAATGTGCCAAATGCCATGTCTTCTTGTTTTGTTTTTTCCTATCCATTAAGAATTATATATAAATAAAAATAAACTCCTTAAAATATCTAGAATTTCTTTTTTTTGCTTAATTTGTAAAAAAAATTTTGTCAAGCTTTATTGATGTCAAATGTAACTGTGATAAGAAACTTTATATTTTCAGTTTACTTAGGGCTGGTGGAGGTAGGGGGTTTGACACAAATATAATTGAAAATGCATGTGTTTGTATATATTTGTGTCTATAGTTTACTTTATTACTGTAAAGTGTGGTGTGGTTTTTTTTTCCAATTTATTTTTCTACACTCCATTATCCCTATTGGGGTAATTCTTTGTGATTTTGCAGTTTTCATTTTGATAGTTATACCAATTCACTACATGGAACGTTTTCATATTAGTACAGTAAGGTCAAAATACCAGTTTAATTTCTGCATCTTTTACAATAACTTGGTTTTAACAATGTGATATTAAATATACACGAGGTAAAATAATGTGGCATATGTTTATTTGATGTTCTATGTCTGTTTAGCTAATTGTTTATTTATTTTTATTTATAGCTGCAGCTGAAGGAAAGGGAAAAAGTGGAGAAGATTTCTTTCAAAGAGTAAGTGATTTTATTTATTTATTTTATACCCTTGTATTTTACTTCCTTATAGCCATATGCATACTTTAAGGTAGCATCAAATACTGAGGTTGGGTCTGACTAAATAGTAGCTATGTGAAAGTCATATTCATCCAAAATATATTGTCTGGGCTGTATTTATTTACTTTTTTCATAATCAAAGTGCACTCTGTTGCCTTATAGAAGATTTAGTTTAATGTGTAGAGTATATACTACTGATTTTTTTTTTTATAAAAGCAAATTCAAAACCGTTTCAGATCTTCATATATTCAATGTAAATACAGCAGGTAAAGCTCTGAATGAATTATTCAATTTAAACTGATTCTTACATTAAAGCAAGTGTTAATTTACCTGCACCTTTTTCACAATGACATTCAACATACATGGAAATACCTGTCAAATCTTTTGGTAAACTGTATCTCCTTTATGGATCTGAGAAAGCAAATAGTTGGGTATTTTATTTATTTTAAGTAGCCATCTAGTGGTGATTCTGAGTATTGGGCAATGACTGCCTCTTCATGCTCTAAATGCGACTTCAGATAATTTTTAATAACGTGCAAACAAACAGTGTGAACACTGTTACAGATTTTTTTTTTGTTTTATATAAAAGCATAACAAATTAGATTGTAAACTCATTTTGAGAAGTGTCCTCCTCAACCTATTGCTCCTGTCAAAATAGGTTGTTGTATTTTTGTTAAAGTCTCCTTACGAATAATCGTAAAGCAGTGCAGAATCTGTTGGCCCATTTAAAAGTCGATGATGATAAAATTAAAGTTTATGGTAATAATGTCTGGACTTCTTCCAGAGCTCCTGTACGTTTTTGCTTCTTTTGCTCAGACTCTGATTTTGATTTAACTGCAAGCAATTTGTAAATCTTTAACTGAAGTCAATGTGTACTTATAGTTATACTTCACGCAAGTCATAACGCTTGATGTGACGTTTAGAATTGGAATTCTAAGAAATTACTTTTAAAAAACAAAAAACAAACTTGTAGCATTTTTTTGTTTTTTTGCCTGTTAATCACAAATCTTTTAAAGTGCCTTGGCATGCTAATATTAATCCTATTAAAATCTGCAGGAGATTTTAACACCCTGCCAAAGGGGTGTGTTTTGAAATCTACACCAGACATAGGAATTGGTAAATAGCCAACCAAGCTCTCTAACCACTACAGCACTAAAATGTCCCTGTCTGGCCCCATCCCCTCAGTAAGAGTAAATTGGTTTTTCAATATTTCTCATAAGGGGGCCTGACCGCTGGCACTCAGGGAAATTTCAAAGAGTAAGATCGCCTTTAGCTTTGACTATGTGTTCCAGTTTGTAATTTGTGGACAACTCCACAGGCCAAAAGAAAAGAAAATAGCATTCGCTATTCCGTACCAATACCACCAATGAAAACATGCATGCATTTATTTACAGGTTTTTTTTTCTTTGAGACACTTCTAAAACTAGCTTGCAAAAGCTGCAGATATGGTGTCTGCAGCCTTTGCAAGTCCTGCTCTTATTCCTTCAAACATACTGACTAATCAGAGGCTTCTCAATGAAAAGTGAACAGCCAAGGAGGACCCCAGGGTAAAATGAGCCCTGGGGATGTTCACAGGTGTGTGTGCTCTCACAGGCACATAGTGACTTGGGGGTATAGTAGAGTGCACCTGCCACTGCTGTTTGCAGCCGGGAGATGTTTCTGCAAGTTTTTTTAAAAAAGTTCCAATTTAATGTAATTAATTTGAGCAAATATTGACTCACAGTGCACTACAGCAAGTTGAAGTCCTTTTATGTGTGTGAACTGTTCCTCTTATTGGCTGAGGGCATCTGTGGATGCTACCAGTCAATGAATTCCATGCATGAGTGAAATGGATATATATCGGCACCTTACTAGGCAAGAGGTTTTTTTTGTTGTTTGTTTTTCTTCATATTTTTGTTTTTCTCCCCTTCTGGCAGGTGTAGGTTTTTCCCTTTTTGTGGTTTTGTCTTATTCTATTCTTTGAATTTTTTTTTTTTTTTTAAACTTGGACTCCCATGTGGGAGAAAGAGTCTGCATTAACGGACATGTGCTTGAAGATTTTTGATTGCCTGTCACTTTTGAGGTCTGCGCATATTTTTGACATGTTAACCATTTTTCTACAATAAAGTATGCACTTTCCATGATCTATCCGGTGGATTATTCTCAGATCCTGATGTGTGGACTGTTTGGGTGGTTTTGGTGGTCTGACAGATGCCTGGCCATACCGCTAATGGGCCACAGTGCCAACCAGGCCCATGATCCGATATGGGTGGCCTCAGTGCACCATTACTAGTTCCACCACTGCATTGATTTGAATAAATGGTGTGAAAACTAGAACAAACGATACATGTTTTGAATCTTTGGGATTTTTCTATTCTGGTTCTCACAATGTATTTCAAGAACCACCAATAGTTGGGAATTTAGAAATATATTTAAAAAATATTTATAAAATGTCATTCTATTACTAAAGGTCCTACATAAATGTGGCATTAAGTTTAAAACCCAAGTCTGTCATTTGCATCTTCAGCAAGACATTCTTTAATAATTGTGAAAACTTGATTGTCCAAAAAGACTTTTCCCGAGATCTGCTAGTGTTAGCAAGACATTTTAGTACCAAAATTATTTTGATGTCCCCTATGTGAGTTGGTCAGTTATGTATTGGTTATAATAAACATAACTAATCTGTGTCCCATTATGTAATGCATGTGTCTGTAACCTATTTATGAAAAGAAACTTGCGTCCATCAAGTTCAGCCTTCCTCACATCTGTTTTTTTGCTGTTGATCCAAAAGAAGGCAAAAAACCCCAACTTTGAAGCACTTCCAATTTTGCAACAAACTAAGGAAAAAAACTCATTCTCGACCCCTGAATGGCAGTCAGATTTATTCTTGGATTAAGTAGCTATTACTCTACAGTGGAAAAATTATATAATTATTAAGTTTTTGCAAGTATGCATCTAGTTGCTGTTTAAACATCTGTACAGACTCTGATAAAACCACTTCTTCAGGTTTAAAACTTCTACTTCAAAGGGATACTATAAACACCCAGACCACTTCAGCTCATTATAGTGGTTTGGGTGCAATGTCCCTGTGCCACTTAGTCCTGCAATGCAAGTCATTGCAGTTTTTGAGGAACTGAAATAATTACATTGTGGGGACTAATGCTGCCTCTGTCAGACTCTTGAGGGCTCGATACGCACGTGGAGCGCGTTGCCCATGTACATTAAGCCCCCTTTTCAGATGATGTCAGAGGAGATAGAGCCCCGACCTAGCACCAAGGGAAATCTGTGCTGGAATCGGGTGAATATAGAAAGGGGTTTTTATTATTCTTATTATTTTTTTATTTTATATTTTTTTGAATCCCTTTCAATTCTGGAGGAGTGAAACCGTGAATAGAACTTTGTATTCCTTAATCTATAGAATCCCTTTTGGTTATTTTTATAGCGGTTTTGAAGGTGTTTCTAAATTCTAGCATTATGGTTAATAACATGCATTTCGATTCATATGAAGGTAAATCTTAACCTTCATCTGTTTTGAATTAGAATAGTTAGTGAATTAAGCACCTTTTTATAGGCTTACAGAAAGTGTATCTAATGATTTAGTACTGCTTTCAAGTCCCCAAATCCTTGTGTCTGGGGTGTCTCAAAGTAATGTAGTTATAGTTTCTATAGAGACTGATGAAAACAAAAGCATATTTCATTGTGCTACATATCTCGCCAATGCTTGAAAAAAGACAGATTGTACTTTTTGCATTATTCTTTGGTAATCTTTCTATACAGTATTTAAAAAAACTTTTGCTTATGGAACAGTTTGTATAAGGAAAATTGAAATTCTCCTCCCATTTCTGACATTGTAATAAAACAGATCTCAGGGTGTTAACCTATGATCTGGTATCTTAAAAGGAAAAATTACAAAACAAACTGTATTAGAGTATGTTACACTAAATAGCCAATTTCAGGCAAACCTGGACTTCCATAATTTTGCTTGTGCAGAGAGCTCCAAAGGTCTGCCAGATTTAGGGAACATTAGTTTCTGAAATGGTGGACTTCTTTAGGGTTATTCCTGATATAACTTGTATGTGTAGAATTTCTTACTTGGCACCGGGTGCTGAACCAAATGGTAGAAAGTCAGACCTTTGTAGATAAAAGTTAAATATTGGGGAGCATAATTTGTTAACATATCTAGAATATCTACAGTTGGTAGTATGGAGAATAGCTCTGTAGTATGTTACTTGAAGAGACGCTATAGGCACTTATACCACTTCATCTCATTAAAGGGGACTGGGCGCAGTGTCCCTGTCCCCTTTGCCCTAAGACTGCCTCTAGTGTCTGTCTACCAGACAGCCACTAGAGGCGCTTCCTGCAGTTTTACTCCATGAAATGACACTGAACATCCTCCCACTTTGCATCCAGAATAAAACAAGATTTCATTTTCTCCTCTTTGCCATATTTATCCCAGGCTGCGCCTAGTCTTAACTAGATTATAATGTAATTTATTAATGTTTAAATATCCATTCTAAAAGAAATTGAGCATATCACGAAAGCGGTTAACACAGGTTGTAGGTGATTTTCAAGGTTTTATGTAAGTCAGGGTGCAACAAATTCCAGTCGCCATGGCGACTAGAAATTTCGCCCTGGAGACTGGGATTTGTCAGCCCTTTAGCTAAGGCGGCTGCCACAGGAAACATTGAAGCCGGCCACCCTGGGGAGCATGGAAACGGCTGGCTGAATCGGCAAGGAGGTGGCGCATGAGGAAGTGGTAATCTTCCTGCAGTTGCTCTCTGCTCCCGCACGCCTTGTTTAGTGATGCCGGAGCCAGAATATTATGCCACTCCGGCTCGGGATCACTACAGAGAGTGCACAGGGGAGGGGAGCAGAGAGGAACTGCAGGAAGATTGAAGAGCAGCTCCATTGGACCACAGGGAAAGACCCACTCCAGCTCTCCCAAAAGGAAGGGAGGCTGGGTGGACTTAAATTAAAACAAAAATGTTTAATTTTTGAGTGTCTGCATCTGTGCATCTATGTGCTGGTCAGTTTGTGTCTCTGTTTAGGCACCTGCTCCTTTTGATCGCATGAAAAGGTATTTTTACAATCTTATTTTTACAATTTATTTTTTTTTTACGCTGTGCCACTTTCACTGCAGCTGGACACCGCTCTCTAGCTGAGATTACAAGTCTTTATGATCTCTGCTAAGCCAATGCTTTCCCATAGGAAATCATTGTGAGGATATTGCGCATGCGCAGCAAAATGTGCTATACCAATCCTCATCTCCTCATAGAGATGGGCTGAATTGATGCATTTCTATGAGGGACATTCAGCGCATCCATGCAGAGCCTAGAGACGCTGAACGTGTATTCTGCTCAAACTTTAGTGGCTGTCTAAGTGACTGTCACTAGCGGTCTTACTTAATGTAAACACTGCCTTTTCTCTGCAGGGACAAAATGTAGACATCAGAACAAAGTTAAGCAGTTGTGGTTCTGATGACTATAGTGTCCCTTTACGAATTGCATTTTTCTCGTTAAAAACTAAACTTTGTTAGTTTAAAGTATCCTAATTTGTCAAGCCGTGGTGTAAGTTTTCCTTAAATAAAATCATGATACTTTTTGATCAACATTTTAATACACCAATTTAATTTAAAGTGCCTCCTGTTATAACATTTTCATCAGTCATACCTTGCAGCATCTCCAGCGAATTTCCAAATATTGAAATGTATTTGCACGTCCTCATCCTGATTTCTTACAAAGTAGAAGAAAGCAATATAATTTTAAACAAATCTGGATGAAAGTCTCATTGTTGGCTGTTTGTGATATATTTCCTTCATTTCCCATCCAATTGGCTGAAAAGTCTACCTGAAAAGAACATAAACCATTCAAAATCATACCCAATTCTGTACAAATTATAATTTCAAATCGGAGGTATTGATTGAGGAAAGGAAAAGCAATGCCTTTCAATGATGAATGCTGCACGATTTTGTTATTCCTTGTTTAAGCACATTGATTATACAACGGTTCATGTCCTCATACAGAAAAAAATGAATGTAATAGAATTTTCAATGGAACCATATACAATGTAATTTGAACAGTGAAAGTCTGCAACAGATGCAGATTGTGATGTTTGTATAATTTATGTAAACAGATGATGTCTTGGCAAATCTGTTGGCTCAAGGGCTGTTCCACCCATCAATCCTGAAGTTTTACTTCTCTAAAAGTGTTTTCCATACCTCCTGGAACCATACTATAGCATTTCACATTGGCATAGTCTATGAAGCTGGTTTGCAATTCAAGCAAGTAAATTGGCAGACTCTGTACTGAAATGGGTGACTGTGTATGTATTCATTTTCAAAAGATTTCCCCTAAATTCTGGTAATTTTCTGCATTCTGCGAAAGGCATGTATAGATCTTCCAGTAAGTGTGCCAAGAGGAATATAATCTGCTAAATGGGAATACCTGGAAAATGTATAAAGTACAGTCAGACCTTAACTGATAGTATGGTTAAAGTCTTATACAAAGTTTTAAAGTAATATTTGAGCTTGCCCACAGTGTTCTCTGAAGCCCTGAGAGTAGAATGGGCTATAGACAGGACTCGGTTTCCTTGTGTGTTGGAGATGCTCAGGCAGTAGTTCCAATTCTAGAAATTAATCAATAACCATGTTGCAGCATGACGCCTTGTTTGTATATTTTATGTATGTTTAGGGTTCTTCGTGAAGCCCGATAATGGAGAAACTCGTTGGCCCAGTAATTTTTCATCTATTGTTTTAATAAGCATTTTGCCATATTAACATGGCTGGAGTCCCTATTTGAAATGGAATGCAACAGAAGGAGCAGTGGGCAAGGATTGGGGAGGCAACCTTTATGTGCTGATCTAACCTCTTATTCTGAGAGTTCAATTGCATAGCAGTGTCACTTTAACTATACTACTATAGATTATATTTTTTTTAAGTTCTTTCTTATTACATATCAACTACATATTAGTTGATATGTACAATGTTGAATTGGTTATAAACATTGTATTGCTCTAGTTGTGACCTTTTTGCATGTGTCACAATAAGTTAATTTAAAATTGAGAACATTAAGGTGTTTAGTATAACCTTGTCAATGGCTCTATTACCATTATATATATATATATATATATATATATATTTTTTTATTTTTTTTCTTTCGAACATATGCTGTAGAAGTTCAGGAACAGTGCATTTTTTTTTTCTCCCCCCTAATGAAAAACCTTCCAGGATAGTAATCTTTGGCTATTGCTCGTTATAAAGCAATTTATGAGAACCTCATATTCCTGGTCAAGTTACCGGACTGTGTCCACATAAGTTTGCTTAATGGCCATTAGCTGTTGAGAACCTACCAGTCATTCAAATATTTCTCCTTTGTAGAACTGGCATTGAATTTCATCAGTCACTCAGAGCTAAGTGGCATTTTTACTTTGGGCTAAACCATATTATGTTTAGAGCAAGATCACACAGTTTGGAATATTTCAGTATAATTTCCAGAGCAGGAATTGATGATTTTGGAATCTGACAGATTTTCCATGTTCTATTTATTCATCTTTGTAAAAGAAGTAAAGGGAAAATCATTCCAGGTTGCAAATGTATTGTGAAATGCCATTTGACAGAAGTTAAAATACAACTTTATCAAAATATTATAGTACAGTTCCACATTCATTTATTTCACAGTTAGGATTTAAATTTGCACTACTCTGACAAGCCTTTGATTTACCTTTTGTATTTGACTTTAAAATTAGTCCTAATGAAATGTCATTAAAAAGCAAAATAAAAACTTTCAAAACTGCTCTAGATAAACGGTCAGTGTGTTCTAGGTTAGTCAGCTGTTCTTTCTTGCATTTCAATGTAAAAAAAAATCAACATTTTCAAAAACTCTTGAGATGAAGTCTTGAAAGTGAAGTTCTTGGGTAAAATACCATTAATATCTGCTGATCTACTTTTAGAACTTTGCTTTAAAATTGCTCTTAATGGATTCCCCTATAAAATGTTGAGATTCCAGATTGATAAAATTTTTGAAGCTGTTCTGCAACCCTCTCCACCCCACCCAAAATAAATCATGCATTTTATAAAGACAAAACCTTTATGAAATGCAAGACTTTTTGAAATGTAGCAAAATTCCATTGCTATCAAGATATAAGACCAATTACGCACTACTTTATGTGTTTTTTCTGTGCTTGACAAAAATATAGAACTATTGGTGATGGCTGAAGGAAAACAAGATCCTCCATAGACCCTCCATGTTGTACTCTCATGAATACGTGAGAACACAACATGAGAAAAGCACCAGGAGCTGAAGTGTCACGGTTTGAAAGTGCATGTTGTCTTGTCTTTCTGCCATGCCTATATAGCGATCAAAGAAGTATTTGAGATTTGTATACATATACCATTAAACCATGCATAAGAGTGGCATATAGTATACATACAGCTATATACTCCTCACCTTACCATTTTTTCCTGAAAATTGGGGACCCCAAGGTGGACCTGAGATGCCAGTATGGTTTTCCAATCCAACATGCTTTCCAGAACTCTCCACTCATGCTTATGGTTCTTGCATAGAAAAGGAGGGATCACAAAGGGAATGACTTACTTGATTTGCATCTGGCAGCATTTGAACTCTACATACTAAAGGGCAGCAGGTTTCATGTGCTGCTCACTGGAATCAGGTGATATGTTAAAAAAACAAACAAAAAAATGGTGGATCCGGCAACGGTAAGTGCCAGTTATATTTTATGTCATACTAAAAGATCAGTAGTTCTGTTTGTGATGAACTCCAGAAATAAAGGTTTGAGTACCTACTGGTGCTCTTTAAAGGGTTACTATATGCACCCAGACCACTCAAGCTCATTGAAGTGGTCTGGGTGCATAGTCCAGTCCCCTTATCCCTGCAATGGTAATTATTGCAATTTTTAATAAACGTCAATAATTACCTTTTGAGGGTAAACTCCATGTCTAATAGCCATCCACCAGACAGCCTTTAGAGGTACATTTGGTCGCCTAACTGACACTGGATGTTCTCGCACTATGCATGAGGACATTTAGCGTCATGGAAAACCCCCATAGGAAAGCATTATACATTATACATGCTTTCCAATGGGGGAAATATGAACATGAGCGCGGCCATTATGCTCATTAGGAGTGTAGGCAGAGCTCAAACCAGTGCTGAGAGACATTGGTGCTGGACTCAGGTGAATGACAGGAGGGAATTTTAACCCCCTTATGAACAGGAGGGGATGTGGGTGCCTGCTGTGATGGAGGGGGGCACTATAGGGAGCTATACTGCCTGGAAAACAACTTTGTTTTCCTGCCACTATAGTTTCCCTTTAAAACTATTGTAATGTAATAGTGAATGACACCTTGAACAGATAAGAGAACACAGGATCTAGGTCAGCAGTGCCCAAAAGATAGATCCCCCAGATGTTTTAAAACTACAGATTGGTGAATGTTTGCCATGCTAAAGGCATGCAAAGCATCGTGGGAGGTGTAGTTCTACAACATCTGGGGATTTACCGTTTGGGCACCGCTCATCTAGAGGTTTCTTTTATTTTTATGTTCTAGGCAATTTATACATGCAATTATCTTATACATGCTGAGACTGGAGGTCACTGGTATGCCCTACCTGCCCAGTCTTGCTGAAGTCCATTAATAGCAGAGGCAAGCCAAAATATAAACACATTCTGTCACATTTCTTAGAAGTAATGATTTTCTCACTGGTGTTCATTCTCAAATATTTCACTAATAAAGAGGTTGCCCTTTATATAGTGGTAACAATATTTCTATGGAGTTGGTAATAACAGATCTTTGATCCATTGAAAGCTAGAGTCCGTTACCATCCAATGTCTTCAGGTATTTCCAATTAAGTAGTTTTGCTACTCAAACAGACTTATGACTTGGAACTTGGGTATCAATTTAATACATTTTTTGGATGACCTGTTCAAGTGATTTTATCTTTGAATACATTTTTAAAATAATTTTTAAAATGTTACATATAAAAAAAACCCTCAAAATATATATTTTTTGGTAAATTGTATCCAAGAAGTATTAGATTATTTTGAAAAGCGTATCCAATAATTATTAAATCGAGGCCCTTATTTTGAAATGAAGCTTGTCAAACCCAATACCTTATGAACTTCAGACACATGTTGCTTGACACAACTGAGGTTGTAGACTGATAACATATACTTACACTCCTGCATGTCTGAGAAGTATGCAATATATGAAATCTTGACAATTTTGCTTCTCCGCAAAGTCTGCACAAGTAGCATTGCTCACAAGCCAATCGGATCTCCACATATGCAGCATGCTTTAGCAAAAATACCAAGCAATTTCTTTTTTCTTGTGCTATGCTTTTTGAGGGTCCTTACTTCGGAGAATTAAAATGATCCAAAGGGAAAATATTGCAAATATCAGTCTGAAACAAATTGGGTTAGAAATGTAATTTAACTGTGGTAGGAGTAACCTGTAAAGTGCTTACTATCCTAATAAACCTCAACAGGGCAAAATGTAATCTAAAAATTATAAAATTGTAGCGGTTATCTTTTTACAACCCAATATACTGCTTTCCGGGAGGGTGCACTGTCTGTATCCGCTAAGGGACAGATCTTGGTATCTTTTTTTTTTTTTTTGTCCTCCAAGAAGGGGGATATTACAATTACTATGTCACATGATTTAATATAGCCAGGGAATTCAAACGCTAATCTGAATTGGTTATGGAAGTGCATTGCTTAGTGATAGATACATTTAAAGTTTGTTTTGACTAGACAACGTTGGACTAAAAGGAGAAAACTTAGTGCTCTTTGAAAAGTCTCTGACCTTTTATTTAGAAAGGGGTGTAGGCACAGTCTTACAATTTATGAGGAAAAATGGTTTTCTTGGTAAAGCACACTTGCGTGACCCACTTAAATTAAGATGGTTAGTGCACATAGACGTATCCTTGCGAGACCCAGCCCATTAACGTGTATCCTCTGTACTGGACATTTTGTTTGCATGCATCTCCTTTAATTCTTTTGAGCTATTCTATCAATCCCTGCTGTATTGTAAACAGGACATCATGGGCTTTCCAGTGATATGTCATGTGATCGTCTGGGATTCTGGGAACTTTCTATAAAAAGAAATTAGACCATTTTTCCCTCCCTCTGTTTCAAGGAGGATATTGTAATGTGAGATTGTATGCATCAAACAAATGCACTTTATATGATTTACTGAAGGAATAAACACTTTAAATTTATGGGCAAAACTAAAATTAGTGCTATCTGTCTTTTTACCATTTGCCTTAATACATCAGCAACATATTTAAATGTACTTATGATATCTTAATACCAATAGATTAAAAATTCTACTGCGTGATCTGTCACATGACCGCAATGTCCTGAAATGTAATTTTGTATTTTTATATTGGTTACTCATTCTGGTTAATGAGAAACTCCTCTAGCATAAGATAGGAAATATTTTGGTTGTAACCTTTAGAGTCTAGTCAGGAAATAAAATAAGCATAACATTGCATAGGAGATTGGCTTGCAGTGGCTCTCTTGAGTTTTAAAGATTCAGATCTGTGTCATAGAAGGATGAGAGCCTCTAAATTTCACTTCCACCCATTCTCCATGAGTTTCTAATCTAATTTTCATTAGGAGAAATATCACTTACAATGAATATACTTGCATTTCTTAAGTAACATTTGGCTTCAAAAAAGGTTATTAGTCTTCTTAAAAGAATTCTGGGCAAAAGAAAAAAAGGCTAAAAAAAAATTGCATACTCTTTGAAAATGTGTGATTAGACTTCTCCTACTCCCCCACAAATATTTTAAGAGTTAGTTTTATTCAAATTTTGTATTTGTTCATACTTCTTTTATTCTTCCAAGATGGAAACTTGAGTAAATGATTTTTTTTTTTCTAACCGGATATATAGCAGATTTGGGTTCTTGCTCTTTTCTTCGTACAATAATCCTGCATTACACTTCGTGATATCTGTGTTTGTTTACTTGTTGAACTTATGCAATTTTTATTTGCACTGTCCTATAAGGCAGAATCTGTAAACATATTTGATTTTAAATGCTATAATTTAAAGTTGTGTAGATACGGTATGGAATTAATGGTTTTCCAAGGAAAAGGAAATTCGCCTCGTATGTTTGCCTGCTAAATGTGCCTAGTCTAGCAGCTTTAAAAAAGCAAACTAAATGACTAGTAGTAGTTAGTCCATACTTTTCTTCTTCTTTTTTTTTTTTTTATTTATTTATTTATTTATTTTTATTTATTTTTAAACTAGAGCAATTGGGAGAATATAGACATTGTTAAAAAAAAAAAAAAAAACTTTAAAGAAGCAGGTTAGATAAAATATATTTGTTGGCAAAACAGTCAATTCAAGGCCACATTCTTGAAAACTTATTTCTTCATAAAATACTCTAACTCTCACCAAGTGGGTATGAATAGTCTTTTATGATGGACAAAATACCCTTTTACCCTTTATCACTCAAATAGGAATAGACTTAGACTTGTTCTGCTTCAATCTTTGATTATAGCGGATAGCATTCATAAGACTTCCCTGGGTCCAAAACTTGAAAGTTTTACACCATGTAGCTATAATTTTCTATCCATGGATGTTATAATGCACACAAGATATTTGAAGGAAAAAAAAAACTCAGATCTCTAAATACAGAGATATAGAATTAAGTGTGTGTGTATATATAGTGTGTATATATAATATATGTATGTGTGTATGTATATGTGTGTGTGTGTGTATATGTGTATATATATGTATGTATATATATATATATATATGTATGTATATATATGTATGTATATATCTCAGATGTAATGGAATTTCTGCATAATTACTGCATATCTTCCAGTAAATATAGGCATTACATGGTAGAAGTCTGTTTTAATATTACTTCTCTACGTATTCCGTCTGGCATACTCCATTTTTTCACTATGCAGAATGTCTTTGAACAATTGAAAGCAATGGACTTGGGGAAAAAATGCCAACTGGGTGTATTTCTACTTTGATCTGTCACTCCTCTGTTTCCGTGAAAAGGGCATAGTGCCTACTCACAAAACGAGGGATGATTTAACCAGTTTTCATTTAACTCATTTGAACAAGTTATGTGGAAAATATGAGGCATTACATGTGCAATGCAAAGCAGTTTTTACTGCTGTGGGAATCCTACAGAAGGATAGATTTGGCTGTAATATCTGTTACTTACGTCTGGAATGCTGCACTAAACCATGTGCATTGAATTTATGGATGTATACATGGTTTTGTACATGCTATATGGCTAGGTTAAGAAATTGAATTATGCATTATTATTGCATTTGTTGTGTATGTATCTATGTATATAGTGTGTGTGTGTGTGTGTGTGTGTGTATATAATCTATAGATCTCTCTGTCTCTATCCTCTATCCTCATTGGCATTTATACAACTCTAACTTATTCTGCAGCACTTTGAAATATTATAATGGGGTGGGGGATTTTAACAGAAAATAAGAGTAATAGTTGGAAATTTGGACAGAGGTTAATTTGGAACAAGAGGTTAAGGAGAATCTTGCTCAGACAAGCTTACTGTGGGCCTGATGCTGACAATTATGATGGGCCTAATTACAGAATCTTATCGACTAAAAGCACTAAAACAATCATACCTCCCAAGCGTCATGTATCTGATGGAGTTGGTGCTGGAGGGAAACTCATAGGATGCAGTTATAAGAAAACACATACTCTATGCTAATCTCTCTCTAATTTATACTTTCATCTTTCAAGTAAATCCATACCCCCTAACAGCAGTGTCCAGTGAAGCTGGAAGTCAATGTGCGGGGTAAAAGGGTGTGCCACTGGTGCAAATCACGTGATCAGACCTTCCAAAATTGGAGAACATGCCCAAAAAGGGGGCATGTTTGTCCAAAGAATTGGAAGGTCAACCTGGCATGAATGCATGTCAGGCTGCCTGCCAATCCTGCAGGCTGTCCAACTAAGGGCATACTATGATGCGCTCACTCCATGCTTTCTAAGGACTGTCCCCTAGCACTCGCTGGTCCACTTGTCTCCTTACCTTCTTACTAGCAGGCAGAAGTTCCTGGTGTATAGTCTGAGACAGAGAAAAAGTGTATGTAGTGAGTGTAGAAGAAAGGGGACATGCCACAGTGTTAGAGACCAACGTCTGCATTACCTTAACTAATTTTGTCAGCCAGTCCACACAAGTTTTGTTTCCATACATCCCTCTTAAGCTTCCAAACTTAAAGGGACACTGTAGTCACCAGAACTACAGCTTATTGTATTTGTTCTGGTAAGTAGAAGCATTCCATTCAGGCTTTTTGCAGTAAACACTGTCAGAGAAAATAACTCCACTGGCTGCTCCTTAGATGGCTGCTAGAGGTGCTTCCTGGGGCAGTACTGCCTAGTGTGCAGCACTGCCATTCAGTGTCTCCACCGTCTGCATGCAGACACTGAACTTTCCTCATAGAGCTGCATTGATTCAATTTATCTTTATGAGGAGATGCTGATTGGCCAGGGCTATGTTGGACTTGTGCTGACTCTGCCCCTGATCTGCCTAGTTGACAGTCTCAGCCAATCCTATAGGGAAATATTGTAATTTGCTCAGACCACCACTTCTGATGATGTCAGCAGACATTCAGTTCAGAGGCAGAGCCAGCAGCTACAGACTTGAAAACAAGTAATATTTTATTTAGGGAGGCAAGAAGGGGCCAGGATGGTGGTTTTAACATAAGTGTCAGAAATGCATGATTGTGTTCCTGACCCTATAGTGCACCTTTAAGCAAGAGTATGTGAAGAGTAGTTAAGATTGCCACCTTTCTTGGAAAAAAATACCAGCCTTAATCATTTTTATAATTAATTAGTTATGCGTGACATCACATGATGTAAATCACAAGGAGTGACATCAGAGAAAATTCTGTAAAATCACCAACAAACTACTCAGTTTGATTCTGCTGTATAGATGGATTGCTCCCAGTGTCTCCCTGTCTCCCAGTGTCTGTCTTGCAAGTCACAGAGTGTCTCAGTGTCCCTATGTATCACAGTGTAAGTGTCCCCATGTCGCCCAGTGTCTGTGTCCCAATTTCTCCCAGTGTCCCAATGTCTCAGTGTGTCCCTAGTATCCTAGTGACATGGAGACACTGAGAGACCCGGGGACACTGAGACATTTAGGGAAACTGGGAGAAATGGGGACACTGAGACACTAGGGACACAGACACTGGGAGACATGGGGACACTGAAACATTTGGGGACACTAAGACACTAGGGACTCAGACATTGGAACACCGACACTGAGAGACTAGGGGACACTGGCTGGGAGACAGACACTTGGGAACACTGGGAGACATGGGGACAGTTGTGGACATAGACATGGGGACACTGGGACATATAGGGACACTGGGAGTCATGGGGACATTAGGCACACTGAGACACTAGGAACACAGACACTGGGAGACATGGGAACACTGAAACATTTGAGGACACTAAGACACTAGGGACACAGACATGGGAACACGGACACTGGGACACTTGGGGACACTGGGAGACATGGGGACAGTTGTGGACATAGACATGGGGACACTAGGCACACTGAGAGACATGGGAGAAAGACACTGGGAGACTTGGGGACATAGTGTCTGTATCCCAATGTCTGTGTCTCCCAATGTCCCTATGTCTCAGTGTCCCCATGTCTCAGCATCCCCATGTGTCCTAGTGTCTGTGTCCCCATGTTTTCCAGTGTCCCGGAGTGTCTCCCAGTATCTGTGTCCCCATGTGTCCTAGTGTCTCAGTGTCCCCATGCTTTCCAGTGTCTCCCAGTGTCTGTGTCCCCATGTGTCCTAGTGTCTCTGTGTCCCCTAGTGTCTGTCCCCTAGTGTCTGTGTCCCCTAGTGTCCCCATGTCTGTGTCCCCTAGTGTCTGTGTCCCCATGTGTCCCTGCTGCCTTTCCCCCCATCCCTCACTTGCCTGAGCTGTAGAGCTGATGTATGGACTATCTGTGCTGTGTTGCTGCTCCCCCACGGATCAGTGAGTAGTAGAGAGAGGCAGGGATATGCTGTAACTTCCTATCCCTGCCTCTCTCCACACACAGCCCTACTGGCCAGTGCTGGTATTGCAGAGTAATCTCCATTTATTCTGAGAAAAATACCTGCATTTGTATTGCCAGTATTACTGCAATACTGGCATGGCCAGGCAGATTCAAATACCGGCTGTGCCAGTAAAATACCAGTCAGGTGGCAAACCTAAGAGTAGTGTGCCTGGAGCTGCAGCTCCATCAGCCCCTATGTTACTCCGGCCCTGGTGCAGGGTAGACCAGGGGGAGGGAGGTTGGAACTATAGGGGGTAATCCAGGCTGTAGTAGGTGCACCTCTTACTACTTTCCCCACTGTCTGGTTCTACCCCTGTTGTCTCTGCCTCATCTTGTATCATTCCCCCATTTTCCTCTTTCCACACACAGCATCTCCTGTGAGTCTGAAAATGAGACCTGGCAGGGAGAACACGAGGTGCCAGGTCTCGATCTACATGAGGAAAAAGCTGGCTGGCTTAAATGATGCTGGGACAGTTGGGGAGAGCCTCTGATCTATAGCTGTGTGTCCGGGCTCCTGACTGCCACAGCCCATCAGAATTTCAGGGTGGTGTGGGGCAGGGGTGGTGGCAAGGTATTATCTGGGGGGCAATTGTTCCACCCAGTAGGAATGCATATGGTGCAGCCTTTCTGTCTCCTATGCCAGAGAGCAAAGAAAGGCACCTAAGTATCCCACATCAGGAAGAGGTAGGTGTTCAGAGCCACAAGACTAGGGGCCCCATATACAACTACCCTTTACTGCACTTTGTTTTAGTACTGCTGCATCCAGTAATTGAAGCACCATTGCTTTACACAGAACTCATTATGTATTCTGTGCTAATGTGCAATAGAGGGTAACTTTATTTGCTCTTTTTGCTAGACATATATCAGATCAGAAGTAATAAAGAGATTTACACTCTGATGGTCAACATTATATTCAATAAAGCTTGATCATGAGACTCTTGAGGTTAAGGTTTTGAATACATCTCGAGTCACAAAACATTGGCAGCAAAGCACATTTAATATGTAAAAAGAAAGTGTGTGTGGATTAGAAAAATCACAGAAACATTGTACTTTTTTTTTTTTTCTTACTAAATAAACATCCCAAATTCCTCTGGAGGGATAATTAATGAATCCAGTGATACTCATATCACATAAGGCAAATTTAATCAAAAACACATTGGCACAACGGCAGGTTTTTGGACATGTGAATCCCCTTCCAGGAATGCCAGTTGTTTCTAAGGAGACAGATTAGCTCCAAACATTTTTTTTTATTTTTTTTATTCCCTGAAAAAACTTTCTTGGCCTTTGTGTAACTGGTGTAACATCTGGTAACCAGTGTTGCTGATGTGTGCTGTGTGAGGTAGAATACTCAGTCTTTCAAATACTATAAAGCAATGTGCACATAGCCACTTCTCCAATGGTTGCAATGACTGTAGTCAATGGTCATTCTTCATAGTGTTTGACACACTTGGTATATGGGTGGCCATTAAGTGCCTCTTTGACATGGCACTGAATCATGGACTATTGATGGATATTTTATTTTTATTTTTTTATTAAATACTGAATAGTCTGTTTCCAAGTCATTGCATATAATTGTTAATTTGTAAGGCATGAAAATGCCTGGGAACTTGAGATTTATTTAGACCTGTGCCACAGAATTCACTCTCCTATAGTGACAAAAGCATTTTTTACATTTTAAGAAAACCCTTTGGTAGCACACTTTCACAAAATGTGTTTTAAAACATTTAGCAGGATCCATGCTTGGTGCCTTTAGAAATATAGCTCATGAGCAGCATAAAGGTGAAGCTTGAGCTTTTGTGTTAGATGCATAGTATATGATTTTATTTATTCAGTCCTTTGCTCTACTACTTCTCGGTCTCTTGGCAATTTCCGCTTAGATTTCTTTTGACATATTGACTCTACTATGCAGTTAGTGTTTATAGTTTGCGATTGTAACCCCCGCCCAACATAAAAAATAAATACAAAGGTAAAAAATTACAAAAAACAAAAACTCTTTAATTTGTAATAATGAAAACAATAAATGTTAACTGGACTGTGCTTCCATTTTCCTCATCCTCCTATTAAAATACTTGTACTTTGTGTGAGTATTTTCTAACCTTCATTTTAAATTTTTCTTTTTATATATCCTTACTTTGTCATTGCTCTCCTGCTTTAAAAGCTTGGATTCCATTAATAGAAGTGAGAAGAGCACAGGGAGGGTGGGTGGGGGAGAGCTCTAAGGGACAGAACGGACAGCTCTATAGGACAGAGGGCAAGACAGGGAGCTCTTTCACATTACGCGCACACATAATGCATCCCTATACATACACAGAAACTCAACATGCTTCCCTTACACACAGAGAAACACACAATGCAACCTTTACACACATACACACAATGCAAACCCTTACACACACATGCAAACACACACTGCTTTTCTTACATACACACATAAACACAATGCATCTCTTACACACACTCAATGCACACACATACAGACACACTTTGCATCCCTTATGCATACAAACACAGATTCACACAATGCATCCCTTACACACAACCAGAAACACACAATGCATCCCTTATACTCAAATACACACTGCTTTCACTACACACAAACACACTGCATCACCTACACAAACTGGTATCCCTATACACTACATACCATAAGCACACATATTATATCCTCTACAATAACACATCCCTTACACACTCCACTCCCTGTGAGCGAATTCATGGGTGGGTGGAACATATAAGTGGGCCTTATGGGCATACTCACCGTCAGGCCCTGGGGCCCAGACCTTGAGCTGTATAAGGGGCCACAACAAAATGGAGCTGCTTCCAATTCTCTCAGAACATTGAATTTTGTGACCACAGTTGCATACAGCCTCCATAGATCCTGTTCTACACCAGACCAGTGGAGCCAAACTGCAGCCCATCATCATCCTCATCTGGTTGTAAGTAGGCAATCTAGTATATTAGTGACACTAATCTATAATTTACCTCACATTAAAGGGACACTATAGTCCCCAGAACCACTTCAGCTTAATGAAGTGGTTATGGTGTCTATAGCCGGTGCCTGCAGGCTTTTTAATGTAAATACATACTGTGTGCAGCACTGGCGTTGGTTCATATGGCAGATCATATGGGTGGGGCATGATGTCAAAGGGGGCGGCAAATTTTTCTTTTGCCTAGGGCAGCAAAAATCCTTGCACCGGCTCTGATCCTGGGCAGGTGCACCAGTCTACTGGTGACCCACAGGAGGGGATTGCACTGAACTCTCCTCCTGGCCAGAACAGTCTTTACCGCAGTGCAAGTGCCCTCTGCCCCTAATTTAAAGTGGCTCACACTCACAACAAGCAATGCCTGGAGGCCTTTGCAGAGACTGGAACAAAGAGGTTCTGCGGCAGCTGGCCATCCTGCAAGCATTACATTAAACAGCTGTTCCCCATGCAGCCACAGGTGGCGCTGTGCTGGGAGAATGTGATTACTCTTCACTTCCTCCCAGCCTACAGAGCAGCGCATGGGAGAGAGAGAGCAGGAGGTATGATTTAATCTTACAACAAATCCACTAAGCAAATCTTTATAAATTTGGGGGGGGATCAGCTCTGTTTCCACAGTTTATTGGTGTTTACTTTGATGTCTGTATTAATATTGCATTAGTAACATCAGTGTGTGTCAGCAGGGCCAGCTGTTGGGGTGTGCAAGCTGTGTGATCACGCAGGGTGCCATGACAACAGAGGCGCCAGGCGGCCAACACAGCTCACAAGTTGGGTAAACCAGCATATTCAATTTAAACGATTTGCTGGTGGTCCACTGGTGCACACCAGCAGTAGTTGCAGTCAGATTATATCCTCTCCCTCGTGGTTCCGGCGCTCAGTTAGTGAGTCAGAGCACAGGCTCAGAGATTCTCAGCCTGCGCTCTGACAACATTGAAAGTCAGAGCCGTGAAGGAGCGGGTATGGCAAAGAGCTACTGATTAGAATAACATCAATATCCATTATAAAACCAGGAAAAGGTGGGCATGGATGGTGAACTGATTTGGTGGTGCAATGGGCCACTTGACTGGTTTTACCCCCAGGCCTAAGGCTGCCAGCCCTCCCCTCTATACACACACACTCACACTGCATCCCCTCTATACACACACACACACTCACACTGCATCCCCTCTATACACACACACACACACTCACTCACACTGCATCCCCTCTATACACACACACACTGCATCCCCTCTATACACACACACACTCACACTGCATCCCCTCTATACACACACACACTGCATCCCCTCTATACACACACACACTGCATCCCCTCTATACACACACACACTGCATGCCCTCTATACACACACTCACTGCATGCCCTCTATACACACACTCACTGCATGCCCTCTATACACACACTCACTGCATGCCCTCTATACACACACTCACTGCATGCCCTCTATACACACACTCACTGCATGCCCTCTATACACACACTCACTGCATGCCCTCTATACACACACTCACTGCATCGCCCTCTATACACACACTCACTGCATCGCCCTCTATACACACACTCACTGCATCGCCCTCTATACACTCTACTCCCTGTGAGTGAACTCATGGGTGGGCCTTGTAGGCATACTCTTTGTCAGGCCCTGGGGCCCAGACCGTGATCTGTGTAAAAATAGAGCTGCTTCCTGTTCGTTGATTTTTGTGAGCACTGCCTCCAAAGAGCCTGTTTTAACACCAGACCAGTGGAGCCGGATTGCAACCTGAGCCCATCATCAGCTTATAGGATCAAGGTAATGTGTGTTGAGAAGAAAAAACACAATAACACAAATAGGGCTAAAAAAATCCTAATGGCAGCGAAGGTTCTTGGTTGACAAAACTATTTTAAACTGAGCCAACCCAGCACTAATAAATACCAACTTAACATTTTAATCCCCAAGGATTCTTCCATCAGATGTCCCATTTAAGCATTGTCCTTCTCAATATCTAAATGCCAAATGGCATCACGTAACAAATGTCTGACAAGTAGATCTTTTTGGCAATTGACTAATATAAGCTTTGGTTGCTTTTCCTACAGTTTTAAGACCAAAGCTTCAGGAAACGCATTCAAATCTTAAAAAGCAATGATTATATTAAAGCTCATTTTATGAGCTGATGTTTCGAAAAAAAACCACGTGTTTTCAATTTTGAGTCAAACATGTCACTTCAGCAAAAATGTGAGATATGGATGATTCATGCTGGCTGATGATAGAAAATTGGAGATCTTTTGTTAACGATCTATAAAATAAATCACCATTAAAGAAACATTTTAGTGTTAGGAATTCAAAGATGTATTCCTAACCTATTCTGTCCCACCTCCCGTCCATGAAAGGGTTAAAAAAAAAATTAATAAAATGTGTGTGTGTGTGTGTGTGTGTATGTATGTATATTATTATTATTATTATTATTATTATTATATATATATTTTTTTTTTGCACATACTTGACATCTGCATTGCTGTCCAATGGCACTGGGTCAGTATTCTCCTCCAGCAACGTCAGCCAATGGGGAACCTAATGTGCATGCACAGCAATGCTCTTGACACTAGATGCGCTCAAACTCAGTGAAACCACAGAAGGCACCTAGTGGCTGGCCTGTAGACAGCCATTAGAGGCAGTCTTTAAACTGCATGCAGTTCCTCTAAAAAAATAAATAAGAGAACCGGGACAGTGCACCTAGACTACTTCAATGAGATGTAATGGTCTGTCTGTAGTGTCCCTTTTAAAATAACCTCTTCAAATTAAAAATTTATTTTCATAATGTAAAAATTGCTGCCCATTGTGAAGCACCCATATTAGTGCAAATACATATATTTGAAGGTCTATGTTCTCCCAGGCATGTCATGATACATATAGAGAAAGGTAATAAAATAATGCAGTGCATCATCATGTAAATATACATGTATCTTACGTGTATGACAGAAGGTTTAATTGTGTAACTTTTTTTTTTTTTTTTGAGTACTGTTGCAGAAGCAAGTAAATCAGGTATCTTCTTTGAAGAAAGTCCATTATACAGACATGTGATCTCATTCATTTTAGGTTCATAATGTGAAAGACAAGCATTTTAGAGTGTTGCTCTCAGAGTCTGAAACAATATACAAGAAGTGGAGTGGAAAACTCTCAAACTTGTGTTTTTAAATATTCGGTTAGTACAATAAAAATGTAAAATGACATACTGCAGTATATGTATGTGTATGTATATGTATATATGTATGTGTGTGTGTGTGTATATATATATATATATTTTTTTTTTTATTTTTTTTTCTTATTTAGCATCCTATCTATATTAAATCTATCTATATTTAAGTGTGTGTGTATTTCTTTGATCAATTTCTCTTTTGGAACTTCAGCTGTTTTTTAAGGTACAATATTAGAGATTTCACCAAATGTGAATTTACTTTTTAGGGTTTTTTTTTTTTTTTATATTCCTAAAAGGCAAAATTTCATATTATTTCAAAGATAACAGAACACTAATTTGAGTGAATCATGCTTCCTAAAATTGTAACCGAGCAGCAGAATAAACCTAAATATCTATATCCTTAAACACTATACAGCCCAATACATAAAACAAAAATCACTGTTAAGTAGAATTATCCCTAATTAAGACATAAATGCATGGATTTAATTATGCATTTTTTTTTCATTGGAGGTACAGCTGAAAACCGCTTGCAAAACTCAATGCTTTCCTATGAGCTGCGTTTGAGGTTAAATATTCTCATGGATGTCAAATATCCTATGACAGAGTTTCACTTGGTTGTTGCCCAGGAAATGCCTCTAGTGGCTGTCTGGAAGACTGTCACGATAGCTGTGTGTTTTAACTGTGCAAAGTAAACATTACAGTTTCTACAAAATTTGTTTTTATGTTTTGTCTTGTTTTTTACATTGCCGGGTTAAAACTACAAGGCTTCTGCACCCAGACCACTTCATTGAGATTAAGTGGTCTGCGTGCATTTCTGGTCGTTTAATGGATATGCTATTTCTCACAATTGTTTCAATTTCCTACCAATCTAAAACAATTTGACACAACTCCTAGCTTGCCCCATCAAACATAACATAAACATAGAAATGTATCAAAGCATTACAAAATGTCTTCATAAATGGGATATTTCTAGAACGTAAGTTTAGACTGTAGAGTTTGTGTTGTGCAATAATTATCTGTTCTAAAATATAAACAATCCTCCTTGTTTTAATCTGTCAGATACGCTTTTCTTATCATATTAAAGCTCATCTTTCTTCTGTTATCAAGCTTCAGTGCTCAATAAAGGTTTCAAAATCTGTAAAACGGCTTGGCACATATTAAACTAATTAGCAGTTGATGAGATGTGTGTTATCAGTGAACCCTGCTGTCTCATCTGCTTACCAGAGAATATTTGACAGACTGGAATTACTATTCCATTCCCTGTAGAGTTCTCATAATATCTACATTCTAGCAGAATTTTTATCTTGCTAAAAGTGTCAGTGGCGACTGGTGAAGTTTTAAGATGGTGGAACACCAGACTCCACCCATGGAATTTATTTTACTCAATCCTCTTTCTGTAAACCACACCTCCTGTTTTGATGAACACATGTGAAATGTTGAAAATATCAGTCAAAGTAATATTTTTATTTTTTTTAAATAATTATTTAACCCCTTTGAGATATGACAAAACAATGTGTGTGAAAAAATTGAGTGAAAAACCATGTGAGAATGAAGAAATGACTCCATGCAGGATTAAAAAAACAAACCTCAAAATATTTTTGAAAAAAAGGAAATTAAAAAGTACTCGCTTAACAAACATGATCTGAATGAGGGTACATTTAACGTGCTTTGTGTTTTTGAGTGGTTTGACTTTTATTGTGCATGGTTTTATTTTTCCTTTGTGGGTTGTGTTTTTTTGTTTTTAATGCATGAATAGTTTAGACGTTCACTTTGCTCTGCACAATTCTTTTTAATAAAAATGACCTTCAAATGTACACAAATCTGTTGAATGTTGCCAGACTGAAGTGGTGTATACTACTGGGAATACCATTTCATCAATGTTTATACTTCCCCCTAACTGCTTAATTTGCAATGTGTTTTGAGTGGTCAATTTACAATTACAAATGCAATAGACTTGTGATCCTGAAAGTTGTCCTCATCTAACCCTTACCAGGCCTGCAATTTGTTATTCATATGTAGGTGCTCTTAGGATTTGCCTGGAGATGCCAATATTAAGAAAGAATAAGCTTTCATATGATGTGGACACAGAATCCAAAATTTACTTTTCCTTTTGTTCCACCAGACTTTATTCCTCTTGTTCTTTTACCATTGAGCATTTACCCTGTTCACCAAAATTAATTGGACAATGCTGACATCACAAAAACATTGTGTTGGAATGTTTGCATGTTATTAAAACTTTAAAATCATTCATAAGACAAAGTTACAAAAGATACTCAACAGGTAAAATGAGAAAGCCGTAATAAGCATTCACTCAGGAGCATCACCAATTAGTATTTGTGTAACTTTGGGGTGTTTTAGTTAAAACCTCCTATTTTTAGTGTATTACGCTTGCCCAACTCCTAAAAGGGAGTCTAAAAGTCATAAATATCCCTTACGCAAGGGTATACAGTAATCCTAGATAATTGTGCCTGTGTCCTGGTGAGCGAATTCTCACAAGATGTTTTGAACAAGGAGCACATGTGGAAGATGTCTTACTCTTACAGATACAGATTATCTTAATTTTACAGATAACACCTCAATATATTTCCAAACTGTTACTTGCATTTTCTTTGCAAGATACAAACATGTATACTTGGAGATAAAAATATAACACATTGAAATATTGTGGTCTATATAAGGGGTAGGCAATCTTTGGCACTCCACATGTTGTAGAATTAATCTCCCATCAATGCTACAAAGCATCAGGAGATGTACTCCACAACATCTGAAGAGTCAGTGGTTGCCTACAGCTGGTCTATAGTTTAGCTAGTAGTTTTTTCTTTTTTAGGCCACCAGATTTGGAAGCCTTCAATTATCTGACACATGATGCTTTTTCTCTGCAGATTATGGAAGAAACAAATACGCAGATTGCATGGCCATCCAAACTGAAGATAGGTGCAAAATCAAAGAAAGGTAATTTCATTTTAATTTGAATGTCTTCCATACCCATAAATCCATAACATCTTTAAAAGTCTGTTTCTGATGTTTGTTTTTACATGAAAATCAAATATATTGAACAGCTTTCCTAGAACATTTTCTTTGGTTGTAGCTACCCAAAAACAAATCTATTTTGGATTGTGTGTGAAACCGATATACGCACCTATGAGGGTTTATTAGAACTGATTTTGTGACCGAGGAAAATGCCATTGTAGCCACATGCTTGTCCATGGAAGAGTGGGCAGGAGGAACAAGAATGGCCAGCTTTCATATGGACTAGAAAAAGTAGATTTAGCAATGTAGTGTATGTCTATATGCTACTTTCTGACTCTTATGTTAAGTGATTTGTATTTAATTTTTTTTGTAAATTTGTACAAAGTCAGAACATAATTATAGGAGATTTAAAGATTTTTTTCCCAATTCGTTATTGGTGATATAACTGTTCGTTGAGTAAATTCTCGTAGCTTCAACTTTTATCTGCCTGTTCAGAAACTATCAAGCACGTTTAAAACACAGGTTCCTGGGTTTCACAATGTCAAGTGTTTAAATAGTCCATGATCCTGACGCAGGTTCACAGGTTGGCCTTCTTTCCTGCATCACTTTTGGTAGGTAGTAACCATGGCATACCGGGCACCCTACAAGACTTGCCATTTTGGAGATGCTCTGACCCAGTCATCTAGCCATCACTATTTGTCTATTTTCAAAGTCACTCTGATCTTTTCACTTGCCCATTTTTCCAGCTTCCAGCACATAACATTTTAAAGTGAACTGTCCTCTTGCTGCCTGATATATCCCACCCCTTGGCAGGTGCCAAATAAACAACACTATTCACACCACTGGTCAGTGGTTTTAATGTTACTGACCAGTGTATTTAAAATGAATATTATGGTAAAATGGATGGTGAATAGGTTAGTAAAAAGAAAAGCAAGGTTCTCATCTGGGATTCCTACAAAAAAAAAATATTGCCTTAAAATATATTTTAGTCAAGGACAAATGGTAGTTTAAAAAAAATGTAAGCAATCTGTAACTATTTTAAGGTATGCAGTTTTATAAGCAGTTATTAAAATGTGCCTGTTATGGCTGTATATGGTGAAATAGCCATATATGCATTGCCTGACTAGTAAGAGGTATTTGTATTTAAAAGAGCCAGTGGCTTTCTTCAGTAGCTCTGTACAAAAATAGATTTACAGGCTGCAGAACAATGTGTGTTTAAGATGGGTTTATATGTATTCCATTAGTGGAAAGCATAGGGATATCCAACCTTTGATTAAGATTTTGCTGAACCAATGCTGGAGTGCAATCCTAAAAATCAATAAGATTAGTTTGGCATGATCTCCCTAAAGTGTAAACCCATGTTGTCTCTGATCTTGAAATCCATGTGTTTTTAGATGTTCAACAATCCTATCCTTTAACATGGTTTCCATTACTTTCCCCACCACTGAAGTAAGGCTTACTGGCCTTTAGTTGCACTACTCCTCTGTACTACCTTTCTTGTGAATGGGCACAACATTCGCTACTTTCCAATCTTCTGGGACTACTCCTGTTAACAATGATTGGTTAAAAAAAATAATCTGTTAATGGTTTTGCTAGTACACCACTAAGTTCTTTTAATAACTTTGGGTGAATCGCGTTAGGCCCTATCAACTTATTTGTCTTTACGACCATTATACCATGTCTCAGTAACAGCCACTAAATCTACATTCTCAGTTGCCATTATTGCCACAAGTTCATAGATCTTATTCCCTAAACTGCGAGCGTTTGTAGACATTGACTCTAAGCTTATAATTTTTAACACACTTGGTTACTTTGTGTCCTTGTTTTTGGGGGCAATTGGATTGATGATTTATCACCCTTTTGTCCCCCCTCCCCTAGTTTAAATACTTCCTAGCAAAACCTCTGAATTGCTCGCTGAGTACATTTGTGCCCTTTTGAGAAAGATGCAAACCATCTTTTTTGTACAGTTTGTTTCTATTCCAAAGAGAGCTACCATGAGGGAAAAAAGCCCAAATCCTTTCTCCCGGCACCATTCACCAAGCCACAAGTTAAAGTCCCTAATACCCATCCGCCTGTCATTCTGAATGTTATGCACAGGCTGAACTTCAAAGACTGACTGTGGACACAACCTGCCGTATATCATTGGCAAGAACAGAAAAAGGTTTCTTTACCTCAGAAACGTCAATACAAGACAAATCCTTTGTCCCAAGTTAGACAAGTACATCCAATTCCCCTTCCTGCTTTGCTTGCTTAACAATATTACATATACGTCTCCGGTCTCTGTGAGCAATAGCTCCAGGAATACATCTCACAAAGCCATTGTTGTTCAATTCCACACCTCTTAAGACAGAATACCCCAACAATAACTGCTTTCGATCAGGCCTCACCTTGTCCTTTTTGTCATTGGCTGCACTCTTGCTCACTTCAGGCATAGTGGATGGTGGATCCACAACCTCTGTGCCTGAGCCTTTCTCCGTGACTCTACCACAATCTGAAAGTGCAGAAAATGAATTGTGTAAAGACACAGACTGTGCAGTATGCATTTTTCCCCCACATTTTTAAGTCTACCAGATCCTACAGTAATCAAAGGGAGGTTAACTATCAACTTTGTCATTGGGTGGTCATTTTAAAAAAGGACATGGAGCTAGATGAAAGCTCCACCTTTTGTCCCTACTTTGCCTTATGTAAAACTTTATAAAAAGTCGTTAAGCAAAACAAAAAACAAGAGGCAGGACAAGGGCACCAGTACAATAATAAATAGGTAATATATATATTTACATAAAAATCAAATCAATGTAATTTAAAAAAAATATATATATTATTGTAACACAAACTGAGAGAGATGGGCTGTGCCTCTGTGAATAAAACTTCCACTGTGCTAGATGTGTAAAATGTTTGGAAAAAGCATAATACATATTTTCAGGGTGTCATA
Source organism: Pelobates cultripes (assembly GCA_933207985.1). Taxonomy (NCBI): domain Eukaryota; kingdom Metazoa; phylum Chordata; class Amphibia; order Anura; family Pelobatidae; genus Pelobates; species Pelobates cultripes. Next base: position 77,052,512 of record OW240922.1, read on the forward strand.
ATACAGAAGGTTACATTTTAATGAAGTGATCTTTTATTGTTTTTACGTGATAAATGTTCATTCGCCAGGAAGCCCAGCCTGTCTTTGGGCACATTTCCTCTAGTTGGTATGTTACTTTATTTTTTTACTGTCAACAAGATAAGTGAGTGACACAGGTATGTACTATTCTTTGCTTCTAGCATTTGGGCTCTTCTGTTTAGGCTTTGATTAACTAATAAAATAAACATAATTTTTATCGAATTGTTTCCCCATTATCCTTGGACTTCACTACACCTTTAAAATGTGTCTCTGTGGACCATCACACATCATGAACAGAAGAACAGTTTACATAATAACTTTTCAGGATTGTAACTTTGCCTGCCAACTCTACAAAACGATTTCACGCACAGACACCTCATAACTTGTACAGATTCCCAAGCGTTTTACATCAGTTTATAATAGGAAGAAAATCAAAGTGAACCCACATTAATCAGTCCATGAGTTCGCTGTCTAGTTCAGGGAGGAAGGTTGTGTGCTTTTTTTTTTTTTTTTTTTCATTACAAAAAAATAAAGCAGAATTAACCGTTTTGACTAGCACTAGTGTAGCCGAATTAATAAGGTTATACTTTACACCAAAAATATAGAAAACACACTTTAAGGAACAGCACATGTGTTAAAGTAAAGTTTGACATCTTACAAGATTACTTAAATTCACCTGTCTGAAAAATATGAGGGTTTGGTAAACCTATTGTAGTTCTTGTATTGAACATACAGTGTATGTATCCCCATGCAGGGGTTTAACTAGGATTTGGTGGGGTCTTGAAAGAATCCTAAAAGGGCACTCCCTTGTTGCCCCTCCTCACTCTCTTCTAAGATTCTGATAAACCTGATTGAGATATTGGGCGGTCTGACCATCACACCATCTGATTGGTGCAGCATGGAATTTTGCAATGCGGTCACACTAGCCTTTGGGTTGGCTGAGATAGTCGATCTTAATAAACCAGAAAAAATCTCTAATTCATCGATGGTTCCAGTTCCATTACACTGTCCCTAAAGTTCAAATCTACAGAATTTAGTTATTCTTTAGTGAATAACCCTGATAAAGTTGAAATGTTTTGTGTGTGAAGTGTCCTTTTTTTTATTGATGTTTATACAATAATTTCTACTTTAAACTAATAAAGTGTATGGAGTGGTATCCACCCACTCACATAAACCCAATGGAGTGCTATATATGCAAACACTTACACTTGTATTAAGGGGAATACATTGCCACTAAAAATAGAGGAAATACAATATAGTACATTCATTTATACAACTTAATAATTGAATACTAAATGATTGATGCATTCACATGAGACAGAGCCAAATAAGGATAGGCTCAAGTCACAATCCTGGGGTACTTCATGGAGGATAAAGCAGAGTTGAAGACAAGCTCACCTATATGCGAGCCAATAAACTGAACTCTCCTTATAACAGCAAATGTGCCACTCTGGGGGGCAACTCCCTTCTTGGAACAAGCAGTTTGCTCCGGAATCTTTGAGACTTGGTTTTCTACTTTTATAAAAGCACCTTTTTACACCTTCCTAACGGTCAGTTGATTCTGATACTTCTTGGTAGTTTAGCTTCATTATGCTAAACTCATGAGTCAAGCAATTGCCCAAAACACATGCCTTGTTGTGAGCCCCCCACTCAGCCCAGCACTCACTTTATGCTAGATCAAATCTTCCAGTGTAAGGGATTCCTCTCGCATCTCACAATCCAGCTCAGCTGGCATCCGATGCTGGAGGTTGCGTCCAGGTCCTCACGCTGCTGCACACCTAACATGCCACAATTTAAAGGCGGAGGTGGTTTTACCTACTAGGACCTTTTCCAGTGATGCAGGTGTTATCCGCAGGATAGGAGTGCCACCTCCTTCCTACATAAATCTGCTCTCCCAAGCTGCTATTGCTCAGTATTATAGTGTTTCTTGCCCTAATCCGTTGTACTCATGTTACTCTTATTTGTGTATGGTCTACCAGGTATCTGACCTTTTGTCTTGACCTCAGTTTATGAGCATTTGCTAGTCTGACCCGGTCTTTGGACTCTCCTTTACCAGTATAAATTCTCCATCCACAATCAAGTATACGTATACATGAAAATTCTGTTATTGGACAGCTACAAAAAGTTTGGGCTGGTGAAGAAGGGGAGCTGTAATTGTTCATGATTAAACTGCTACAAAAGAAATCACGTCTCTAAGAAGGTAACAGATTGAACATTCTGAAAACAATAAAGTAGGTGTTAATTATTACATTCCTTGATTGTGGATTAAAAAAAAATTGCATTGGACTTGAGGTTTGCATTGGAACAAAGAGTTATGACATAGTGAATTGGCATTGGCAAAAATATTGTGCATCTGCCTGCTTAAAAACGCACCTATAAGGTTTGCTTCCAATGCTTTATTTTTCCATAAAGCAATTTTACTAAAGTAGATTAACAGACTGCAAGCAATAAGAATCACACTTACTGGAAATTGTCCTGCTCCTATTGGCTAGCATTAAGATGAGCTGTTTGTGGTCTGTGCCATTGAGGTCCGGATGTAATTTTTTCATTACAATATTATTTAATATGCCTAGAAACAACTTGCCTCCAACAATCTGCAGAGATTCTCCAAAGCCAGAAGTTCTATTATTGTATGAGATGTATGTTTATAAGCGGTGTCTAAAGGTTCCTACATGGCCTACTTGCTAATTCTAATTAAGACTTGCACAGTGAGAACATGCTGAGTAAAAACACTTCATTATGCCTATAATTTAGCAAATTCTGTGTTAATGACTTCCTCTTTTGAGTTGGATTCAGACTTGCATTCATTACATGCCTATATATAATCTAAAACTTTGCAATCATTTACAAATATCACATGACTTTTAATGTATACAGACCCAGACTTCCAAAGTTCTATCAATACCCTGAGACTTTACAATGCATCATTAATTGAATGGAGTATCAGTGTTAACATATGGACATTCATAGCAAGTTATTTGCAGTTAAATTTCTAGTTCATACGTTTAAATTTTTCTGCTTTGCTGTGCCATTTGTAATGTTTTTGATCTTTGGTATTTATATTCACAAGAACCCTCCATATGGATGATGTCTAGAATAGGTGGAGACTGTATGTAGAATAACATTTTAGACACGAGCCAGAGCATCTGTGCTTTGTATGTGTATATAATATATGATCACGCTTTCTATGTGAAATCTTGCTGGGCTGGGATTTTTCACGTCATCCTTCCCCCTCACCAACAGTGCAAGCTGGGCAAATGTAAGTAAATGGACTTTGTCCATGCATGAAAATTGGATTGGCGTAACTTATTTCACATTTCTGTCGATGCTTTACCAAAGTGCCAATATGATTAATTCTTAAACATTTAGCATTGATGTCGGGCCTTTAGTTGTTCTTGATTGCACTGATTATAAAGTATTGTATATTAAATGTATTTAGTCCCAAATGTACAGTAGTCAGATTTTTCATTAGGCAAATGGATGCTTTTTAGAATGATACATATTCTGCAGTTCTGCTTTGACTACCATTTTTTTTTCTCTGAATCCGATCTCTTCTACATGCTTACTTATGGTTTAGGATAATGCTGTTCTGTCTGCCTGTAGAATGTAAAATGTGTGCTACACAAAGGAACTCAAGTAATACACTTAGTTTCTTTTGGATTTACTTATTCCCTTTTTCCTGCCTGTATCACATACAACAGGCCTGGATTGTTATGTATTGTCCATCAACCTACAGAAGTTGTGTCCAAAAGAGCATGGTGTATCCTATGATCCACTCTTTTCCACAACTGAATGTGCACTTACAGCAGCATTCCACTTAACCCACTTTTAACCATGTTTTACTTACTTTCCACCAATCAAAGGATATCCTTAGTATATTTGCCTATAATGTAGCTTTACAGTGGGTTACACCAAGCTATAGTCATCCTAAAAATGTTTTGTTTCCTCTTATTTCATTTACACATATTTGCCACCTGCTCGCAATCCTAAATGTAAAAAAAAAAAAATCACAAAACAATACAAGACATTTAAACATTCACAATATTAGTCTGTAAATATATGTTCAGGAGTTCCTTCTCTGGTTTCTGGACTGTGCTTCCCTGCCCCCTTCTTATCACAGAAATCACAAATGTAATTTTACATTTGAAAGATTAGACTTTGCATCTCTTAGATCTGTTACTCTTCAGTATTTCAAAAAGATATATTCTTAATTTAATAATGATCCAAATTTATCTGAAATTCCAACACAATCCAAAAACACACGGCAAAATAAGTGTCTTGTAAACTGGCCTGAGGTTGATAAAAGACCAGAGATCCACAGTCCCCTTTTGTCCAATCTCAACAGCTGTCACAAGTGTATGGTCTATGAAGGATCTTGTGGTATCCTCCATAGACTTCACACATGCTTCCCATAGACCTCGCACATGCACAAGAGTACAGCAAGGATGCAGCCCTTGGCAACTGAAGCACTAGGAGGTGAAGAGGACCTGTAGGTTGAAGATGGCAGTGGCCATGATGTACAGGTTAAGGTTAGCAAAACTTACCATCCCCTTCACCCTGTGGACTCTGGACCCACATGGGATCCATCAATTTTGGGGGTCTTTACAAAATAGGTTTTCCACCCTTTAAAGTGCAAGAATATCTTTAGATACTGTATCCAGAGCAGAAGTCACATTTTATTCTAAAATTAATATATTTTAGCAGTGATAATGCTTTCTGTTAAAGTGAGACCCTTGCCACTGCCTTAACAAATTCTTAGATATTAAAAGTAAGACAATTTTTATGGACTTCATTTTAAATCCTTTAGTTTGTACATACATATTTCAAGTGGGAGAAGTAATGCCACCTCCTAACAAGTTTGTGAAACAAAATAAATATATCCAAATTCTAACTTTATGTATGTTCACCACGAAAACAAATCTTTACTTGGTCCCATAGAGTCCAGCATTGTATAATTTGTATTTGGCAGCTGAGTCAAATTATTCAGACTGTAGTCTTTCTGCCCCAGATATGCACAGGTTTTTATTTTTAAAATGATTTATGAAGTAAGAGGTCTCTAAACAAAATCTAGTTTGACAAAAAAATAATAGAAGCTTATTTAGGATATATTTTGATCTAGTTGGATATTGGTGTGAATTATAAATACAAAGAAGTTGATGAACATATATTTAAATGATCCTGAATCTGTGTATAATTGCCTTCATCTGGATATTATAAATTTGGAAGTACTTTGTATTTCCAAAACCAATAGATGGTTTAAGAGAAATAAGATCCCATTGCGGTTTGGAACAAGATTCATTGTTATGGAAGAGAAGACTTGTTCTTGAGCGGTTCGTCTTCCAGAAAATAGTCTTTTCGTCTCCTGTAAAATTAATATACATTTTTAGATTAAAGCCTAATCTAATTGGGAAGTTATAACCATAGCAGCTTTTGCATTTGGTATTTTTTTTTTTTTACAATACTTTTTTTGGAGAGATTTTCCATAATTATACACACAACATTTAATCTGACATAACGATGTGTTTTTCTCATTAATATAATGTTGATACATGTGTTAAAATTAAAATTACATATAGGACAAGAAGAGAAAAAAGACACGAAATAGTTATATACATAGTAAGAAGGTAAAGGCTTAATGTACTCCCCCACTCCTCTTCTCATCCGTTACATATAAGTTGTTCAGAGGGAAAGAATAGTTATTTTTATAAGAAATAAAAGGAAAAACTCCACTGGATATATTAATATACCTATATTCCGTGGTCATTAGTATCAATATTAGATTATTCTGGGAAAATTATATTTAACCATTTCTTCCAAATTGAGAATTTTTCTTGCTGAATTTAAGAGATTTATGCATATATCTTTCTCCATTTGTATTTGGGATCAGCAAAAAAGCTTTATACCAATTTGGTATTGGTTGATTTCCAATTCTGTGTAATAATCAGTTTAACTGCTACAATGGTATGTGTTATTACAATGTTATAAGCTTGAGACATTTTAGGCCAATACATATGAAGTACTTCTTTTGGGGACGAATTTATTTTGATTTTAGTTAAATTTAGTAGACCTTTATAAGAGTCAGACCATATTCCCTTGATTTGGTCGCACTCCCACCAGATGTGCAAATATGTCCCCCTCTCCCTATTGCATCTCCAGCATATATCTATAGAAGTTGGGGAAATCTTTGTGTTTCTGGTTGGGACCCAATACCATCTGTTGGCAATCTTATATTGTATTTCCAACAGATTTAGACAATGAACATCAGATGAGATGCTATCTAATGTTGTATTCCATTCTTCATTGTCTATATGCACTCTTTGATCTTTCTTCCATTTAAATATTGGTGGAGTTTTAATTATTGGATCTATAGCTTGTATTTGGGTTCTTGCTCTAGAAAATACTTTATTCACATTTGCACAGTCAAATATCAGTTGTAACATAGTAATGAGATTTGAGTTATTATATTAAATATGTTTATCTAGTATATTCTTAACTCTTAAATAGTTGAAAACCTGGGAATTGGATAAATTGTTCTTTAAGTTCTGGTAAAGATTAGATTTTTGTCCTTCTTAATCAGTTGTTTAACAAATAGGATACCCTTTTGTTTCCATAGGTTTAGGTCTAGATCTGTTGTTAATAATTCTATGTATGAAACAAGGGGGGGTTTGGCTGCACTCACCTGAACATGCATAAATGGGGGTGCTGCTGGGGGCCAAATTATACAATACACAAGATCCAGCGTACTCACCTATCCACTAAACATCGTCAATGTTAAGAGTTTTTTTTTTTTTTTTTTTAAACACCTAATCTAGGCAAAAATAATGGGGGTTTAGTTACATTATATGAGCATACATTGAATAAGCCTGCCACAACGTCAATGTACCCCATCTTTGGCAGGCCCTACACTAACAGCCTTGATATATATTTATATTTTTATTTTTGTGGGAGTCTAGCCAACTTGGTTTTGCACCCCTCCCTGTCACAGGTGCCCCATCCCAGGGCCCTATTTAGCCTTGTACTGCAGAGAGCCCCAGATGGAATTTTTTTCCCCAAGCAAAATCTATACTTTTTTTTTTTTTATTTCATTTATAACTTTTTTTTTATATTTATAGATAAAATATTAGATTTTTCTTTTATAATTCGGTATTTTACAATTTTGGATTTCTTGAATAAGTTCTTTAAGTGATTCTCTTGGATTTAAGAGTCAGTAGGACATCATCCGCGTATAGACTTATTTTTAGTTGTGTAAGTTCTATTGGGAATCCTTCTATTTTTTGATTTTCATTGCAAGAGGATCAATTATTATGTATAGCAATAGAGAAAGTGGACATCCTTGTCTTATATTATAACCCACTGTTCTTGCTGAAGGGGAACGGTACAACAGCATGATTGCCTTATAAACTAATGCCTGTATAACACATTTTGAATAGATTTGCTCAGGATGCTATCCTGTATCAGCCCAGCTGTAGATGTCGCCGTGACCAGGCCTAGCTTAAAGGGAAACTCCAGGCACCCAAACCACTTCTGCCCATTGGAGTAGTCTGGGTGCCAACTCCCACTACCCTTAACCCTGCAGGTGTAATTATTGCAGTTTTTATAAACTGCAATAATTACCTTGCAGGGTTAACTCCTCCTCCTAGTGGCTGTCTACTAGACAGCCACTAGAGTGCACTTCCGGAATTATAGCACAGATTGTAGATTATAGCACAGACTGTGCTATAGCGTCGCTGGACATCCTCACGCTATGTGAGGACGTCCAGCGTCGCTAAAATCCCCATAGGAAAGTATTGAAAAGAATTTTCAATGCTTTCCTTTGGGGGGTCTAATGCGCGTGCGTGCATTGCCGTGCATGCGCATTAGGTCGCCCCATCCGGCTGACGTGATGAAGAGGAAGAAGCAGCGACGAGGGACATTGTCGCTGCCTCTGGTGTCACTGAAGTGGTTTTCACTCCTTCATCAACCTGGAATGGGAGGTGGGAGGGAGAGGGGACCTGCAGTGCCAGGAAAACTAAATGTTTTCCTGGTACTGGAGAGTCCTTTTAAAGATCTCATGCTTTGTATGTTGATATAACCTGGAGACAAAGTTAGCAATGGCCAATAGTTGGGACATATGCACATGTAGTGTTTATGGGGCTAAATACCTGTTCGTCCTTAATGGATCGCAATATTAATATATTGGATATCCCATTCCAAGCTGACAAAGTTTTTGTAGAGGATCGAAACATTGCTCTGTAATTACTGTTGATCCAATAAAACTGCTTGTTGGTTGGACACAGTGTGTGCCTGAAGATTTTCCTTTGTATTTAAGACACTACAAGATATAGACCTATCTAAAAAAAAAATTGATTCCTAATTGTAATTTGGTGTTCTAATAAAGATTATACCCAGACTTTCCACATAAAGTATTTCAGATCACAGTACATATTACATGAGATGTAGAACTCTAAAGATATAATTAAAATAAAATCACTTGATCTGTTGGGAAACAAGACGCTTCCAACTTTCTTTTGTAAGTAGTGTTTATTTCCTTCAACATTTGGCCACACTGGGTCTTAATTCTGGCTTCAGTGTTTCTCTAAAGATATACAGCTCTTTTGGAGTTACGGAAATGCTTGCCACATTTTAGAAACATTTTTATGTAAAAAAAAAAAATCCCAACAGGTATTGATGTGGAATGCTTATCGTTTTCTTCTGACACATTTGAGCCTTGGAGTTTGGATAGAATATATTAAGTTTTTTATTAAATTTTTTTTTTTTTTTTTAAATAGCCTGCATTTTCTGCAGAAATTCTACTAAGTAGACTAGTTATTGTTATTTTGTAGTCAATTTTGTAATAATAATGTTCTGTATGCAAAAGCAGAATTAAATGAAATGCCTTTTTATGTCAAGTGGCATTTGCATTAATATGATCTGTTGGTCTAGAGTGCTAGTGTTAACCCCTTTCAATTACTCCTCAACATGGCCTCTGGGCTTACATTGAAAATTATATACTTATAATGTCCATAGTAGTTGTGGGGAAAGTAACCTCGCCACTAGTTTTTGGAGGGGCATGTTTTCCAGCCTACTACCCTGTTATTATGGCCCCTATTTTAAACCCTGGTTGAAACCACTGTTTTGTGCCTTTTGAACACTTCGAACTCCCGAATGGTCAAATTGGTTCGAAGCAGCATTCAAACACATGGCAGCGGCCATCTTAAGCCGTGAGTACAATGAGCAGTGTTTGGTTGTCGAGTTCATGAAACTCAAATCGGACACACGACGCCACGAACATGAACTATTTACCTTCCATGGATGTTCGGCTATTCGAACGGGAGTAGAATAGCATTCGGTAAGAATAAACTCCTGAACTAGAGACATACACTGACTTTACTCACGAACAGCTACGTTCGGTATTTTGGACTTTATTTCAAAATCCCGAAATAGACCGACCGCACAGCCTGATTCTCTGGAACTGTTTTGGGCATGGGACCATGCGTGCGGTCGGTCAAAATTTGACTTCCATAGAATTCCTGAACTGATCTGGGTGATTTTTGGATATGTTTGTCACCCAGATCAGGGTGATCAGAGGATGTAACTTTTGTGGCGATTGTGTTTTTGGGATATTTTTGGGGTTTTATAGATGTTTTTTTTCTGCCTGGAGATAATTGAATTAATGATCTCATATTATTGTAAAGCGCTACAGAATCTGTTGGCGCTATATAAATGACAATAATACAGTATCTGACTCCATGATCTCCCAGGCAGAGGGGAGGGATTGTGTGCTGTGTGTTGAAGTGTCATGCCTTGTAACTTTATTCTTATTGGTCTGTAAATATTGTAACTAAGTTCCCCCACAAGGTCCATGTGGGTGTACCCTTTGCATGGGGATTTTCCTATAAGGCCAAGTCTGGCACCATTAAAATCAGTTTCTCTTCATCCTCAACATAGAGCCACGTCTCGTGTGGAGGGGACAGCTATATTCACTCTGGGGATTGCTATACTTATACTCCCCTGGGTTCTAATCTCAAGCTCTTATAAAAGCTGTTCCTGCTATACTCTCTGGAGTAGGAGAGGTTCACCCACTGGCAGCTGCATCCTGGTCTTGGGTCCAGGGTGGGTGGAGGACGGCGAGACCCCAACCAAGCTGCGATGGTTTGTGAGGTCTACGGTGCTGATGGTGTCTGGTGGAGTGCTTGGAGTCCTCGGTGAGCACTAGGAGCATCAATTGGTGGAGGCACTCTGTCAGGGTGCCAGGCGGTCCGTCACAGTATTGTATTTTCAAACTATCAGTCTTTAGCAAAGTATTTAATACATTGCTAAACAGAAATACACCCACCAGTCAAAGCAGAAGACTTGCTTTTCCCACAGAAATCTCACTTGAACAGTGATCTCACTACTGCAAGGGATTCTGGGTAGGAGTATGCAAATGAGCTCAACAAAGAATCACACCTGAAGAACTATTTTGTTTTTTTTGTAGATAATGTTCACAGTATTCTTTGTTATAATGAGCCAATGAATCATTCACTGTTCATTAAATATTACACAGAGGAAATAATCAGCATTTTTGTCAGACTATTGGCTTGTTAATTATGTCTCTAATATTTTACTACTCTGTAATGTGCAAACGGTTGTCCTCGTGGCTCATTGACTCTGATTTATCTTCATATCTTCACTCAGTTCAAAATAGAATTGTTTAGTGTGAAAGATGTATTTCCCCTTGGGATGTTTTATACATTGGTTGTGGGATGGAGAATCTTAATTATGACATCTTGAAGTTTAGCCTTGCATTGGAATGCAACCCATGAACATTCACTGATTCATATACCTGAAAGATTAACGCATTAGAGTGTTACCCTGAGGTTAGATTGTGGGGGATCTATTCTTTATGGATCTAGTGCTGACATTGCCATTATTTAAGCACAAATAATTTAATAATAAAGCATTATCAAACTCTCCATCAGGGATCTCAACCCCCTTCCTCCCATCCCTATGTTGATGGCCCAGAATTCCATTAATGCTATAGATGGACAGAAAATAATGGGAGCCTTTTCACATTTAAAACTGCATGGGTTTCCTTTATATTATCAGATAATAGTTTTTGACTTTTTTTTTTTTTTAAGCCCAAGCAATTTAAGTGTGAAGAGTGCAGAATAAAAACAATTGCCTTGATACAAAAAAAATACACACTAGACATTTGATTAGTTTAAATAGGGGAGAAAGGTATTTAACGAGAAAAGGTGCATTTAGCAATCACAAGTTTTAAAGTACCCCTTGGGTGTTACATGTCATCAATTTAATATTATTTGTTTTGTGATACTCAATGATGAAAGGTTGAGTTGGTCCTGCTGAAAACTGTGTGTCCATGCTTTCTTAATGTGTGATTGCTATTAAAAATGTATCAAAATACAGCATGGTCATAAAGTGCCAACACATCTGTCGGAGCATGGAAGAGGTTCTTGCAACCATGGGTCCAAGATTTTACTTTTAGATGAGCTATGTTATAAGTAGATCCTAGTCTTCTGTTTAGTGAGACGGACTTCTTGAGCTCAACTTTCATTGAGATGCTACAGTTTTGCAGATGGTAAAATAGGCCATCATTAACAATTATTCATGCATAATCTTTTATACGATTGATTCAAGGTGCAGGCAGTTTTCACACATATATGCAGCAATTCCTGGAAAGTGAAAAAAGATTTATAAATGTACTTTGCTTTTGCTTCACATAGTAGGCACAATACCTTGTTGGGTGAGCAAAATAACCTTTTTATCTCTTTTCTAAATAGAAAAAAAGCTGGGATCTACATTATAAATCAGATTGAGATTTGACATCACTTTCTTTTTTGCCCCCATCTATAAACCACCATTGAGGGGCTGAAAATGTAATACTATTCCAAAATGATTACCTCCACGTAAATATTATAATTGCTAATTAAGTATTTGATATGTAGCATTTTGTAGTGATCTTAAATCTTGTATGTTTATTTTATTTAAAAAAAATAAAATAAAATTCAAATTTATGGGCCGGATTTCCATAATGGTATGGGGGGTGGTGGTTGTTGTTGTTGTTGTTGTTACACGGTTATGTTTACAGTCTATTTATACCATAGCTTTCAAATGGTAGCATGGTTTTTAAAAAATTATTTGGATCAGGTTTACTGTAAACTTTTCTGAGCCACATCACTGATGGCACATTTGAGGCCAAAATAAACAATTTTTTTATTCTTTTAAATTAGGAAAATCTTTCTATTAATGACAATTTAATTATGGAACAGCATGCCTTAAAAGTACCACTCAAAGTAAAAGAAAAGAAACCCACAGCTGTGGAAACACCAGGCTACACTGCACCGTTATGGCCTCTATGCTCCATGATGTGCATGCTTAATGCACGTGTTGGAGTCTCTATGGTTACACACTAAGAAGCTGCCTAACCGATGAACACTAGAGGAATTCTGGTTCTGTGCTTTATTGAGGGCTGTGTTCGAATGCCTTTTGTCTGCAGGATCATATAAAGCTACTCAGTCCTTGGTTCCCAAGGTATAAATCGTATGTCTGACTTTGTTACTACCCAGCAAGGGCTTTAAAATTTCTGGCATTTAAACTTTTTTTTTTTTTTTTATGGTGATTTCCATGACAACAGAACAAGCAGTAGAGATATTCTGTGTCAACGGATTAACTATAAAACAAAATTCCTTTACAGCTCTACTGGTGTCTACTCTGTCACTTTAAACATAGAGCTGAAGACTAATTTTATCTAATTAGGTGTAAACTACAGATACTTGTTTGCATTTTAAAAAGTTAGTCGATAAACCATCCATATGGTGGCTGAATCATGTCCTACTAAATAGATGCTCTATGGTATATTAAATCTGACTCTGACTTTACAGCTGTTTTTTAAATTAATTTTTAATTTAATTTTTTTTCTTATACCGTATTAAATTAATGGATTTCAATGAGACCTTAACATTTGATGCTATGTATGGCTAAAAATCCAGTTTATATTGGAATAGCTTGTATTTTGAACTGAAAAGACAAGCATGTCATAAAACTGAGGATTACTTGATGCATAAAATAGCTTTTACAAAATAAGTGATTAGAAAGAAAGCATTGTCCTCTTTTGATCATTTTGCGGCTCATTGATGAAAGGGGGAGGCATGGAATGGTGATCTGACTAATGTTTGTACTGAATAGGGTGTGCAAAGCTGTGAAATGTATCGGCAAATGAAGAGTTAAAGCCAAACAAAATCTTCTCCATTTTAAACCTGACTTATTCTGGGAAATGATCTGAAATGTTGCCCATGCTAAACCACAACAGGAAACTGATGTGTCTGCGTCCTCTTTGAAGATCATAGTTTCTTTTATTGAATTAATGCCAAATTATATATTTTGACTTTTTTTTTTCTCTTTCATATGAAAATGTGTGTTTTATCAACTGGGGTTTACTGGTGTATCATAGTATAACAATTTTTATTTATTACTGCCATTTATTAAGTGCCAACATTTCCGCTGTGCTATAAGATTAGAGAATGTACAATATGCCCCAAAAAATAAGTTGGAGGACCCTGCCTGTAAGCCAAGATCTAGCCATTGATGCTCATTTATACAGAGTGTTAGCCTATGAGCTTACAATCTAAAGGATAGAGACGAGTGGTAGCTGGGGGAAATTTGGAAGTGAGTTCTAAAAGAAGTTGACAGTTGCAGCTACTGGTAAAATATAAGGGCATTGAGGAGGTAATTGAACAAGACTCGCCAACAGCTAGAGAAGCAGGCTATAAAATTAGTAGGAACCTGGAAGGGCAGGAGGAGTGGCGAAAGAAAATGGAGAGATTCAGAATTGCTTGCGTCTGGGTGTGGGAAGTGAGTGGTTTATAACCTACACACATTTTAATTTTCAATGTGAGGTAAAAATTTTTATTTTTTTTTAAATCCAACTACACCTGTTCTGTAAGCAATCATGTCATACAAATCTAGTCTCGCAGCAAACTCCACTGTGCAACTCACCTGGCCTAGTTCACAGTACAACAGAAATAAGGGTAGGGAAAACAAAAGAAACAGAGGACTCAGGAAAGGGGGGCAATATTTAGCTCAGTGTCTTTAATAAAATCATGAATTTCTGTAATGGGCAAGCAAAATCATTTAATTTTTATTCCAAGACACAGCAGTGGCTGTCACCACTAAGGAGAAAACCTGAGAAGTGGATTAGAAATAAAATTGCCAAAATATAGATTTTCTGGACCAGTCTGACCACATAATGTCCTTCAAACAACCCCCCACTTGAAACGCTCTTAGATGCAAAAGTCATCCTGGCAGTATAAGTGCCAAAAGGCGTGATATTGAGGACAGGCTGGGACATAAACCATTTAACCCAATGTCGGAAATGAGACCATAAGAAAAGGAGAATAATAAAGGAACAACTGTGATGCGGACGACTGGCGTAAGGGAGAGGTCTGTAATTCATACTCCCAGAGGCAGGTCACTGGGCACAAGGAAGGTTTAATTTGTGAAAGCTGGATAAAACACGTGTTGAATGGACAACTTGGTATTCCAAATTGAAGCATATCCCCTCTGGGGCGAAGGAGCGAGTGTCCACATCCAGGGCATGATCATATGATACTCAAATGTCAAGAGTTGACGAGTGTGAGGACTAAGTTGGCATCCCATGTACAAGATTACCTTGGCCATGGCGGTCTTGTTAATCTTTCCCCGTTATTCTAGAAATGAGAGGGTGTTGACCGGCCGAGCCTTTATTAAACTCTAAATAGGTGGATGCCGGGCCAGCGCCACCGTTAGGCAAAATAGTCATTTCGCCTAGGGCACTGGCTTGCTGGGGACGCCCACCAAGATATTTCCTGGTGGGCTCCCCCTGTCTGTGGCCACAACGCTGGGCGAGCGGCTCTTGAGCTGCCCCATCGCTGGCCAATCCTCAAGGTGCCCAAAGGTGGGGACGCCGAGAGGATCCCTGTCACAGGGGGGGCCAGGAAGTGGCCATCTGGTCACCTCAGGGCACCCCCAATGCTGTGCTACAGTAAGGCAGAGCAGGCACCTGCTTACCTTGATGGCAGGTGCCTGCTCTGCCACTAAATTCCGGTGACCGGAGGAGGTTGGGATGGAGCAGGCAGGCGGTGAAGGGGCTGTTCTTGTAGCCTCTCACTCCTCCCTTGCGTGCCCCTGTGATGCCGGGAGCCGGAATGTGTCATCATTCTGGCCCTGGCATACTAAACAGCACGCTGGAGAGGTGAGGAGCTGATACACACTGGACCACCAGGAGGTGAGTGTTTGACTGTCAGTGAGTGTATGTGTGTGTCTGTCAGTTAGTGTTATTGTGTGTGTCAGTGAATGTCTGTGAGTGAGTATCTGTGTCTCTGTGAGTGGATAAGATGGCCAAATGGAACAGATTGATTGTCCGATAGGCACTTCTGTAGTCGAAAAGAGATGCCAAAAAGTCCATTATGAATGTCATAGGGGCTGAAAAAGGATCCACATCGCTTGCCATGCACCAACGTGCCAAAATGCCCCAAGCTAAGTGGTAAGACTTCAAAGTTCTCGTGGCCCATGAATCTGCCAGTAATTGTCTAGTTGACTCAAACTCCTGGGCAATCCCAAGGTCCCCTAAGATAACAATCTACTATGCCACCTGGTTGGTCAACATTCTCTGTGGATTAGATTGACCATTCAGGTCGCATAGCAGATGGGAAAATGAGTTGAGCAGCAGAGGAGTGTCTATCGCAAGTTCCAGAAGGTCCGGGACCCAGGCTTGTGAGAGCCAAAAGGGGTGTTCAATAGAATATTTCTTGCCTGAGGGGAAGAAACATTCTGGGAATCCTAGAAAAGTGAGAAACTGATAGTTGCGACTCCCGGTCTAATCACGAAAAAAATAGTGTCACTGCATCAGTCTGGACACCAACGGAGGCAGTCGGGTGTTGAGGAATGAAGTGAAGAGATCAAAACAAAGGGGACTCAACAAACACTGCAGCGATGACAAACTACGTCTAGTGGAAATATCTCCACATCTCACTTTCCATTCATGTAGGCTTGTGTCAGAATCAATGGAGAATTCCACTGGCGATTAGAAAATGGCTATGCCATTCCATGCCTCCATATTGAGCAGCCCACGTTGCATTTTGTCCCTGGTTTCTGCATCCAATGGAATGTGATCCTCTTAGGAGCAACTAGAGTGGGGATATCAGATCTTTAGATGTGGGAGAGCCCAGTAATGTAGTGGCCCAGGAAAGATGGCTTGAACAGATGCTGCGAGGAGGCCGATGTGAGGAAGGGATATCATTGTAAGGATGAGTGCATGCCGCATTTCCTTGCAAATGGTTTTTAGCTTGGCTGAAGGCAAGCTGAGTGTTTCCCATCAACTAGGAAACCAAAGAACTCCAGCAGTTTCGAAGGAGTATGTGGGATCTACTTATCTGAACATCATGGGAGCGGCAAACGAAGAATAAGTATCTGGGCATGTCTTTGTATGTGTTTTTAATGGGAATACAATCTGAATTCTCTCATCTAGGGCAAGTGGAAGGATTTTTGCCATGTTGAGGTTTGTTGTCCCATAAGGTTTCCAATATCTCCCTTCAGTGTCTTCCCATCTTTTTCATGTTTTCATTTTCTCCCTTTACCAATTGCTCTTCCGACTTTCTTATTTTCAGTGTCTCTTTATCCAACTCACACAGCATGTTTCTGCTCTCCAACCTCTGTTATCCATTTCTCTGCTAGGCTCCTTTCATTTTCTTCCTAACTACTATTTCCTATGGTCTCTCCACCAGTTTGTTGTGTTGAAGGTTGCACATGGGGATTGTGTGTGTAGGAGGCAGAGACAACTCCATATGGTCTGGCTATCTGTTAGAGTACACTGAAAGCACTCGGATTTCATTGATAATTTCCAGACCGCGAGGGAGCAGATAATGATCTACATGCATTAGAGGTGCAGCTCGTATGCCCTCACTATAGTGGAGTGGCACTGGGCCGGCAAGATGATCTTTAGTTTTCTCTACTGGCTGTTAAAATGCAGGAGGCTCCCTCAATGCTAATAATGTGATTTACCTTTGGGGTACATTCACCATGGGCTAAGAAAGTGGTTATTTTGTGAGGAGACACTTAGCACTAATATGCTCAATGTAGTCTTTGATAAAATTTACAACATTCCAGTGATCTTCCAGAAAAAGAATCTTATTTTTATTACCCATATTTTGGCAATCCAGCTTGATTATTCACTTATTAACCTCATTAATGTGAGTTGTATTAGTTTTCAACTGATCCTATACACCAGAACTAGGCAATGTTTAAGACTCCAGGTTTTGTGGACTAGATCTTATAGAAAAACCTAATACAAGACGCAATGTTGGCAAAAGCATCAAGGGAGATTTAGTCCACAACATCTAGTGTGGCAAAGCTTGCCTACTACTGCCCTACACAATTAGCTGAAATGCACCCATATCACGACCCATCCTAGTCTAGAGTGTATCATGTGAGGCTACAGAATGGCAATCCATTTCTACCTCCATTAGTCTTCGAGCCAAACAATGTAAAATGTGGACTCCTCACACATTCTACAAATGGCCTTTCTCTATAATATTTGTCATGCTGTAATTAGTTATTCTTAAGTGTAACACTGCAGCATCTATTCTTACAGGGCTAAATCAAACTGTGATATTGTTAATGTGAGTAAGCAATGGATGGACACTCTTGGAATAAAATCATAAATGGAAGGTTTTTACGTTAAAAGCACTTGAATAAATTGAAAGAAAGCAGCCCGTACAATGGTCTATATCACTTGGACTTGCAGAATGTTCCAATAAAACCAGCCTGAAAACGATTAGTGTAAATGGCAGTTGTTTTACATTATCCTGCAGCCACTTTAACTCCAAATCCTGGTGATATGCTCAGGTATTATCAAAACTATGATTTTTAGGCATGTCAAACTGTATTAGTTCATATCCAAACGTCTTTGAGTCAACCCAGCTGTTTCAGTGTATTGCGTATACTGTATTTCTTAAATTCCGCCACCGGCACATCTGATTTAACTTAATATGGTATTGAATAGCTGAATCAAGTGTTCTAATGGTGGCAGTTAACAAATGCAGTATGCCATGTATTTTGTTGACTGAGAAACGGCTTGGGAGGATGAATCGGTGTTCTCTACACTCAACAAACTTTAAATAACTGTAGGACAAATACAAATATTAAAATGTTATTGGAAAATACCAGATATTTGTAAATGTAATTCTCTCGAATGCTGTGATACATCTAAAGCTTGTGTGTGTCTGTCCATCTTGTACAGTATCCCAAAAGCCTACTTTAGATTTGAAAAATGAAGCTCCCCTATAAGCAAAAGTTGAGATAAAAAGCCAAATATTGGAATATATTTTGTTTTTATTGAGCTAATAAATCTTCTCCAGACTATAGTGATATATATTTCACCTTTTATATGTATGCTACCATTGTGTGTTCATATGACTTTCCCTACGTAATGTAATCATGCTTGAAATAAAAGGTATGGTTATTTTATTCAAGTCATGCCTTCCTTTAAAATAGTTTGGTATTGTTGAACCTTGAACTTCCTTTGTATGTCTTGGCACTCTGCTGATTCTCAACAGGAAATTGGATATTCACAAATGATGATTTTCAATAATTTGTGAATTTTGGAATGTAGGTCTAATTGCACTGGAAAAAGTGGTCTGCTTTTTACAACGCCTATAAACAGGTAGAAATTTGTTTGAATTTTGTCCAATTTTGAAAGCTTCCTGTACTTGATACAAGTATGTGCAATTCTTAAAATCGGTCTGTCCATATAATATATATATATTATACTGTTTTCATTACATTTTTCATCTTTTATTTCTATAAAAGTGCAAGTCTTGCCCTCCCTAGTGTTTGGCGATGGTAATGAATGCAATGTATCAGTAAACTTGTGCTAGGAGTGATTTTATTCTACTAGTTATTCACTAAAGTGAAAAATGTTGGGAAATCAAAGTGAATTTAAAATTATAGCCATAATATAAATGTAGATCTAACATTTGAAATTCACTCTGAATTATTTACAATTTCCCCTTTAAAGATTACTTCTTTATACGATTATTCTATAAAGTAGTATTAAAGGACCACTCTAGGCCCCCAGACCACTTCAGCTTAATGAAGTGGTCTGGGTGCCAGGTCCAGCTAGGGTTAACCCATTTTTTAATAAACATAGCAGTTTCAGAGAAACTATGCTTATTAATGGGTTAAGCCTTCCCCCAAAGCCTCTAGTGGCTGTCTCATTGACAGCCACTAGAGGCGCTTGCGTGCTTCTCAATGTGATTTTCACAGTGAGAGCACGCAAGCGTCCATAGGAAAGCATTATGAATGCTTTCAGGACCGGGCTGAAATGCACGCCGCATTCAAATGACGGGGAGGAGAGAAGGGAGGATCGGAGGAGGAGAGCTCTCCGCCCAGCGCTGGAAAAAGGTAAGTTTTAACCCCTTTCCCCCTTCCAGAGCTGGGCGGGAGGGGGTCCCTGAGGGTGGGGGCACCCTCAGGGCACTATAGTGCCAGGAAAACGAGTATGTTTTCCTGGCACTATAGTGGTCCTTTAAAGTAGTCCTTGGTTATAAAAATGAATGCAGGGACTATTCTGGTTTAAAATAAAGTAAAAACATCATACATTTTGAGGAGGTATTAATACACAAATAATTTGCGTCATCAGACGCTTAGAAATTTGAGTATAGTAGATAGAGTATGGTGTTTCACTTGAGTTTATGATCTACAGGAAGGAGCAGGCTCTCCAAATCCTTCACCATTTAATCTTTGAATTCCACTCCTTTTCTGTTGTATTATATCTAATAAACACTCCGCGGTTGCAAAAACTGTCTCCCAAATGACCTTATTTACAAAGTACACTCTCTTTCTGAAGCCTAACCATCCTCCCATGTTCCTCCTTTTTGTCCTTTTTTTTGGTCTCCTCCTCTCCCCCCTTCTTAGAAGCTTTCTCAAAGATTTACTTGTTACATTTGTTATTTGTAGGCCATAAAATACACTAAGACAATGTGATCATTCTGTGGCCATCCTTTTGGTTATAACGCCAAACACAAATCCTGAAACAAGAGGTTCTATCTGAAATAATTTACAGTGTTCGTAAGTTAGGTAGATAGCTGGTGAAAACTATATGCAACTCCATTTCAAATAGATGGCCTGCTCAAACTGTTCTAGATCTTGTACTGATGGGGAGTAGCATAGCATTTTAGTCATTACAAAATGTGGAGTAGTCCTATAGCTGTGATAACTTTTGCTTATCAATGAGGATTGACCAGGATGGGGAGCTGCTTGCATTATATACTCGTCGTACTGCTACCTTCACGTCATTCATAAAGATGGGATCCTTCAAAAAGATTCTTATATCTTTGTGTTTGGATTCTAATGAAATTCCAATAACCTCTCAATGTAGAGATGATCAACATCTCTACATTGGTCAACACCTTTAAGCAGCTTCTGCCTTCTCATATTTTTATTCACTTGCCATCTGCTGTCACTTTCAAAGATTGATATAGCCAGACCTCAGAATGTGCATGCACAAGAAGTTTTTAGTGATAGAAATGTGGCTCCTGGCAGCTACCAATTAATATGCCCCCCATTATGGAAAATGGATGCATTAAAAAAGTAGAGGTTTAGGTAAGTATTTTTCGCTTCCTCCTCACATGCATCACCATCGAGGCAAACGTCACTTTAATAGGGCATTTGAACAAAATGTATTGCCCCTAATGTGACATTGTAGCTTTAGAGTACGTATGTAACCAAGAGTTTAAATATCTTCAGATGATAGAAGGGATTAAGGGAGTTAACTTTTGGTTTAAGGAATTACTTGAAAATTATTATGGTTAGGGTACTGACACAATAACTTATAACCATTTTGAACCTTGAATAGATTGAAACCTTTCCCAGATTGTATTTTTTTTTTTTTTTGGGTAAGTTACCGAACTTTCAAGTTAAAAAAAAAATACTACGGTCATGGCCTGCCTCTATTTATTTATTTTTTTATTCTTGGAAAAACTCCCTATTCCACAGATTACAATAGACATTGCAATAAATTATAGCGTAATAATTGCTGGGAGTTTCTAGATCTGTAACTGTGTATAGCTTGATTGTGAAAAGTGCCAATGAACACACAGACTGGTTTGAATTATATATTTATGCGAATTATTGCAATCCTTGTTTTTCAATAGATTGTTCCACTTTTCAGCATCACAATACAAGAATGTGTGGTTTACATAACCATATAATTTTATAACCATATTGATTGTAGAACAAAGCCGATTATTTATAGGTAGTGGTAACATTCCTTGGATCAACAAAGAATGTTACATAAAATTTGCTGAAGTTGATTTTCTTTCCCCGATATTCATTCCTGATTGTGGTTTCATTGTGCTATGCCTGGTGTATGGTATTTTGTAAATGTGGCAGCGTTTAACACAAAAATGTAGTTAACCCTGGTTTTGGATCTTAGAATGGGTCTTTGTTCTGCCTATTTTTCCTCTATTTACAGGTGTAAACGTTTACATAAATGATCACTGCTTAGTGAACTCCATGTGTTTTTATTTTATTAAAATAATCATGTTTATTTTTTTTGCCACGTATGTTTGGTTTTTACTTGCCAAAATGGTGCAAAGTACTAAAAGTAGGGCAATTGTCATGAAATCCAGAGGAGAACCAGCTGTCACATTAGATTGGTGACTTCTGCCTTCTTACTTCTTTGCACTACTTTTCAGAATACAACACTTTGCTAAATAACCCTCAGTATTTTTTCTATTTATTTATTTTTTAATGGTTTTTTTTTTTCTGTCTCAAATGCATGATGTGCACTGGCTATACTTGGACTGAACAATTGTAAACTCTTTAATAGAAAAGACATAACACTTCTGAGAATCACATGGGGGGGGGGAGTTAACAAAATATAGATATTCATTTTTTTCTTTTCTTTTTATGGTGTAATTTCCACAAAGTGTTAGGCAGCTCACGTCAATATATTTTTACATATGTTTCAAATGGTTATAGAATTGGATTCTCAAGACTACCCCTAGCAGATGATCTGTTTCATCTTGTGAATGAAAACCATGACTGGGTCAAAAATGGTCGTATCCATTGTAAAACACTTAATATGTATCTGGACTTTTAGTGCTTTTCTTTCTTGACGCCTTTTTCATGAAGTCCATTTTATTTTTTAGAGCAAAAATATCTAGAAAAAAAGTCCTATTACTTGTGAATTTAGTGATCGTTCCTCTTTAACCATGTGCATCTAAAGCAATTTAGACATTTAATTCTTACGTAAGTCAGAAACTTGAGATGGTCTCCAGCAGCAAGGCTTTAAACTCTTAGTAATCGTCTCAAAGTATGCAGCCTCATCTTGTACTGTCTCGTACTTTATATTTATTTATATATTTTTTTGTTTGTGTGGTTTTCCTGACTCTTTATCTAGCTGAAAATATCCTCCTGTCACCCCATAATAATTGATTGGAACACAAACATCTTATTTTCTTTTGATAAATGAAATTATACCGTCATTCCCAGAGATACAAAAAACTATTTTGGACTTGCATCTGCTCTAAACAACAAATCTTGAAGAAAAAAAAATAAATGTTTGGAATGAGACAATCGCACCCACGCACATAACTTCTTGGGCTTAATAAAAAGCAGATGTATTACATGTAACAATGGTTGTATGTATATGATTCCATCTGGCAAATCCAAACAAAACATGTTATGTCAGCAGGAGAGTAACTTTAAACCTTGTTCTTCAGGAAGTTCAGATACAATGGGAAATCAAGGATCAAGACCAACTAAAATAGGATTCTAAAAGTGGGTTTAATAAATACTCCCTAAAACAAATAGTTCTTTTATCCCTTAATCATCTTTACTCCATAGGGAAAAACTATTTGTTCCCCCTATTCCTTAGTCCTCATCCACCACCAAATGTGTGTCTTTCATGTTGCCTTTAAACGGTTCAACAAGATTTACCATCTTGTAAATTAGTATGCTTTATTTTTTGCTCCCTGGGTCTGTGCCTAGACTTGTCTATTGGACAGGCAGTCCATATAGAATCTGATATAAAAAGCTAATTAAATATCATTAAGCATTTCCTAAAAATAAGGGAGTTGGGATCTAATACCTCCCAATATTTCAAATGGACAAAGATGGACACTTTAATTCAAGAGTAGGATGGGGCTATTTTAGGTTACTTAATGACAATTTATGCAACTTAAATGAATTTTGAATAAGAACAATGCATTTTATTTAGACACTGATTTCAAAACACATTTACTATAGTTTAATTATTGTTGTGCAGGTCTGGTGTACACTCACATACCAGTAATATGTCCCTCCTAAGTAGTGATACTAGGTAGAAATAGGATCCTTTGGTTCTGCCAAAATGGATAATGGCCAACAAAGTAGTAAGACGAACTGGTCATGCACTTCTTAAAGTTACACCGCATGCAGTTATGATGCTTAAAGGGACACCGTAGGCACTGTATCTGCTTCATCTCATTAAACTGGTTATAGTGTCTGGAGTCCCCCAGTACCATCATTTCTTTCAGCATTAAACAGTTTTTAATGTTATAATGTTTTAATGCTAAACAAGAGTCCATGGCAGTCTATTCCCTCTGTGCAGCTTTGGCTAATAAGGAAGTATTACCCTGAGAGGCAATGGGTAGCTGTGATTGGCTGAGAGTGTCAGCTGACTGCTTTTAACCTGTCAGAGCTCCAACTGACGGTATGAATGGGTATGACAACAAGGAAGTGTGTAATCTCTGCCTTAGCTACACATACTGAAGGGGCCAGACTGTGGGTGGCCAGGGACTCTTATTTTGTGGCATACTGCACAAACATGGTGCAACACTGAATGGAGGGACAGTGCCAGGCCACTCCAGGCACTATAACCAATTCAAAAAGACAAAGTGGTTATAGTGACTACAGTGTCCCTTTAACTGGCAATATTTCAGCCTGAATATGATCTTCTTTTTAGAGCTAGGAATATGCCATGTTACCAGTTGTTTTAATATTTTAAAGGACCACTATAGGCACCCAGGCCATTTCAGCTCAATGAAGTGGTCTGGGTGCCAGGTCCCTCTAGTTTTAACCCTGCAGCTGTAAACATAGCAGTTTCAGAGAAACTGCTATGTTTACACTGAGGGTTAATCCAGCCTCTAGTGGCTGTCTCGCTGACAGCCACTAGAGGCCGCTTCCACGATTCTCACTGTGAAAATCAGTGAGAAGACGCAGACATCCATAGGAAAGCATTGAGTAATGCTTTCATATGGGCTGTTTGAATGCGTGCGCGGCTCTTGCCATGCATGCTCGTTCGGCGCTGACGTCGGCAGGAGGAGGAGAGTTCCCCAGCACAGAGGGAGCCCGGCGCTGGAGAAAGGTAAGTGGCTGAAGGGGTTTTAACCCCTTCAGCCCAGCGGGAGGGAGGCCATGAGGGTGAAGGGGACCTAATGACCCTATCGTGCGAGGAAAAAGATTGGTTTCCTGGCACTATAGTGGTCCTTTAATCATGTATTCATTTGATTGCTGGACCTTTTTTTTTTTTTTTTGTGTATTGAATTCTATAACTCAATGTCTTATTGCCATTTATATAGCGCCAACCGATTCCGTAGCGCTTATTCAGTCTTTAACTTATGAGCATGTTGGGCATTGATTTTACGTTTGGTGAGTTGTCATTTTTAAGAATTATGTTTGGAAATTTGAATATATAATGCAAAAAAATACCAGAATATTGCAGTATGCAATGAAAACTTTTTTTTTCTATTTAACATAATATTTAAAAGACAAACTATCAAGAGTTCCCCATCTTCCTCAGGTCTGAAGCAATACAGAGCAATCTGATAGTTTAACATGTAAAACAACTGATGATAGAGAAGTATAGGGAGGGTGGTGAGTGGGGAGTCATAAATAGCAGAGGATGTGCCTGAAAGCAAAAGGTTGGCTGAGAATAGCCAGAAAAAGTAAATATAAATGAGTCAATAAGCTAGTTAAGGGGAAAAAAAAAAGGAACAATCCTCACCCCCCCCAAAACCCCCCCCCCAAAAAACAAGAAAACCCGCAGAGCAAGGCATGAAAGTATATAGCTGCATATATGTATGTATATAAACTGATCCAATAAGGGTGAAACGAGAATATTGAAAAAGAACTATATAAGACATTAAGATGTGTGTTTATAAAACGTTTTGGTAGTGTCAGAAAGTCAGTCTACATTAAGTCCTTAATTTCTGGTGTTGAAATGTATGATCATTTTAATCTCAAATGTCTTTCATTCATGAGTCTTTGAAATTCCCTTTAAGAACTTCAGTCCTGAGGTTTTGGATGGAGTGACCAGTCTGGGTGAAGTGATGACCAACAGGGGTACAATATCCGTTTTCCTTGTGGTTCTTGATTGTCTGTGTAGATTCATTCTGAGATGCAGCTTAAGGCCAGTTCTCCCAATGTAGCAACCTTTGTCACACACTGTACACTGTATCATGCACACCGCATTCGCAGATATGCACGAATATGATCCCTTAATGTTGTATGATTTGTTATTGTGTCTGGCTGTGTTATTGTCACATATGTTGACAGTTTGCAGAGTGATTTGTTGCATTGTACAGTGCCTTTCTGTGTGAGCTCCGGTTCTGTGGTCAATTTGCTGCGGACCAATCTCTGTCTCTGTTTGAATGCTAGTATG
>OW240922.1:77083192-77105057 GCA_933207985.1 Pelobates cultripes
TTCACTCTTAAATATAGGTACATATCCTTCATTGGTAGGGCATATTGTCTTTGTAGGTCTGGGAACGGCTTAATGGCATTCCCCTCGAGTAAGTCATGAACCTTGCCTATACCCTTGGCTGTCCACATTGACACTGGTAGATCAGGAGAGAGGGTAGTTAATGTCTCTCTAGGGGCGCTGATCGAAAAATAACATTTTTATCCAGAATAAGTGGACTCCAAAGTAGCCATGAGTTCAATAAGAATCTTGAACACATCAGCATAGATGTCCCAGTTGTCTGGGGAAACGTGTTTGACCAAAGTGAGCAATGTCATTTGGCTGCAAGTATGCATTTTTTAGGGACATCCACACCGGGTGTTGAGATGGGTGTGAGGTCCAAAGTATGTTTAGGCCTTGCACCAGCACCAAGGCTCTAGAGTCTGGTAAGCCTAGATTCCTCCCCTCTCTGTATATGGAAGCCCTAAACTTCAATATGCCATTCAAGGCAGTTTCCTCTTCCAGACATGTGCATTAAGCATAGATTGGAAGAGTTTGAGCAGTTTGCTTGGTAGCGCAATGGGTAGGGTATGGAAAAGGTAAAGGACATGCAGCAACACCATAATTTTTATAGAATTTATTCAGCCTTGCCAAGACTCTTTCAGTTCTGCCCATTTCTCTAAGGATGTCTTATTTATTTGTAACACAGGGTAGTGGTTCTCTTTAGGTATATTTTGAAGGATTTTTAATTTAATACCTCGGTAGGACAAGGAGGACTTGCGCCAATCAAAAGTGTGTTTGTTATTGCTGTGACACTACGAGGTGTGGTAAGTTTATAGGCAGTGCTTGGGTTTTAGAGGTGTTATATTTTTGTAGTAGGATACTCTCCCATAATCTTCTAGAAGTTCTAAGAGGCTGGGTACAGAGGCGACTGGATTTGTCATATACACTTGGATATTATCGGCGAAGAGAGACCATTTCTTTGTTTCTTTCGGAGTGTGCAAACCTGTTGTGTGTACATTGCTTTGAGTCGTGTCAGAGGTTTGAGGCATAAGATAAATATCAGCAGGGCTAATGGGCAACCCTGCCTCGTGCCATTATATATGAAGATCGGTGTGGATAGAAGCCCCGTATTAAATACCCTCGCTGATGGGTGCTGATAGAGGGCCAAGATGCTGGACATGAAGGTGGGGGGAAATCCTATTCTAGCGAGTGTATGCATTATATATCATCAGTGCAGGTGATCTAACACCTTTTCGGCGTCGAGCGCAAGAATCAACCCCTCCTGTGAGTGCTTTGCCCAGTCAGATTAAACAGATGTCGCCCACATGTCGTCCGGCCCCAAACCCCGCCTTCTCCTCAGATATCAGTGTGGGGAGTAGGGTTTTTACCAGCGTTGCTAACAATTTTTTGCATAGAGCTTAACGTCTGCATTAAGCAGGAATATAGGGTGCAAGTTGGCGCATAGGGTCAGTGTTTTGTTGGGTTTTGGCAATGTCCCAATAAATGCTTCAAGCATATCCTGATGAAGGGTGCACGATCGTTTAATGTAGTTGAAAAGGTTCATCAGGTGGGGGGTTAGCTGTGGTGTGAGTTTTTAATGTAATAATAGTTTGATACCCCTTCCGAGCTAGGTGACTTATGTTTGGGGAGGGATTTTATCGCTGTACCAACTTCCTCCTCCGTGAAGAGGCTGATGAGGGAGGTGTACTTGATCTAAGAAATGATCTATCTCTGCTTTAGACTGCTGGTGCATCTTAGGGTCATTTTGTAACTGATCTAATACCCTGCTTGCTCATCTACCACATCCTGAGGGTTGTATAGCTTATCCCCCTATAAAGAAGTTATGTAGGGAATTTTGGACTGGAGGTACTTTTGTTTTAGTCTCCTGGCCATGGGATTACCCACTTTGTTGCCTGCTGCATAGTGGGATTGACGCAAATATCTCATGTGTTTTTCAGTAGTTTGTAGTTGTAAGTTATGAAGTTCGGCTTGAGGCGGCCTTTTGTGATATTTTTTGATAGGGATCATCTTATGTGTGGCCTCTATGGCAGAAATCTTATGAGCTAGTCTATTCTGTTCCATGCACCCATCCCTTTTCCGAATAGATCCCAGCTGTATAAAATTGCTGCGCATTACTGCCTTATGTGCTGTCGACTGAGTGGTAATCTGGGTTGTGCAGTGCTTTTGGACTTCAACAAGGGTGGTAAGATGATATTTAATTTCAACTATACAATCTCTATCGTCTAAGAGATCTTCATTTAAGCACCAAGTTTTTACGGCCCCTGGCCGGATATGGGATTGTCATAGTTATTTATAGTGGTGCATGATCCGACCATGTCATGGGATGAAAATGCATGCTAGTTGCGTGCGGCAGCGTGCGTTTACCAAAGAGAAAATCTTGTGTAGGTCATATGAACGGCGAGTAAAATGTGTAATCCCTTGTTGCGCCATACATCATAGTAATCGTGAGTGTGTAGTAGTTTGGCTAGGTGTTGGCTAAGGGAAACAGAATTGCATTTGGGAGGTCTGTTGTGGGCTTGTTGTATATCTTACTAAGGGTCAGGGGTGCAATTGAAGTCTCCACATATTACAGTATGCCCCTCCTGGTGGTGGTCTATTTTGCAGAAGGCCAAAAACAAACCAAAGTATAAACAAAGCGCCATCGCCACAGTTGAGGCATAAGATAAATATCAGCATGGATAATGGGCAACCCTGCCTTGTGCCATTATATATGGATGGGTGCTGATAGAGGGCCAAGATGCTGGACATGAAGGTGGGGGAAAGCCTATTCTAGCGAGTGTATGCATCATATATCATCAGTGCAGGCAATCAAACACCTTTTCGGCGTCGAGTGCAAGAATCAACCCCTCCTGTGAGGAGTGCTTTGCCCAGTCAGATTAAACAGATGTCGCCCACGTGTCGTCCGGGCACAAACCCTCCTACCCATAGCGTAACATTTAATGCAATTGCGATTACCTATATGGTAACTTTAATTTATTTTGGTAAGCCCATATACTCAGTCACAAGCAACCTTATGTCTTCTGCAAAGCAAAAAGGATATATGCGTGAACCTCGAGCAACATGGTCTAGGCTCCAGCGAGAGACTCCCGTTGGCTCATTTTTTTTTTTTCATGCCTTATTAGGTGATCCTGTCATTTGCCACTCTCCCTGAAGAAGTTTTGGCGAAACGGCAGGCGGCTCTGCTGGTGCTTGTGTAGGAAAGAGTCATCATTCTTTTATGATGCACATGCCCACCTCTGGTTCGTTGGCAACATGGTTTCTTCCACTCCTCCACATGAGTTTAGCCTGGTATCCCCAGCGATATTGTGGCTTTGTAGCATTTTCGTCACGGTCACAAATTCTCTCCAGCGGTTCATTGTTAATGCTGACAGATCCGCATATATCTGGATGGCGGAGTAAGCCTCTGGTAGCTTGGGGAGCTTTCTTGCCGCAATTAGCAGTGCATCTTTAGTTTTAAAAAAATGAAAGCACACTACCGCATTCTGTGGCGTATCTTGGGCCAGTCTTGGAGGTCTTGGCAAGCGGTGGGCTCTGTCTAGCAGCCATTTACTTTCTGTGACAGCCGGCAGCAGTGATTTACAGAGTCCCATAATGTAGAGACTGCCTCCACCGCCACACTTTCCAGAGGTCCCACGGAAGCGGACATTGTTCTGCCACGAGTGGTCCTTCATGTCCGCCAGCTTATGCTTGAGTTGGTGGTGCTCATCTAAGTGTTGCACATTGTCAGCCAGTTCATTATGCTCTGAACCGAGCTCCTCCGTGCGAACCTCCAGGTGATGCGTCTTTTCTCCTAATTCTGAGATTTCCTGCTTTATTTTACAGATCACCCACTTGAGGTCAGAATGATGTGTGACCCTAAACTTCTGCAGCATAGCATACAACTGTTTCTCGGTCATCGGTGTAATTGCCAGTTTCATGGTCTGAGTCTGGGTGGTTCTCGGACATCTGTGAGAGCGCTAGGCCCTCGTCACCATCTTGTGTAGGCTGCGAGTGGTCTTTTTTTAGCCCGGCGGATCGTGTCCGTGAGCTTTGTCTGCTTCGCCTGTGCAATCAAAGGTGCCAAGGTTGGATCTTTTTAGTGCAAGTGAGAAGGCAGAGTTTGCAGCAATATACCAAGCTTTTGGGTTATTCAGGACTGGGAACTCTCACTCCATGTGTCCGTTCACCTCAGCATTCAGCCAGGCCCCCGTTAAACCTCTATATGATGTATACAAAACTTGTTTGTGGATCATTTGAAGTTTGTCAGTCACCATACCTTGAAACCTTTTATCATGGAGATATCAATACCTCCTCTCCAGTATCTTGCATTAATTACATAGCTTTAAAGGGACACTTTAGTCCCGAAATCAACTTTAGCTTAATGAAGCCGTTTTGGTGTATAGATAATGCTCCTGTAGTCATATTGATAAATTTTCTCTGCCATTTAGAAGTTAAATTATTTTGTTTATGCTGCCCTAGTTACACCTCCCTGCATGTGCCTTACACAACCTTCCTAAACACTTCCTGTAAAGAGTCATCCAATATTTACACTTCCTTTATAGCAAATTCTGTTTCAATTCAACTTTATCTCCTGCTCTTTTTAAAGCTTGCTTGTCCCTGCAGGAGCCTCATGTGTGTAATTAAGTCAATTTACAGAGCAGGGGCAAAAAAAAGTCTGAAACAAGTTACATCTGAATGAAAATTAAACTAGTCAGAGGAGGTGTAGCTAGAAACAAGTGATTTAACACCTACATGGCAGAGAATTGAGCAGTGAAACCGCAGGGGCATGATCTATACACCAAAACAGCTTCATTAAGCATATATTGTTTTGGTAACTAGAGTGGCTCTTTAACTGTACTCCAATCAGGCTCTAATTATAACAATGTTTGTTTTTTTTAATTACGTTGTTTTGGAAGTATTGCTGATTATTGGTTTCTAAAGATGAGTGGGTAGGCTCTACAGGAAAAGGTCCTCTGTTCCTACTGTACAGTGCAGTTCTTATACTGATTTTCTATCTGATGACTCAGTGGATCGCTAAGAATACTATAGCGATGTCTACTAAAACTGGCCCTGTTGCCATTGATACAATCAAGAAATTACAGCTTGCTCTGTTAATGTTGCCAACATAATTAACGAGCCCTTCCGTTCTATGTCACACATTCTGCATCACCTTTATCTGATGTGTCTGATTCGGACTTCCTTTTAATCTGGACGTGCCTAGACTACTTAAGCGTCAGTGATGGACGATCATGACCTGTTCTTCACCCCTTTCCCATACCTATTTCTTTAATTTCCGTACATGATCATGAAGAGAACTGTGTGGGTGGCTCAAATGCCTGTGGTCAGCACACTGTAAGTTTGCTTTTCTAAACAGTCTTACAGTGGTTAAGCCATGGAGTGGTAATGGGAAATGGCAATCTGATCTCACTGAGACAACATATCCATTTTTTTGTGAGACTATGAATTTAAGTTATTTGGAAGAGAAGTAATATGCTTGTTGTGCTAGAGTTAAAGAATTTAAAATGTATAACGTTGAGAGAAAATGCATGTAGTACGGCGAGGTGATGGGTTCAGTCTGCGTTACCGCACTGCCTGAAACCCACATTAAGATGTTCTGCAATCAGCGTTACAAATTTTAAGTATCAGTTTATGAAACCAATGTTTGTTTTCATCAGTTAAAAGAAGTCCTGGCCAAAACATACAAGTGGAGTCTGTAAATCTCCTCTTGCAATAGCAACCACAGACTTTCCTTAGAGATTGCTTTCCTCGGCTATGTTGCTTTTGACTTTAATGTTTCACAACATTGACTGATCACTCACCTCTTTTCATTGTGCATCGTGAAACAAGATTAGAACACAGTTTAATACAGAGAATGTGTTCATGGAACGAAGAAAAGTGTTAAGTTTAAATGTTTGAGAAAAGGAATGGAACCCAGAATGTGTTCTTGTAAGGGATCATTCTGTAATATATTTTCAGTATTCTGAAATTTGTTCCCCAGTCACTCATCTGTGGGAGTATGATAAAGCAACATGCGCAAGTAGTAAGATCTACATTATAATTTTATACATGGTATACTCAGAATTGGCTGGGTTTGCTTGAAATCAGGGCGGCTTTTGAGTGGTCTTGTTGGATGTACCAGTGATGCCACTTGCTAGTGGGGATGTATAGACCATGTCTGCCATTTAGGAGTTGTAACTTTGTTTGACATCTCCCAGTATGTGTCTTGCACAGCCTTCCTAAGCACTTCCTGAACAGAGCTACATTTTTTTTTTTATCCTTCTTTTAGCTTTGCTTATTGTACCTGTCATGCACCAAACAACTTCTGCCCATTAGAATGAGTGTAAGGTTCTATCTATACGTGTGTGCTAGCTTTTTCAGCAAATATATTGTGGCTGTCTGTCAATGCTCTTGTATGTCCTTGAAATACTTGAAAACAAGAGAAATCTCAATGTATCCTTCCTTCCTGGTAAAATATTTTATTTATAAATAAATAAAGGGAGAATAGAAAACTCCTCCCACAGGAAGTCCTTCTGTTCTCCAACCATAGCATGGAAACACGTGACATCACTGTTCTGATGCTGCAACTAAAGTAAATACTATGATGTAAAAATGAAACTTTTTTTTTTTTTTTGTGGAGGCTGTATGAGTCACAGCCAGGGGAGGCGTTGTTAGAGCTACATAAAGAAAAGGATTAAGCTCCTAAATGGTTGAAAATCGAAAATGGATTCATTCAGCCGGAGTCATTTTGTGCCTATAGTATTCCTTTAAAATGCAATTTAATTTTGACAGTAAAAACATTTCACTTTATTTCAATTAAGATAAGTCTGTCTGAGTCTCTTCACTTTTGTTTAGCTTGATAAGCTTGTTTTTCCATTATTACTTGTGTGTTTTATACAAAGTGTGTTAAATGCAAACCCTGACAGGGCTACTTTAAGTGCCATAGAAACATTGGACTCTACCAAGTACATGAAAAACCTTTGTAATTTCCTTTTCAATAAATAACACAAATGAAAGCTGACGAACATCTGGTTTTGTGTTTAAGAACTTAATGGCTTAAATCTTTTTCCATGTTGATACATTCAAATTCCTAAAATGCCTGAATCCAACCCAAACATAGTGAATGTCTTTTTTTTTTTTTTTTTTTTTTTTTTTATTGTGTTGCAAAACCATCTATTTATTTTAGACTGTTGACAATGGAGAGCACATTGTTGATTATATCTGAATATGTTTATGAGAATTTGAACATGTGTTGACCTCTAACATATATTGTATTCTAAATGAGCATGATTTCTAATCCTCAATTCACTTCTAACAAGGTGTATAACTATGTTTATTCGACTCATGCAAAAACAATTTGTTATTAAGATAGTTATGTCTACTCTTTTAAAGAGCCACTGGCTTTCTAAAAAAAAACAAAAAAAAAAACTAGTTCCGAAGTTTGCTTTGGTAGGGATGTGAGCAAATCCAAATATTGGTCTGTATGTGTTCAAATGCCTCTATAGGACAAACTTTATTTAATTTATTTTTTGATTCTCACACTGGGTAAGTGACGAATGTCATGAAGACCAATAACAATTCAATTTGTTCAATAGAAAACTGCTTTATCAAAATGTCATTGGGAGCTGCAATTTTAATTCTTTGTCACATCACTTGCGCTGCTCAATTTCATCGAGTAGGTTCACCTCTTGGTTGGGCTCTTGTAGCTATAGAACTAGTGAGAGGAATTGTAATCAAATTAAATATATTCAAATTAAATGACATGTATAAAGGTTGCAACCTGCATGCAACTCCCATCTAACTTTATATTTGTCTTGAAAACTGTTACAGACCAACCAATGCCAATGTGTATAGATAGTTCTACTAAATAGACCAGGTTATGCTATTATGGTTGGTAAAAGTTGAAACCAGCAAGCACATGAGTTTTATTTAATTGAAAAAGAACACTTTGCTAATGAATGGCCCAGAAAGCATAGACCCTCTTTGAATTCTATGGTTATACGGACCTAACAATCTGTTCCTTAGCAGGTCTTAAAATTAGGTAAATAGAGCCTCAGATGGACAACACATGACACATTACACCATGCCATGATTGAACAAAAATAGAACCACCTCTGGCTGCAATAACTTGAAGTAATTGTATTTTATATAGCTTTCACTCTCATCGTTGCTTCAGTTCATTGAGGTTTGCTGGAATTTGTGTATGCACAGGTCTCTTAAGCACAGGTCAGCAACTATGGTGTTGCTGTTTTCCTGGGGACAGGGAGGGTGTGCTTCATTATAGTTACCATCTTACTTTTGGACTGTATTGATTTTCATATCCCAAAGGACTAATACTTAACCAGGCTCTCCATTCGTGCTTATCCTACCACTTTTATTTGTGTGAATCCTGTTTATCTCACGCTTGTGAGATGGCAATGTTTTCTTTTGAGTGGAAACTAACTATACATAAAGTTTGTTATAACAAGAAGCTACTTTTATTGGCGCCAATACAAGCACTGTAAGGTAAAGGAACCAAAACTTAGAACCACAACAGTGATCATTACCCTATGATGCCTTTTTATAGTCTGTAGCTTTAATTGTATTGCCACACCCCCAAGACTTTAGAATTTGAAAGTTTTGGTGGGATGTGAAGTAATTAGTGTCATGAGGTCGGGGCGCGCCGCATCATCAAAGGTACGACGCTACTGCAGCTGGCTTCCGATTTGCTGAGGAGAGGGACTGTAAAAAGGGTCCCACTCCACCATATGGATGTCCCCAGGCTGTTTTACAGCCTTTGGCAACAATAAGTAATGTAACAATGTGCCACACAGTAACCCTGGGGGCATCTTGATTTTCCTACCCAAGGGCTGTCCTGGTGTGTGTGTGTGTGTGTGTGTGTGTGTGTGTGTGTGTGTGTGTGTGTATATATATGTATATATATGTATATATAGTTAATACAATGCTAAACAAAAATCTGCACACCAGTCAAGCCATAAGACTTGCTTTTCCCACAGAAATTCCAAATCAGCAGTGATGTTACAACCGCAAAGGATTCTGGGTGGGCATATGCAAATTAGTTTAACAAAGAATCACATTTTTGCCTCATTCCATTTTAAACATGGATTCCTTTTAATTTGTGTTTGCAGTATACAACTGCTTGGAACACAATTTAGGATAAGATGCAAAACCAGTGAACCACTCATGGACAGCTGTTTCGTTGTTAATGCAACTCTTCAGCATGAGGTTGGTTACTGGTTTGCTTAGTTGAGGCTTGGTAGTGCTTGGGAAGCAAAATCCAAATAGGTTATGGTGGGGAAAATTGTGATTGAAAACCCCTTCCACCTGAAGTATGTGGATAGTTAATACAATGCTAAACAAAAATCTGCACACCAGTCAAGCCATAAGACTTGCTTTTCCCACAGAAATCCCAAATCAGCAGTGATGTTACAACCGCAAAGGATTCTGGGTGGGCATATGCAAATTAGTTTAACAAAGAATCACATTTTTGCCTCATTCCATTTTAAACATGGATTCCTTTTAATTTGTGTTTGCAGTATACAACTGCTTGGAACACAACTTAGGATAAGATGCAAAACCAGTGAACCACTCATGGACAGCTGTTTCGTTGTTAATGCAACTCTTCAGCATGAGGTTGGTTACTGGTTTGCTTATTGAGGCTTGGTAGTGCTTGGGAAGCAAAATCCAAATAGGTTATGGTGGGGAAAAAATTGTGTTCCAAGCAGTTTGCATATGCCCACCCAGAATCCTTTGCAGTTGTAACATCACTGCAGATTTGGGATTTCTGTGGGAAAAGCAAGTCGTATGGCTTGACTTGTGTGCAGATTTTTGTTTAACATTGTATTAACTATCCACAAACTTCAGGTGGAAGGGGTTTTCAATCACAATTTTTCCCCACCATAACCTATTTATTTATATATATATATATATATATATATATATATATATATATATATATATATATATATATATATATATATATATATATATATATATATAAATTTTTTTTTCTTTTTATTTATTTTTTTATTGTGCTCGTTCATGATTGCAGACTGTGGATGCCCTACTGATTCTTATGTTTCTCTTAGTTTTTCAAAACTTAAATTACTTGTAATGTTATGATTATAACAAATTAATTTTTTTTTGTCTTATTTAAACATTATGAGCAGTAAAGCATTTAGTTATCAGTATGTACATATAAAATATCTGGCTGTGTGCTCCTAAACCCATTTGAAGATATACAGTCAAACAAAGGTCAAGTCAAACAAGGTCACACAGATTAAAAATGTATTTCAGTGGCAGCAGTAAAAATAGTATTTCTCAAAATTCTTTAATCCTAATTTAAAATAAAATTTTATTGTAACATGAACTTTTATCTTTAATATTCCTGTATTCCATTGTTACAAAATTATAAGCATTTTTTTGTGTGAATTCATTTTAGAACTAAATGACATATTCTTGATTTCTCTTGCTCTCCTATACAGCATCATATTTTGAACATCGCACACCTCTAATTGACCAACTCCGGGTCACTAAATCTGGCTTCAGCTGATGGTTAAGCTTACAGTATCAACAGATGCATTTTCTCACTGGTTCATGCCGATATCTAGCACTGCTGACCATAAAACATGCAATCAGTGGGCTTTAAAGCCCTAGCATTCGTAATCGCATAGACCTTAAAGCCATTAGTGTATTATGTGAAATTAACTGACAATTTAACTGGTCTCACAATTTTTCTCTATGTAGAATATTTCAGTTGTTTAGTTCTGTCATACATGTTACATTTTTATATACAGAATATTTTGAATATATTAAAATCCCTGTTATTTCTGAAAAAACTCTCCACTCCATTGTTTTAAACTACCTCTCTGTATGGTCTGAAGAAGAAAATGCCATATTGAGAAATATTGTGTGATGCTTTAAATAGGTCTATGGTTCTTGAAATCTCCATCTCACATTCATGTATTTAACACCTCCATTTGACATTTTTGTTTTCTGTAATTCCCCCTCATAAACTAGTTTAGCAAGAATAGTGTGTGCTTTCCCAGTGCTTGCCAGCCTAAATTACTGAAAACTGCCAATTGTAAAAAGAATACACAAAGGATTGGAACCTGCGTTTTAAGCTCATGTTATGACTCATATTTAAATTCTTTGCTTTTTAAAAATTCCGCTCCTGTTTTTTATTAGTAAAATGAAATATCTGTGAAATTCCGCTCCTGTTTTAGATTAGTAAAATGAAATATCTGTGAGGAGATTAATTTGTTTTGGCCTCTTTTATTTATACCATTGATTTTTCATGGCAGTTTTTTTTGTAGCTACATTTGGTATGCAAAATTAATATATTTAAATAATATTGTGACTTTTCCAGATTTCTATTGACAATAGGAAAATTATTTTGAAAGACTTTACTACAGTTGTCTATTTTTTGTTTGTTTCTTTGTTTTATTTTTAATGTCCCATCACAGTATAGTTTGGTAGAATGTTTCTTGGTTAGCCTGCCTCTAGTGACTGTCAATGTAAAGAGTAAAACTCTCTATTTTAATCAGATAATCTCAGATAGACCACCTGATTGACCCAGTGCAGTGTTTCGTTGATCATGCTCACTAGCCTCCCAGTACTTTTCGCTGAATGCATTGTGTTGGCTGAAATTATCAAGCTCAATGATGTCAACCAAAGAGGTGCAGCTTAAATGAGGAGAGCAGCGTGGTGAATGAAAAAGGTAAGTAAACTACGTCTTTCAAAGAAGAAAATACAAAAGTAAAGGGAATAAAATATTCCCAATAAAATAAAAATAAGTATATACATAAAAATAGACATTAGGAGGATGGGTAAATTCCACTTACAAAATGTGCATGGCTTGTAAAGGTGGGGGGGGTAAATGTAAAAAATTATCTGAATAATATTTAGAACTGGGATTCATTATTAGTTATAGTATGTGATACACTATTTTTCATGGCAAAGAATTAAATTCAATGCTTTCCTATGAGAAGTTTGGCTGTCTGGAAGTCTTTCTACAAAACACCAACTATATATATATATATATATATATATATATATATATATATATATATATATATATATATATATATATATATATAACATTGCGTTAGTTAATTTTCATTTTACTATAGCTTTGTTGTGCTTTTATTTTCTGTTATTCTAAACATTCTAATTCAATAACCGATAACCGTAATCCTAATAAAACTATTAAAAATCTGATTTAATATGGCATTTATAGTGAAATTTGGTGAATAATTAAGTATTTTATATTCTGTGAAATAGCTTCCTGAGGATATTTTATGGATATTGTTACTTTTCTATCCAGTCATGTTAATATCATATATTGTATATTTGCATATCTTTCTTGTAATGTATACCAATGATGCTGAATGTTTGCAGAAGGTACTAGGAATCTCATAAATATTTTGGAATTCACAGCTGTTGGTTTATTTTTAAACCCAGGTGGGGAATAACAATCTTTACTGAGCAATAGACTTGGGCATTTGTTTTTAGACTAAAGTGTTTTTGGGGGCTAATAAGAAAAATAACCCCCCAATCACCCTCCAATAAAAAGAAAAATGTACCACCACTTCCCCACTCACTCTAAAATAAGGATGGCAATAACCTAAATACCTGTATACATTTAAATGTATATTTAATTTTTTTTTTTGGGGGGGTGGGGTAGGAGGAGATGACTAGGGGTCTTTGGGATCCCATCTGCTGACAATGAGTTGGGTTGAGCTGGGCTGGGAGAAGGGACAGTAGGCCCAACCCCATTATTATTTAGGGTCCTCCCTCCTCCTCCCCCCCAGTCCAATTAATTTAAGAGAGACCCCTTTGGCCATGGGTGGGAACTGGAGGGGGACACTAGGTCATTTAGCCCCACTTGAGGGAACAGGTGGACACTGTCCCCCAGTTATTTATTTAGATAGATACCCAAACTTGATCCCTCCAGGTTCATCTTTATTGGATTTGCAACCGGGCAGGAATAGTTGCCCAGTCGCTAGTCCTTTTCTTATAACCGCAAACAGTCACTCTCTGCTTGCTGTTGAGTAGACATGCCCCTTATTTACTAACCTGAAGTATTTTTTATTTTGTATTAGTAAAGTTGTTTGAAAGACCAAAATTAAGCATTGGACTTTTGTAATTTTGGTAATTTTAGCTTCTTAGTAGATAGCTCCCTAATTCTTGTGGGATTACCTCAAGGATACTAAAAAAGGTTGTCTACTAAACGGCTCCCTAAGTTGGTACCCTTAAATATGGCAATACCACAGTTACCAATTTAGGGAGTTATCTACTAAACAGCAAGTTGCAGTTTGCTGCCCACAAAATGGATCGGAATTTAATAATTTGTTCATTCGTTTTCATACAAAATTCGGCCTTGAGTTACATTTCCAATTTTAATTTGAACAAACTGATGAAATACGGTTCAGCCAAAACATTTATTTGCATCAGAATGTATTTGGACTAAACCGAAATTTCAGTGATGACCAAGTCTACTGAACAAAAGAAAAGTGGATACAATGGTGAAGAGTTCAGAAGGTCACAAACAAACATCATGCGTTATGCAACATTTGAAAGATGATCCTATGTATTCCTCCCTCAAACCAAAAAATACCTAATTTAATGATGTTCACATAATGGCAGTTCCCATTCATGATATAATCATGGAATGCTGAAGATGCGAAAAGTACCACGTCAAGGGCTCCTCATATTATTGAACTCACAGTTCACTATATTTAAATAGGAAAAATCCAATTAAATTTTATATTAAAATACAAAAAATGAAGGAAAAAAACCCCAAAACTAAAATGAATGGGAAAATATCATACATTATATAGGCTACGGAATTTGCATATGCTATATAAATAATAATAAAATAATAGGAAATCCACTTGCTGATCCTACAGAATTGTCGTTCTTCTCTAGTACTTTGCAGCTAGGGTATTTAGATAACCCTTGTGTTACAGTGCCATGTGTATGCAGGATTACACAAGATGAACTCCCAAAAAATCCATTCTAACTGTTGACTTGCATCTGAGCATTATGTGATTAAACAAACCAATCATGCAGGCACCACCTGGAGAGAGTACACACTATACGATGGGATATGGAGAGTAATTAGATGCTTTTTGTAGAGTTCAGGTGGACGTTAAAGGAAATTAATTTACCATGGGGTCAAAAGGCTTTAAACACATTTTTAAAAATCTAAATTTGCTGACACTGACTAAATATACATTTTTTTGGTGTTTCCGAATTCTGATCCAGATACACACATTATCTTATTAATGCAGTGCAGGGTTAGTGCTTCTCCTTGTGAGGGCAGTTTAACCTCTGTAGGTAAACTGCACTTCTTCTGTCCATCACATCTGAAAGTTGGTGAAGCCATTTGGAAAAAAAATTTGAGATCAGAGATGGGACCTTCTTGTAGTGACCTCTCTTTATGCTCTAAAGATTTCTTCAAAGATGTACAGTATTGGCACAGTGATGCCTAAGGTAATTTCTACACAGATTTTTAAGAATGTAATTCAATACTTAAAGAATTAAATGTAAGAAAATCTAAAAGTGTATGTGGCTGATGAGCCAGCAAAAGTGAAGATGTAGTGGTGGACCTTGATGGGTAGATAAGGAGAGGGAATAGCTGGCTTGTTGATTTTCATGGAAATCTTATATCTAGAGTCTAAAGCCTTTGCTTAAGCTGTTCTAACAGTCGTGAAATCACAAAGGTTTGCCAGTGTGTGGAGGATAATCCTATCCCAACCTTTGGTAATGTCGATATGGTTTACATGGTTCTTAACTAAAAAGAAATATGTAAAATCAGAATTTAGTTTATTCTATTAATTGCAATGTTTCTAAAAATATTGAAATGTAAGTGGTTTTCTGACCATTTTAAGCAGTCTCAAAACAAAATGGGAGGTTGTTCCTGGTTTGGAGGCAGAGATGGGTAAAAGATACCTGCACGCCCCTCTAGCCGGCAGAGAAGGAGAATTAAAACAAAGAAAGGCTGCGCCACACACAATCAATGTAATAACTATAATGGAAAGTCTTAGCTTAACAGTTTTCTCCTTGTTGGACCAAATGGTCTGTAAAATGCTTAGTCAGGGATAGTGTCCACGAAGGCCTTCCTCAGGGCTATCCAATGATATGTGAAGATAAAACAAGAAATGGAACCAAATAGTGTAATATGTCCAATAAGATACGTTGGGTGATAAAAGGGAAGA
This sequence comes from Pelobates cultripes, assembly GCA_933207985.1. Taxonomy (NCBI): domain Eukaryota; kingdom Metazoa; phylum Chordata; class Amphibia; order Anura; family Pelobatidae; genus Pelobates; species Pelobates cultripes. The sequence continues at coordinate 77,098,390 of OW240922.1, forward strand.
TAAAATGCACTCACATGGAATAGAGCTATATCTAGCTCTAGTATGAACAGCGTACAGCGATATAATCCCCGCTTATGGGATATAGTACAGATGTGGTACAAATGTCTTGCTTCACAGGTATGTTCAACACTCAAAGGCAATAAAACTGAGACAACCAATAGTGCTCTCTGAATAAAAACAGTAGTGTAATAAAATATATAAGATGGTACTCACAAGAGTGGAGCAGACAAACTGCTTTCTGGTGCTAGCATTGGTGGTTTGATCCCCACTTGGAGTCCAGGGTAGTAAAAAATGCCAGGTAGTAAAAATATAAAATAGTGTATTAAAAAGATAATTGGCATAATTAAAGGTGACCAAATGATCTTTAATGCAATAAAATACACAGTATAAAATCCACACTCGTTTCGCCAACAGGCTTTTTTTTTTTTTTCTCATATTGAGAGAGCCTGTTGGTGAAACGTTTGTGTATTTTATACTGTGTATTTTATTGCATTAAAGATCACTTGGTCACCTTTAATTGTGCTCTTGTAAGAGCGTCTGGTTCCTGGGGCCCATGAATCCCAAAGGAGTCCCTGAGCAGTTGTCGAAAGGCCAGAGACATTCCAAGATCCCCTGAAACGGTCCAAGCCACTAGTCGGAGATGATCCTGGTTTGCCAATGGGTGAAAGTTGCCTGCCGGGTCCCTGAGGAGGTCACAGGAGGTGGGTAGCAGGGGAAAGTCCACTGACCATTCCAGGAGGTAAGGGTACCATGGTTGGGCCCGCCATAGCGGGGTCACCAGTGTTATCTTTACACCTTGAGTTTTGAGGTGCTGTAGTGTGCATGGAATCATGGAGAATGGAGGGAATGCATATGCACCAGACATCTGCCACGTCTGTAAGAAGGCATCGACAGCTAGGCACGCTGGATCTGGCAACCAGCTGAAAAATGCGTCTGTCTGACTGTTGAGGTGAGAAGCCAAGAGGTCCAGGTTGAATGGTCCCCGCCAGATCTGGAGACAGTGAAATATTTGTGGATTCAGTTGCCAATTGCTGGAATCCCTCCAATGTCGGGAGAACCAGTCTGCGACGAGGTTGTCTGATCCCGGTAGATATTCTGCTCGCAGGGAGATATTCCTGTCTAGGCAGAACTGTTACAATTCCTTGGTCAGGTCCGAAAACATCTTCGATTTGGAACCTCCTAGATGATTCATGTAGCGAACTGCTGACACATTGTCCATCTTCAGCACCACGGAACAATTGTAGACATCCTTGGCGAAACTGCGGATTGTGAAGGAGCCTGCAATTAGTTTGAGGCAATTGATATGAAGTGCTCGTTCCAAATGGGACCAGAGTCCTCCTGTAGAATTTTCCAAGAAAGTTGCGCCCCATCCGAGGAGGCTTGCATCCGATACCAGAATGAAATCGGGTTGGGATCAGAAAATGGCTCTTCCATTCCAAGCGTCCACATGGTGTAGCCACCAATGGAGTTCTAGCCGGACTTTGTCTGTGAGTGTGATCTGTTGGTCGTAGGATGTCGGCTGATGTAAATGTTGCAATCCTCGATAGTGCAATGGGGCAGGGAATATAGCCTGTATTGAGGCGGAGAGCAAACCGATGATACGAGCTAGATCTCGCAGGCAGAGGTATGGTGATATCTGCAACCTCCGAATGTCCTTTTCTATGGATTTGATTTCGGTTGCCAGAAGTTGAAGGACTGCCTGAACAGAATCTATCTGGAATCCCAGGAATTGTACCATCTGGGACGGTGTGAGAGATGACTTCTGGCGATTGATCACGAAGCCAAGGTTCTGCAACAAAGCAGAGGTCATGGCTGTATGAAGGTGAAGAGTCTCTTGGTCCTGCGTCATAAGGAGGATATCGTCCAGATAAACGATGATGGACCGGATTCCCTGGAAACGTAGTAATGCCACTATTGGTTTCATTCGTTTGGTAAAGCACCAGGGTGCGGAAGATAGGCTGAAGGGGAGGCAGGTGAATTGCCATAGTTCCTGTTCCCAACAAAACTGAAGGATGCAGCGGTGGGCTGGTGTTACCGGCACCGTGAGGTATGCATCCTTTAGATCGAAGCGGGAGAACCAATCTCCCTCGCAGAGTAGGTCTCTCAATAAATGGATTCCCTTCATTTTGAAGTGACAGTATGTGATGAACCTGTTCAAATCTCTGATTGAAAACAGGTCGTACGTCTCATGATTTTTTTTCTTTTTTCTTGACTAGAAACATGTTGCTTATGAAGACCTGTGGGCCAACAACTCTTTCGATCACACCCTTGGTGAATAGATTGTTGAGTTCGCTCCATAGAGTCGACTCGTCTAACAATGACATCTTGATCGGGATAGGAGGAGATTTTTGTATCGGTTCATCTGAAAAGTCCAGGTGGAACCCGGACACAGTCTGAAGGATCCCTAGTGAGTTGAGACCACTGTCGGGGGAAAAAAGGGTTAACCGGCCTGCAATAGGAGTATGAGAATAAGGAAGGTCCATTACCTGTAGCAATGTGACCGCGGGGGGAAATGGATCTACGTCCTCGGATAGCTCAGCGAGAGGGGAAAAATTGCCTGTGGTAGAATCGGGTATTGCCAGAGTTCCAGGTGTCTGAAGGTCGAAGCCTGTAGCCCGTGAAGGTGGCTCTGCCAGTCGCTCGGCCTCTGTAGTGACCAGCTCTCCCGGAAAAACGTTGTGTGCGAAACACCTTGCGAATGGAGGATTGTGCTTTTGTCAGCGTAGTAAATACAGAGAAGTGTTTACTTAGTTCTTTTATGAACTTGTTTCCGAATAACATTCCTTGAGCCTCTGGACCAAGTTCTTTACTGCCCAATTCGGCAAGCTTGGCATCGATTTTATAAAGGACGGCCTTCCGCTGTTCTGTCGAGATCGCCAAATTGGCATTGCCTAAAAGGCATAAAGCCCTTTGTGCCCACTCTCGCACCATATGTGCGTCAAACGTGCCACCTGATAAAGCCTCGTCTGCTATAATAAAAATTTGTGTAAGCGGGCCCGCCACATCCATCAACTTATCCTGAGTGGCTTTAAGACCCTGTTCTAGACCCTTATGGGGGTCTTTCTCTGACTTGGTCAGAAAGGTAACAAGGAAGGGGTCGAATGCAGGTGTACTGGCCACCTTGTCCGGGATAATGGGACTTGGGCATTCTTCCCTCAATTTGGCTCTCACCTCTTTTTCTAAAGGCTGACGGAGCCACATTCTGCAGTATTTGGAAATGTGGTCCGGGGGTATCCATTCGGCAGATCTAGGGTGCCTGATACATCTGGTGTCAAATAAGGTATCATCTTTTAAGTTAGGGTTTTCAGATGTTGGGTCAGATTCCATATGGAATTCCTCTTGAGGGATGAGGGAGGGCTCATTATTTGCAAAATCAGAGGGGTAAAGTTCTCTCTCGGGATGTCTTATGAGGTGGAGCATCATTATCTGAATGTTCTGCGTAGTATTCATTTACCACCTGAAGATTATAATTAGAGGTTGAACCCTCAAGTGGGTCAAAATCATGTTGGGAGACAACCTCCCTGGGTTTAGAATAGGAAACTCTAGGGTGTTTGGCAGGCGGATTGCCTTTACCGGCGGTAGAACTATTGCCCTTCCAAGGGCGTTCGCGAGGAGCTTCGTCACGTTCTGAACCGTGAGAATCCTCGGAGTCTGACAGCTGGGTAATGGTCGCCATAAGGGCTAGGACTGTCTGCTCGCGGAAAGCCGCTAGAGCTTTGGGTATGGATTCGGTAATGGCATTGTATATCCAAGCCTTAAGTTCAGCAGAGACTGCTGGTTCTGGCAAATCAGACTTGATGTCAGTAACAGTGGGGTCGCCACTATAGTATTATATATATATATATATATATAATATAATATAATATAATATAATATAATATAATATAATATAATATAATATAATATAATATAATATAATATAATATAATATAATATAATATATTTTTTTTTTTTGTTATATGCAGACAAACTATTTACAATGAGGCGGTGGACTTAGACAGTATGTAAAATGCAGGAAACAATTATTCTGTATATAAGTGGGGTTCACCCAGAGAGAAAAGGACAATATAATGTCCAAAATCAATAACCGGTATGTACCTGTGTAATCATATAGGGGGTTACCCTGTATAGAGGCAAAAGGGGGTCACCCTTAGAAAAGAGACTAGAGGAGGTCACACTCAGAATATAGGCTAACACTTGGTTGTGTAATTGGGAATCTGTAAACAGAAACATAAAAACACAGAATGTGACGGCAGATAAGCACCATTCGGCCCATCTAGTCTGACCAATTTTCTAAATACTTTCATTAGTCCCTGGCCATATCTTATAGTTAGGATAGCCTTATGCCTATCACATGCATGCTTACACTCCTTTACTGTGTTAACCTCTACCACTTCAGCTGGAAGGCTATTCCATGCATCCACTACCCTCTCAGTAAAGTAATACTTCCTGATATTAGTTTTAAACCTTTGTCCCTCTAATTTAAGACTCTATCCTCTTGTTGTGGTTTTTCTTCTTTTAAATATAGTCTCCTCCTTTACTGTGTTGATTCCCTTTATGTATTTAAATGTTTCTATCATATCCCCCCTGTCTCATCTTTCCTCCAAGCTAAAAATGTTAAGATCCTTTAACCTTTCCTGGTAAGTTTTATCCTGCAATCCATGAACCAGTTTAGTAGCCCTTCTCTGAACCCTCTCTAAGGTATCAATATCCTTCTGAAGATACAATCTCCAGTACTGTGTACAATACTCCAAGTGAGGTCTCACCAGTGTTCTGTACAATGGCATGAGCACTTCCCTCTTTCTACTGCTAATACCTCTCCCTATACAACCAAGCATTCTGCTAGCATTTCCTGCTGCTCTATTACATTGTCTGCCTACCTTTAAGTCATCAGAAATAATCACCCCTAAATACCTTTCCTCAGATGTTGAGGTTAGGACTCTATCAAATATTCTGTACTCTGCCCTTGGGTTTTTACGTCCAAGATGCATTATCTTGCACTTATCCACATTAAATGTCAGTTGCCACAATTCTGACCATTTTTCTAGTTTACCTAAATCATTTGCCATTTGGCTTATCCCTCCTGGAACATCAACCCTGTTACATATCTTAGTATCATCAGCAAAAGACATACCTTACCATCAAGACCTTCTGCAATATCACTAATAAAAATATTAAAGAGAATGGGTCCAAGTACAGATCCCTGAGGTACCCCACTGGTGACAAGTCCAGGCTTCGAATATATTCCATTAACTACAACCCTCTGTTGCCTGTCACTCATCCACTGCCTTACCCATTCAACAATATTGGAATCCAAACTTAAAGATTGCAGTTTGATAAGCCTTCTCTGTGCAACAGTGTCAAAAGCCTTACTGAAATCTAGGTAAGCAATGTCTACTGCACCACCCTGATCTATAATTTTAGTTACCCAATCAAAAAGAATCAATAGGATTAGTTTGGCATGATCTCCCTGAAGTAAAACCATGTTGTCTCTGATCTTGAAATCCATGTGTTTTTAGATGTTCAACAATCCTATCCTTTAACATGGTTTCCATCACTTTCCCCACTACTGAAGTAAGGCTTACTAGCCTATAGTTGCCCGACTCCTCCAGATTACCTTTCTTGTGAATGGGCACAACATTCGCTAACTTCCAATCTTCTGGGACTACTCCTGTTAACAATGATGGTTAAATAAATCTGTTAATGGTTTTGCTAGTACACAACTGAGCTCTTTTAATAGCTTTGGGTGTATTCCATCAGGTCCCATTGACTTATTTGTCTTTACTTTTGACAGTTGAAATAGAACCTCTTCCTCTGTAAACTCACGTGTAATAAATTACTCATTTATCCTTTTTCTCAACTGAGGTCCCTTTCCTTCATTTTCATCTGTAAATGCAGAACAAAAATATTAATTGAGGCAGTCAGCTAGACCTTTATCCTCTTCTACATACCTTCCTTCTTTTGTTTTTAATCTAACTAATCCTTGTTTTACTTTTCTTTTCTCATTTATGTATCTAAAAAAGTTTTGTCCCCCTTTTTTACTGACTGTGCTATTTTCTCTTCTGTGTGTGATTTGGAAGCTCTTATAACTTGCTTAGCCTCTTTCTGACTAATCTTATAGATCATTTTGTCTCCCTCACTCTGGGTTTTTTTATAATTCCTAAATGCTAACTTTTTGTTTTTAACTATTTTGGCCACATCTGCGGAGTACCACAGTGGTTTCTTGAATTTTTTGCTTTTACTGACAAGCCTAATGCAATTTTCTGTTGCCTTCAATAGTGCAACTTTTAAATAATCCCATTTCTCTTGGACTCCATTTAAATTGCTCCAGTCTGATAATGACTCCTCTACACATATTCTAATTTTAGAAAAGTCTGTTTTCTAAAGTCTAAAACTTTTGTTTTTGTGTGGTGTGACTCAGTCACTGTTCTTATATTAAACCACACTGACTGATGATCACTGGATCCTAAACTTTCACCTACAGTAATATCTGATACCAAATCTCCATTTGTTAGCACTAAATCTAGTATGGCCTCTTTACGAGTTGGCTCCTCAACGACTTGTTTTAGAGACAATCCCAGTAGGGAGTTTAGAATATGTGTGCTCCTGGCACACTATTTTTGTTTTCTAATTCACATCAGGAAGATTAAAGTCACCCATGATGATAA
>OW240922.1:77105157-77219274 GCA_933207985.1 Pelobates cultripes
TATATATATATATATAACATTGCGTTAGTTAATTTTCATTTTACTATAGCTTTGTTGTGCTTTTATTTTCTGTTATTCTAAACATTCTAATTCAATAACCGATAACCGTAATCCTAATAAAACTATTAAAAATCTGATTTAATATGGCATTTATAGTGAAATTTGGTGAATAATTAAGTATTTTATATTCTGTGAAATAGCTTCCTGAGGATATTTTATGGATATTGTTACTTTTCTATCCAGTCATGTTAATATCATATATTGTATATTTGCATATCTTTCTTGTAATGTATACCAATGATGCTGAATGTTTGCAGAAGGTACTAGGAATCTCATAAATATTTTGGAATTCACAGCTGTTGGTTTATTTTTAAACCCAGGTGGGGAATAACAATCTTTACTGAGCAATAGACTTGGGCATTTGTTTTTAGACTAAAGTGTTTTTGGGGGCTAATAAGAAAAATAACCCCCCAATCACCCTCCAATAAAAAGAAAAATGTACCACCACTTCCCCACTCACTCTAAAATAAGGATGGCAATAACCTAAATACCTGTATACATTTAAATGTATATTTAATTTTTTTTTTTGGGGGGGTGGGGTAGGAGGAGATGACTAGGGGTCTTTGGGATCCCATCTGCTGACAATGAGTTGGGTTGAGCTGGGCTGGGAGAAGGGACAGTAGGCCCAACCCCATTATTATTTAGGGTCCTCCCTCCTCCTCCCCCCCAGTCCAATTAATTTAAGAGAGACCCCTTTGGCCATGGGTGGGAACTGGAGGGGGACACTAGGTCATTTAGCCCCACTTGAGGGAACAGGTGGACACTGTCCCCCAGTTATTTATTTAGATAGATACCCAAACTTGATCCCTCCAGGTTCATCTTTATTGGATTTGCAACCGGGCAGGAATAGTTGCCCAGTCGCTAGTCCTTTTCTTATAACCGCAAACAGTCACTCTCTGCTTGCTGTTGAGTAGACATGCCCCTTATTTACTAACCTGAAGTATTTTTTATTTTGTATTAGTAAAGTTGTTTGAAAGACCAAAATTAAGCATTGGACTTTTGTAATTTTGGTAATTTTAGCTTCTTAGTAGATAGCTCCCTAATTCTTGTGGGATTACCTCAAGGATACTAAAAAAGGTTGTCTACTAAACGGCTCCCTAAGTTGGTACCCTTAAATATGGCAATACCACAGTTACCAATTTAGGGAGTTATCTACTAAACAGCAAGTTGCAGTTTGCTGCCCACAAAATGGATCGGAATTTAATAATTTGTTCATTCGTTTTCATACAAAATTCGGCCTTGAGTTACATTTCCAATTTTAATTTGAACAAACTGATGAAATACGGTTCAGCCAAAACATTTATTTGCATCAGAATGTATTTGGACTAAACCGAAATTTCAGTGATGACCAAGTCTACTGAACAAAAGAAAAGTGGATACAATGGTGAAGAGTTCAGAAGGTCACAAACAAACATCATGCGTTATGCAACATTTGAAAGATGATCCTATGTATTCCTCCCTCAAACCAAAAAATACCTAATTTAATGATCACATAATGGCAGTTCCCATTCATGATATAATCATGGAATGCTGAAGATGCGAAAAGTACCACGTCAAGGGCTCCTCATATTATTGAACTCACAGTTCACTATATTTAAATAGGAAAAATCCAATCAAATATATTAAATTTATATTAAAATACAAAAAATGAAGGAAAAAACCCCCCAAAACTAAAATGAATGGGAAAATATCATACATTATATAGGCTACAGAATTTGCACATGCTATATAAATAATAAAATCATAGGAAATCCACTTGCTGATCCTACAGAATTGTCGTTCTTCTCTAGTACTTTGCAGCTAGGGTATTTAGATAACCCTTGTGTTACAGTGCCATGTGTATGTAGGATTACACAAGATGAACTCCCAAAAAATCCATTCTAACTGTTGACTTGCATCTGAGCATTATGTGATTAAACAAACCGATCATGCAGGCACCACCTGGAGAGAGTACACACTATACGATGGGATATGGAGAGTAATTAGATGCTTTTTGTAGAGTTCAGGTGGACGTTAAAGGAAATTAATTTACCATGGGGTCAAAAGGCTTTAAACACATTTTTAAAAATCTGAATTTGCTGACACTGACTAAATATACATTTTTTGGGTGTTTCCGAATTCTGATCCAGATACACACATTATCTTACTAATGCAGAGCATGGTTAGTGCTTCTCCTTGTGAGGGCAGTTTAACCTCTGTAGGTAAACTGCACTTCTTCTGTCCATCACATCTGAAAGTTGGTGAAGCCATTTGGAAAAAAAAAATTGTTTAGGAGATCAGAGATGGGACCTTCTTTTAGTGACCTCTCTTTATGCTCTAAATATTTCGTCAAAAATGTATAGTATTGGCACAGTGATGCCTAAGGTAATTTCTACACAGATTTTTAAGAATGTAATTCAATACTTTTTAATTAAATGTAAGAAAATCTAAAAGTGTATGTGGCTGATGAGCCAGCAAAAGTGAAGATGTAGTGGTGGACCTTGATGGGTAGATAAGGAGAGGAAATAGCTGGCTTGTTGATTTTCATGGAAATCTTCTATCTAGAGTCTAAAGCCTTTGCTTAAGTGGTTCTAACAGTAGTGAAATCACAAAGGTTTGCCAGTGTGTGGAGGATAATCCTATCCCAACCTTTGGTAATGTCGATATGGTTTACATGGTTCTTAACTAAAAAGAAATATGTAAAATCAGAATTTAGTTTATTCTATTAATTGCAATGTTTCTAAAAATATTTAAATGTAAGTGGTTTTCTGACCATTTTGAGCAATCAGTGGTGAGTAAAGGAGCAGTCTCAAAACAAAATGGGAGGTTGTTCCTGGTTTGGAGGCAGAGCTGGGTAAGAGAGATACCTGCACGCCCCTCTAGCTGGCAGAGAAGGAGAATTAAAACAAAGAAAAAAGGCTGCGCCACACACAATCAATATAATAACTATAATGGAGCTCCAAACAGGAAAGTCTTAGCTTAACAGTTATTTTCTCCTTCTTGGACCAAATGGTCTGTAAAATGCTTAGTCAGGGATAGTGTCCACAAAGTCCTTCCTCAGGGCTATTCAATGATATGTGAAGATAAAACAAGAAATGGAACCAAATAGTGTAATATGTCCAATAAGATACGTTGGGTGATAAAAGGGAAGATAAAATGCACTCACATGGAATGGAGCTATATCTAGCTCTAGTATGAACAGCGTACAGCGGTATAATCCCCGCTTATGGGATATGGTACAGATGTGGTACAAATGTCTTGCTTCACAGGTATGTTCAACACTCAAAGGGAATAAAACGGAGACAACCAATAGTGCTCTCTGAATAAAACCAGTAGTGTAATAAAATATATAAGATGGTACTCACAAGAGTGGAGCAGACAAACTGCTTTCTGGTGCTAGCGTTGGTGGTTTGATCCCCACCTAGGATTACTTGGAGTTCCGGGTAGTAAAAAATGCCAGGTAGTAAAAATATAAAATAATAAAGTGTATTAAAAAGATAATTGGCACAATTAAAGTTGACCAAATGATCTTTAGTGCAATAAAATACACAGTATAAAATCCACAAAATCGTTTCGCCAACAGGCTTTTTTTTTTTTCTCATATTGAGAGAGCCTGTTGGTGAAACGCGTTTGTGTATTTTATACTGTGTATTTTATTGCTTTAAAGATCACTTGGTCACCTTTAATTGTGCTCTTGTAAGAGCGTCTGGTTCCTGGGGCCCATGAATCCCAAAGGAGTCCTTGAGCAGTTGTCGAAAGGCCGGAGACATTCCAAGATCCCCTGAAACGGTCCAAGCCACTAGTCGGAGATGATCCTGGATTGCCAATGGGTGAAAGTTGCCTGCCGGGTCCCTGAGGAGGTCGCAGGAGGTGGGTAGAAGCAGGGGAAAGTCCACTGACCATTCCATGAGGTAAGGGTACCATGGTTGGGCCCGCCGTAGCGGGGTCACCAGTGTTATCTTTACACCTTGAGTTTTGAGGTGCTCTAGTGTGCATGGAATCATGGAGAATGGAGGGAACGCATATGCACCGGACATCTGCCACGTCTGTAAGAAGGCATTGACAGCAAGGCACGCTGGATCTGGCAACCAGCTGAAAAATGCGTCTGTCTGACTGTTGAGGCGAGACGCCAAGAGGTCCAGGTTGAATGGTCCCCGCCAGATCTGGAGACGGTGAAATATTTGTGGATTGAGTTGCCAATTGCTGGAATCCCTCCAATGTCGGGAGAACCTGTCTGCGACGAGGTTGTCTGATCCTGGTAGATATTCTGCTCGCAGGGAGATATTCCTGTCTAGGCAGAACTGATACAATTCCTTGGTCAGGTCCGAAAGCATCTTCGATTTGGAACATCCTAGATGATTCACGTAGCAAACTGCTGACACATTGTCCATCTTCAGCACCACGGAACAATTGTAGACATCCTTGGCGAAACTGCGGATTGTGAAGGAGCCTGCAATTAGTTCGAGGCAATTGATATGAAGTGCTTGTTCCAAATGGGACCAGAGTCATCCTGTAGAATTTTCCGAGCAAGTTGCGCCCCATCCGAGCAGGCTTGCATCCGATTCCAGAATGAAATCGGGTTGGGATCCGAAAATGGCTCTTCCATTCCAAGCGTCCATATGGTGTAGCCACCAATGGAGTTCTAGCCGGACTTCGTCTGTGAGTGTGATCTGTTGGTCGTAGGATGTCGACTGATGTAAATATTGCATCTTCAGGCGTTGCAATGCTCGGTAGTGCAATGGGGCAGGGAATATAGCCTGTATTGTGGCGGAGAGCAAACCGATGATACGAGCTAGATCTCGCAGGCAGAGGTATGATGATATCAGCAACCTCCGAATGTCCTTTTCTATGGATTTGATTTTGGTTGCCGGAAGTTGAAGGACTGCCTGAACAGAATCTATCTGGAATCCCAGGAATTGTACCATCTTGGACGGTGTGAGAGATGACTTCTGGCGATTGATCACGAAGCCAAGGTTCTGCAAAAAAGCGTAGGTCATGGCTGTATGAAGGTGAAGAGTCTCTTGGTCCTGCGCCATAAGGAGGATATCGTCCAGATAAACGATGGACTGGATTCCCTTGGGAACGTAGTAATGCCATTACTGGTTTCATTCGTTTGGTAAAGCACCAGGGTGCGGAAGATAGGCTGAAGGGGAGGCAGGTGAATTGCCATAGTTCCTGTTCCCAACAAAACTGAAGGATGCAGCGGTGGGCTGGTGTTACCGGCACCGTGAGGTATGCATCCTTTAGATCAAAGCGGGAGAACCAATCTCCCTCGCAGAGTAGGTCTCTCAATAAATGGATTCCCTCCATTTTGAAGTGACAGTATGTGATGAACCTGTTCAAATCTCTCAGACTGAGAACAGGTCGTAGGTCTCCAGATTTTTTTTTTTTTCTTGACTAGAAACATGTTGCTTATGAAGACCTGTGGGCCAACAACTCTTTCGATCGCACCCTTGGTGAATAGATTGTTGAGTTCGCTCCATAGAGGCGACTCGTCTAACAATGACATCTTGATCGGGATAGGAGGAGATTTTTGTATCGGTTCATCTGAAAAGTCCAGGTGGAACCCGGACACAGTCTGAAGGATCCAAGGATCCCGAGTTGAGACCACTATTGGGGAAAAAGGGGTTAACCGGCCTGCAATAGGAGTATGAGAATAAGGAAGGTCCTGTGGGGATATTTATGGGATGATAATATTAAGCAGTCGAGAATTGCCCACTATTTCAATTCTCTTAGATCTTAGAGATTGTTTATCATGTAAGTGAAAAGTATTCCATACAATTAATGATCACAATGTGTTATAAAAATAGATTGATTTATTATGACCAATAATTAACAATATTAGGCAGCATGCATGATAATAATCAGTGAATATTTAGTACAACATAAATATGCAATACAATGCAATAGCTATACATGTTCCAAAGGCTAACAGCACCAGCTGTCACTTACACGATTTATGAGGTATTTTGCAGACACAGAAAGTAAAGCTTTTCACAGTGAAGAGCCATAAACCTTGGCTAACAGTCAACTGAATAACCCTTTCAATGCTGGCTAGATCCTCCTAGGCATATAGTATCCTATTCTCCTGTGATTTTCAATTAAAATAACATTTAAACCAGCTCATTAGTCATTTCCTGGAACCATCCAATAAGAATAATCTACCAGATTCTATAAGATCCAAATTTTAATTTGCCTAAAAAGATATCTTATCTTATTTTAGAGCAAATCAATACACCTGGATAAAAACAGCGGTATGCTAACACGTGATAATATCGCATTAATATATAATTATTCTTAATTCCACCTGCAGAATGGAATGTTTATAACTATATATACTTTAGTTAACTAAGATTTCTAAATATTGCAATCTGACCGTGATATATCCAGTCATATATCATGCTAATAGTAAATTTGAATTAATTTAAATTAATTAAATAAAACCAGCATAATTACCAATTATGTATATATTCTCATCAGATGACTAGGTAGTCCCAGAAACTTGATTGGTTGTATGGAAGTGCATGAGTGATAGAGAAAAGTGGTGTTGGTTATTAAGTCAGATTAAAATTCTAAGTGTTAAGAGTTGAGTGTTAGTCCCAGATATTGTCCTGGATTTCTCTGTATATCCGAATCGGATGCCCAAAACCAACTCGTCTCTCTGTATCTCCAACTTTTCCCTTTGTCTTTACTTTTAAAGGGCCAGACTCTTTGTACGTCATTAGTTGATAAACCAATAGGAAGCCATAGGTGTGTTCAATCGATCGCAATTTAGGTATTTGATCCATAGAGGGCAGTCTCGTCTAACTAATCCTTCTTATCCAGGAAAGAGTTAACTTAAGGGGGTCACCCTTAGAAAAGAGATTAGAGGAGGTCACTCTCAGAATATAGGCTAGGGTTTTTTGAAACACTTTGTTGTGTAATTGGGAATCTGTAAACAGAAACATAGAAACACAGAATGCGACGGCAGATAAGCACCATTCGGCCTATCTAGTCTGACCAATTTTCTAAATACTTTCATTAGTCCCTGGCCTTATCTTATAGTTAGGATAGCCTTATGCCTATCCCATGCATGCTTAAACTCCTTTACTGTGTTAACCTCTACCACTTCAGCTGGAAGGCTATTCCATGCATCCACTACTCTCTCAGTAAAGTAATACTTCCTGATATTAGTTTTAAAACCTTTGTCCCTCTAATTTAAGACTCTGTCCTCTTGTTGTGGTTTTTCTTCTTTTAAATATAGTCTCCTCCTTTACTGTGTTGATTCCCTTTATGTATTTAAATGTTTCTATCATATTCCCCCTGTCTCGTCTTTCCTCCAAGCTATACATGTTAAGATCCTTTAACCTTTCCTGGTAAGTTTTATCCCGCGATCCATGAACCAGTTTAGTAGCCCTTCTCTGAACCCTCTCTAAAGTATCAATATCCTTCTGAAGATACAATCTCCAGTACTGTGTACAATACTCCAAGTGAGGTCTCACCAGTGTTCTGTACAATGGCATGAGCACTCTATCAAATATTCTGTACTCTGCCCTTGGGTTTTTACGTTCAAGATGCATTATCTTACACTTATCCACATTAAATGTCAGTTGCCACAATTCTGACCATTTTTCTAGTTTACCTAAATCATTTGCCATTTGGCTTATCCCTCCTGGAACATCAACCCTGTTACATATCTTAGTATCATCAGCAAAAAGACATACCTTACCATCAAGACCTTCTGCAATATCACTAATAAAAATATTAAAGAGAATGGGTCCAAGTACAGATCCCTGAGGTACCCCACTGGTGACAAGTCCAAGCTTCGAATATATTCCATTGACTACAACCCTCTGTTGCCTGTCACTCAGCCACTGCCTTACCCATTCAACAATATTGGAATCCAAACTTAAAGATTGCAGTTTATTGATAAGCCTTCTATGTGCAACAGTGTCAAAAGCCTTACTGAAATCTAGGTAAGCAATGTCTACTGCACCACCCTGATCTATAATTTTAGTTACCCAATCAAAAAAAAAAATCAATAAGATTAGTTTGGCATGATCTCCATGAAGTAAACCCATGTTGTCTCTGATCTTGAAACAATCCTATCCTTTAACATGGTTTCCATCACTTTCCCCACTACTGAAGTAAGGCTTACTGGCCTATAGTTGCCAGACTCCTCCAGATTACCTTTCTTGTGAATGGGCACAACATTCGCTAACTTCCAATCTTCTGGGACTTCTCCTGTTAACAATGATTGGTTAAATAAATCTGTTAATGGTTTTGCTAGTACACCACTGAGCTCTTTTAATAGCTTTGGGTGTATTCCATCAGGTCCCATTGACTTATTTATCTTTACTTTTGACAGTTGAAATAGAACCTCTTCCTCTGTAAACTCACGTGTAATAAATGGCACTTTTATCCTTTTTCTCAACTGAGGTCCCTTTCCTTTATTTTAAAATGTAAATATAGAACAAAAATATTAATTGAGGCAGTCAGCTAGCTCTTATAACATGCTTAGCCTCTTTCTGACTAATCTTATAGATTATTCTGTCTTCCTCACTCGTTGTTTTTTTTTTTTTATAATTACTAACTTTTTGTTTTTAACTATTTTGGCCACATCTGTGGAGTACCACAGTGGTTTCTTGATTTTTTTTTTTTACTTTTACTGACAAGCCTAATGCAGTTTCCTGTTGCCTTCAGTAGTGCAACTTTTAAATAATCCCATTTCTCTTGGACTCCATTTAAATTTCTCCAGTCTGATAATGACTCCTCTACACACAAAAGTCTGTTTTTCTTTTTTTTTTTTTTCAATTTGACAATTTTTATTTTCCATATAGAAAAGGGGGGGGGAAGGGATACAAAAAATAATGAGGGGGGGGGGAAGAATGAGGCAGGGTGGAATAACAAGGGTTCCACTCATGACATTATACTTTATACAACATTTTCACATTATACATTACACAGGTTATTAGTATTTATAATCATGACTACAACCTTGTCCGGCATTTCTGTATAACCAGCTTATTGTTTTGGCTCTTTAACATGTATCTCCAGATGCTGGTCTGGCTGAGGTTACCTGGTATACCATTAGTGTTTCAGAGGTGGGGATGGGAATCACAGACGACAAATGTGGGGTATGGTGGGGTGGGATTAGTTGGTACCGTGTATATTTCCAACGGTCATTATATCCCTCTTTACTTAGTACAGCCGTAGTTTAGATAGTTTAAACAGTGTCGGCGGGGCGCTATCTATGCACCTCAGCCCGGAGGTGTCCACATGTTTACCAGCCTGTCCTGCGCTCGTTGTCGTACCTTTGTACCGTGTGGCCTATGTCAATGAGTTGGACAAGAAGGAGGTGGGTGGAGGGTGGGGGGTCCAGGTGCACACCCGGAGGGGTATGGGGGGAGTTAACTTAAATATATACATAGTGGGTTGTTTGTCTCGTCTGTATGTGTTACATCTACCTGGTTTCTTTTGAGAAGGGTTTTGCTGTACCTGTTTGGTCTCTCATCATCGGCCTCTTCCCACTGTTTCCCAGGGTATACCCTCTCAGATTGCGTTGGTGAGGCTAAAGGATCTTACTCATCCCCAGTTGTTTGGGGCTTCACCTTGTTCCAATATTGTTCCCAGATTTTCCCCGCCTCCATAGTTGCTACTCCCGTCCCCAATTGTTGGGCCGCCATGCGTTCGTATTCCCAATTCTTTTGGATCTGGGTATCTAGCTCAGTTTTTGTGGGGATGTTCCGTGATTTCCAGTTTTTTGCTATTAGGTTACATGCTGCTATCAGCGTGTGGAATAGGAGTTTGGAGTGGACTTTGGTCAGGCCTTCTGGCCATATGTATAAGAGGCATGTAGCCGGGGTCAGGGTCAGCTTTGCAGGAAGCAGTTGGTCCACGATGGTGCTCACCATGGCCCAGTAAGGTTGCACGTCTTTACACGTCCACCAAATATGTATTAGTGAGCCTGTGTCTAGCTGGCATCTCCAGCACTGGGTAGACATATTCGGGAACATGTGTGCTAGCCGTGTGGGGACCAAATACCACCTGTATTGCAGTTTTCTCACTTGTTCGAAGTGTGTAATGCAGGCTGTGTTGCCCTTGTGAATTGTGAAGGCTCTGGACCATTGGGCCTCCGTGAAGGTGCTGCCAAGGTCTTTGTGCCATGCCTGTATAAAGTTGTCTGTGGATGCGTGAGTGCCCTCAAGCAATGTGTTATATATTTTTGAAATGCCTCGTCTGTGTGGCTTGCCCGTGAGGCACCATGTGTCAAAGTTTGAGATCATGGGTGTCATAGGTGGAGTCTTGGGTTGCTGTAGGGTGGACTTGAGCTGCAAGTATGAGAAAATTGCTTTACTCGGTAGGTTGTGCTGTGTTTGTAGGTCCGGGAACTGTTTTAGGGATGTACCCTTGTATAAGTCGTGTATGTGTGTACACCCTGCATTCGTCCAAGTCCGGTAGTCAAATGTTTTGTTCCTCAGGTAGATACTATCGATGTGGTTCCTGAGCCACTGAGGTGCGTTCTGTATGTGTCCCATGTATGCAGCATTAGTTTGGTGGTCTCTAGCATGGTCGGTGTTGGCCTTAGGTGTTTTGGCACCCAAAACAAGTGGTGCATCCCTGCTCTACACGTCCAGTGGGATTCAATGGCTACCCATTGTGGTGGGTTAGCTGCCCTGTGTGTCGTGGCTAGCGCGGCAAGAATGGCCGCCTTGTAGTACAGTTTGACGTCTGGGAAGCTCATACCCCCCCTCTCCGTTGTTCTTTTTATTGTAGAGTAAGCCACTCTGGGTGTTTTGTTCGCCCACACGAATCTCGTGATGGTTTTTTGTAGTTTGACCATATATTGCCTAGGTATAGGGATTTGCAGCGTGCGGAATAGGTATTGTAATTTTGGCAACAGTGACATTTTAAATGCCGCTATGCGTCCATGCCACGAGTGGAAGTCACTGTTCCATTGGTCTAACGTCTGAGAGATTTCCTGCAGAAGTTTCTCATAATTATATTTAAACATTTGGCCGCTCGTCTTGGCTAGCTTAATCCCCAGGAATGTGATATAGTCTTCCCTCCAGTCAAAGGTGAATGAGTTCGTCAGTGTTTGTAAAGTATGTTCTGGCATATGGATTCCCATTGCTTGTGTTTTTGTGAGGTTTAATTTGTAGTAGGATCCTTTGTTATATTCTCGTATGCACTGTAGTAAATTCGGTAGGGATATTATTGGTTGCGTCAACGTCAGGAGTATGTCGTCTGCGAATAGATTAAGGGTGTACTCCCTGTCCCCCACTTGGACCCCATGTATATCAGGGTGGGCTCTGATCATTGCAGCCAGCGGCTCCAGTGCCAGTACATATAGCAGGGGGGACAGGGGATGTTCCCTGTCTTGTTCCATTGGTAATGGTTATCTTTTTTGACACAAAACCCGAATTAAGTACTTGGGCTCTTGGTGCCGAATACAATGCCCTGACCACTGAAATAAACCCCTCCGGCATCCTGTACCTCCTCAGGGCCGCCTGCAGAAATCCCCACCCCAGTCGGTCAAAGGCTTTTTCTGCGTCCAGTGAGAGCAGAACCCCCCCTTCCCGTTTCGCCCCTAGGCTTTGCATGAGGTCGAGGACTTTTCTGGTGTTATCTGCCCCCTGGCGCCCCGTCACAAATCCCACTTGGTCATCGTGTATGATGTGTGGTAATATCGGGCTTAGCCTCATAGCGAACAGTTTCGCCAGTAGTTTAGTGTCAGTGTTAAGGAGGGATATGGGTCTAAAATTTTGTGGATAAGTTGGGGGTTTGCCAGGCTTGGGCAAAGTGATGATGTGGGCGAGCTGCATTTCCTCCGGTAGGGTTTGTGTTCGCACGGCCTCATTGAAAACTTCTGCTAGGCATGGGGCCAGTATATCTCTAAATTTGCTATAGTAAGAGTTGGCAAATCCATCAGGGCCCGGGGCTTTGCCCCTTGGTAGCGACTTTATGGTGTCCCCTACCTCCTCAGGGGTGACTGGTCGGGTAAGTGTGTCTTTCTGTTGGGCTGTCAAAGTCGGGAGGTTGATTTTGTTTAGGTATGTTTCTATCTCGGCCGTTGTCGGTGTGGGTATGGTTGTATCATTGCTGAGATTGTACAGGTCCCCATAGTATTGTGCGAACTCATCGCTAATAGTGAGCGGCGACATAGCTTTCCCCCCTGCTTTCGTGTGTAGGTACTCTATTTTCTGTGACTGTTGTCGCTTTTTTAACCTTGCTGCCAGTAGTTTACTCGCTCTATTCCCTGGGCGTAGTGTGAGGCTTTCAATTTCCATAAGTTGTGTCCTACCTTAGTTAGCGCATGTTGGCGAAGTTGATGGCGCACTAGGGCTATTTGTTCTTTTAGTTGTTGTGTGGGGTGAAGTTGATTTTGTATCGTCAGTGTGTAAATGTCTTTTTGCCACTTCGTCACTTGTGCCTGTGTCTTCCTTTTAATGTATGATGCTTGTTTTATAAGGAGTCCACGGGCAACTGCCTTATGTGCTTGCCAAATTGTGTGGTGTTGTAAGTCGGGGTTGGCATTGTCTGTAAAATAGGTTTGTAGGGACTCTGCTAACATTCCCGAGAAGGTTTTGTCTGTCAGGAGGGTCTCGTTAAGCCGCCAGGGGCTCCTATGTTTGAAGTCATAAGTGTCCCTCAAGATTAGTTCTATAGGGGCATGGTCAGACCACACTATCTGTCCCACCCGACAGTCCACTACCTGCCCTAGTGTGGTTCCCTCCACTAGGATCGCGTCGATTCTCGAGTATGTATTATGAACCTGCGAGTGGTGGGTATACTCTTTGTCTTCTGTGTGCGTGACTCTCCATGCATCATAGTAGTGATGCATTGACAGTAATTTGGTCAGGGCCGCGCTTTGGCGCTTAAGTGGTTTATATCGCGGGCTGGTTCGGGAGAGAGTAGTGTCTACAGCTGGGTTTAGGACATGGTTCAGGTCCCCACATATAATTGTGGTGCCTTGTTGGATGTGAGAGATTTTGTGTATCATTCTGTGTATGAAATTCCTCTGGTTGGTGTTTGGGGCATATATATTCACTATGGTATATAGTATATTATTTATGTGTCCCACTATTATAACGTATCTGCCTTCTGGGTCAGTGTCCTCAGTGATCAGAGTGAAAGCAACCTTTTTACTGAGCAGGGTGGTGACTCCCTTAGATTTGGTCGTGGCCGTAGAGTGGAACTGGTGAGGGTAGGAGTTGGTCAGGATGTTGGGATGGGACGTGCCCCTGAAATGTGTTTCCTGTAAACACACGATGTCCGCATCAGCTTTACCTACATCTCTGCTAAGAAGGTGTCGTTGGACCGGGAGATTGAGTCCCCTTACATTGTGGCTGTAAAACTTAAGGTGGCTTGTATGGGAAGGTATTGAGAGTTTATTATGTATTGGTCTATGATGGGGCTCTGCCCTCCCCAGCTACGGCGAGCTGGGCAGATCCCACTGAGATAACCCCTGCGGGTATTCGGTAGGTATGTCTGTTCGGTGCTTTGTATCCGGTGGAGAGGCGCTCGTGATGCTACAGTGTAGATGGTAGGTACTACGTGCGGGCCACCCACTTGGCCCAAATTGGTTGTAGGGGGACTAAGGGAGGGAAACATAACAAGAACAGAACTTAATATTACATAAAATGCAAACCTATATACAATCATAAACAAAAATGCCAGAATAATGGCAAGGTTCCCATTTAGGGAGCCGTGGGGGTCGGAGCGTAATGCTTCGATCCTGCGTGGGGGGGTGTGCTGCCGCGAGTGCGGCCCTCTTGTTTCTTTTAACATGGTGATTGACCCAATTTGCACTGTTATGCCGTCTTCCTATTAGCTAACACGCTTTAGTGAGCCATTGCTCTACATTATTAGGCGTATTTGGTCTTCGGGGCTTTGATGAGACTTTTTTTTTTTTTTTTGGGGGTTGTGGTATTATTGTATTGTTATACTTGAAATTTTTTTTTTTTTTGTAAAACTTAGCATTAATACCGTTGGGAGAGGTTATCCCTAACTCTGGACGGACTTAGCTTAGGTCTACTCATGACCCTTAAATATCTGGTTATAACGTTGTCGGGCTATCTGACTTCAATTGCTCCCTGGTTATTATACCCCTAGTCTGGCTCGGATAGTCTAACATTAAATCACACCAAAATCAAACAATATGCATAACATGGCTATTCTGCATTGCGTGATGCAGCATACTGTATACTTGCGGGCGGCTTGAAAAGTTCGTATTTGTTCCCCGTCCAGGGCTATTTTCGCGCCCGCTTCCATGTGGAGGTGTGTCGCTCTTGCGATGCAGGCCTCTGTGGTTCTGGGCGCGGGATGATGCCCCATTCTCTCAGCTTCAGGATACCTTCCTCTGGGGATGTGATGGCTGTAAGGGTGCCGTTGCGTTGGACCAGCAACTTGGTTGGATATCCCCACCTGTATGCGATGTTGCTGTCTCGCAGAGCCGCTGTGATAGCGCCAAAAGTCTTTCTCTTCCTCAGCGTCATAGCAGAGATGTCCGCGAAGATTCCCACCTTTTGAAATTCAGTAGGTATGTCCTTTCTTGTGCGGCTCGCTCTCAGGACCGCCTCCTTTGCATGGTAATAATGCATCTTCAAGACGATATCCCTTGGCGTATCAGCAGGTAGGTATTGGGGCTTTGCCACTCTATGGATGCGATCCAACAGCAGGACACTCTGTGGCAGATCAGGGACAAGCGTGTGGAAAAGCCCCGTTGCGTACGCCTGCAGCTCTTGCGGGCCTATGTCTTCAGGCACGTTCCGCAGTCTCAGGTTACTGCGGCGTGCGCGGTCCTCCAAGTCCGCAATTTTGGCCTCATATTCTTGCAGCCTGTCCCATACCTCCTCCACCTTATTAGATAGGCGGTTGTGAGCCTCCGATTGCGCCTCCATTTGATTCTCCAGATCTGAGGTGCGTGAACCCAATTTGTGGATGTCTGCACGGAGGTCTGTGAATGAGCGTTGCAGTGTTGTTTGCAGTTTCGCCTCCATGTCGTCGAGCATAGCCTGCATCCCCTCCGTGGTGAGGACGCGGCCCAAGGCCTCAAGCATTCCTTGGGCTCCGTCTGTTTCGGCGCCATCTTGGAGGTCTTCCTGTGTTGCCGTTCCCCGCGTGTGCCCTTGTTTGGCGTTGAAGAACAGGAGTTTGTCCTGTTTCTCGGTCGCCCGCTTTGCCTTGGCATGGGACATGGTTGGTAGCGCCTGGTGCCCGTTGATTTTGTCCGGTTTGGGTCTAAATTATCGTGTGAGGGCCTTTACTGCCGCGGAGCTGTTAGAACATGCGACCGCTCGCGTTCCCGTCCAGGCCACGCCCCCAAAAAAGTCTGTTTTTCTAAAGTCTAAAACTTTTGTTTTTGTATATTAAACCACACTGACCGATGATCACTGGATCCTAAACTTTCACCTACAATAATATCTGATACCAAATCTCCATTTGTTAACTCTAAATCTAGTATGGCCTCTTTACGAGTTGGCTCCTCAACGACTTGTTTTAGAGACAATCCCAGTAGGGAGTTTAGAATATGTGTGCTCCTGGCACACTATTTTTGTTTTCCAATTCACATCAGGAAGATTAAAGTCACCCATGATGATAACTTCCCCTTCATTGTCATTTTAGCTATTTCTTCAACTAGTAGATTATCTAACTCTTCAATTTGTCCTGGGGGCCTATAAGTCACACCTACATGAGTTACTGTGTGATTACCAAATTCTAATATAACCTAAATGGACTCTCTGTTCGCCTCACTAACTTTTATTAGGCTA
Organism: Pelobates cultripes; assembly: GCA_933207985.1. Lineage (NCBI taxonomy): Eukaryota > Metazoa > Chordata > Amphibia > Anura > Pelobatidae > Pelobates > Pelobates cultripes. The sequence continues at coordinate 77,120,949 of OW240922.1, forward strand.
GATTTTATGCTATCCTTCACATACAGGGCCACCCCTCCCCCTTTCTTGCCTTCCCTATCTTTTTTATATAAAGAGTACCCTAGTATTGCTATGTCCCAGTCATTTTTCTCATTATACCATGTCTCAGTAACAGCGACTAAATCTACACTATCAGTTGCCATTATTGCCACAAGTTCATGGATCTTATTCCCTAAACTGTGAGCATTTGTAGACATGACTCTAAGCTTATCATTTTTTAACACACTTTCTACAGGCACCTTCTGTCCTTGTTTTGGGGGACAATTGGACTGATGTTTTATCACCCTTTTGCCCCTCCCACCCTCCTAGTTTAAATACATCCTAGCAAAACCTCTGAATTGCTCACTGAGAACATTTGTTCCCTTTTGAGAAAGATGCAAACCATCTTTTTTGTACAGGTTATTTCCATTCCAAACCGAGCTACCATGAGAAATAAAGCCAAATCCTTGCTCCCGACACCATTCACCAAGCCACAAATTAAAGTCCCTAATACGCATCCGCCTGTCGTTCTGAGTGTTATGCAGAGGCAGAACTTCAGAGAATGACCGTGTGGAAGCAACCTGCCGTATATCATTGGCAAAAACACTAAAAACTTCCTTAATCTCTGAAACCTCATTGCAAGCGAAGTCATTTGTCCCTAGATGGACAAGTACATCAGACTTCAAAAATACAATCTCCTGCTGCAAGATAGAGAACTGTCTACAGATTAGACAACAATCAAACCTCCAAAAAGTGGAACGTGAAACAAATGCATAGCAACTATTACACTGAACTAAGTCTGCCATTCCAATGAGGTGAATAATTTAAATCAAACGAATCTTAACTTTTTATTTATCCTCCTGAATACCTCAGATTACCTCCAGGTTATCTCCAGAAAATCTCCAACCACACACTTAGAAGCAACACTCTCCAGAAAATCTCCAACCACACACTTAGAAGCAACACTCTCCAGAAAATCTCCAACCACACACTTAGAAGCAACACTCTCCAGAAAATCTCCAACCACACACTTAGAAGCAACACTTAGATGAAGCAACCAAGCTATATTAGCCAAGCTAATGACAACAACCCTTATATAACTCCTAAACTCACCACCCACTAGGAATGTTTAACACCTGGGTAGGCCTCTGCTTATTTGCAAACAATAGCTAATTTAAACAGCAATCAATAGCAAGTAGCTAACTAATTAAATCAAAAGCCTTATAATTACCAACAGGAATTCAAACTTGTGCAATCAGTAACCTTTTCCTACAGATGAATCTTACATTGTGCAATCAGTAACCTTTTCCTACAGATGAATCTTACCTGTAACAGTAGAAAATAACTCTTAGCACAACTCTTAGACAGTTGAAGCTTCTGTAAAACTCTCCAGAATATCTCCAACTACACACTTAGAAGCAACACTTAGACGAAGCAACCAAGCTAGAAAAACTGATATTTTTGAGTATGGGAGTGTATACCTTTAAGTAAACTAACAGACTGGGGCTTTAAGAAGAAAAAGTATACTTACTGAACAGCTGGGTCGCATTTGCAGTGAAGAGCGGAAACGAAACCGCCGCACAGAAACCTTCCACAAGATGGCGCTGAGTCAAAAGCCCGGGAAAAGGTAAGAGAAATGGCCGCGGCATAGGAGGAAAGACGGGACGCGTCTCTATGGAGAAGCCAGGGCATCACAAATTTTGTACAAAGAACTGAGCGGCTGAATGGACCGGCAAGATGCCGGGAGCCGCAGCAAAACTGTCAGTGCTCTAGATTTAAACTGACAGAGCACAATATAAATAAATTGGGTGAAGTATTAAGTAATCTAAAGTTGTGGGCTGACTAGAATGTCAGCCACTTAACAGTTTTTAATAAAAGGAGCATACATTGCACATAAAGAAAATTAAAGGAACAGAAAATATATTCAAATGATATTAAAATAAGTCAGCTAAATTGAGCATTAATAGGGATATAATTAGAATAGACTCACCTGGGAGGCTAAGCAGCAAAGAAAGAGGAATTGGGAGGAGCCTGATGACCGTTTATATTACTGTGATGCATGCTGATTGGTTAAACTTTTTTACACTGATTGTTAACTGTTTCTTTGCTGCTGGGAGTTTCAGTAAAGAAAGATAAGCAAATATGAAGCCTCCTGTATTGCCATAAAATTTTTCATACCCATCTATTAGTATGAGATGGAAGGAGGAGGAGCTTACTTGTGATCTCTTTACCATGAATCGGTCTGCCTTTGTGGGGTCATGCAGGCGGTTATTTTTGCTGCATTTAAAGTATTCCCTGTATGATGACAGAGTTGTGTTGGAGATGTTTGTTAACAGCTGTCCATGGTCTCTACGGAATGTGAAACGACTGTTCCACTACTCTACTGTTTAATAGTTAAAAGATGTATACATAAACTGTACAGCCATTATTAGGTTTCTACTCTCAAGGCACAATAAGGATTTTCACAGGCAGTAGATAGCCTATTAAACAATGACAAACAAACTGAGACATTTTTATTCTACAAAACTAAAATAAAATTAGTAAATAACAGCAAAATGCTATATAACTTGCTCAAAATCGCCTTCTAAAATAATCATCTTATCATGTTTAAATTCTTAATTCTCTCGGGGACAATTGGTGAATATATTATTCATTATATTAGTACTTTATATTTTTAATCCGGTTCTGCTTTACTTGCCCAGCTGTTTTACAGAAATCCATCCTCCTTCTGAACATCAGATTTATGTCCAAAGAACTGAAGTTTTAGATTCTTAAATGCAGATTTAATTTACACCTTGTGTAATACCTCGTCATTTGACATGACCTACCGATTAGAATAACACAATCTTAAATTTATAATGTGTGTAATATTATGCAGGTGACTTTGATCAGTCTTTGTGTACTTTGTCGAATGGTCCTGTATTCCAGGCATGGGATAAATCCGTGATGAATTGGTTTATAACACCTTCACTACCAACTTTGAAATAAAACGGTGCACCAAATTCAAGGTTTTTATATTACAGTGACTAATGTGTATGCATATGATAAATGTGTGTTTACATTAAATACTTTAAAGTGTATATATGTTGTGCGTGCATGTTTTCTAGATTTTAAAGATATACCTTCCAAAGGGATATTTCCAGCAATAATTGTTCTTAACTTTCTAAGTTTTTGATAGCTGACACTCCCCCACACCTCTTGGCTGATGGGTAACAATTTACAAAAACATTACATGATTAATATTTACTTTGCGTATTTTATTTTGAGCGTGACTAGAATTCATTCTTCCAGATGATTGATTTTTTTTTTATTTTGCAGACTGGTGGCAGTTTAAATAGGTTTTCCTTTTTGTGGGAAAATACTTATCCATATATCATTTTGTAAAACTTTTTTTTTTTTTTGTCTCAAAACCACCCTGCTATTAGTGTAAATAACGTCCAGGTTTTTCAGAGCATCGCTCTTAATTTGTTTTATAAACAAGGGGGAAAAAAAAATCATTGCCATGATCATGGCATTTGTAAGGTTTCCACTCAAAATTCTTTAATGTAGCTCCCAGACTGCATGCAAAATTGCAATTACTTCATTTGTCATTGTCACGTGCCCAGTTACTGCAGGTGATGACAAGTATGAACATTTTGAAATTCAGATTCAACTGATCTCTAAACATTGATTTTGTTGCCAATTAAAACGGCTTATTTTAATTCCTAAACAGGGGGGTGGGGGGGAATTAGACACCCATTCACCCTTTATGTGACTGACTGATTCTACCATGGCTAATAACAGTGCATTTGATGGACCGACCAGTGGATTCAGTTGTCTGACTTCCTCATGTCAGAGGGTGTTATGGGTGGAACTGCACCTGTTCTGACCATATACTATACACATTTTGAAGTGAGCAGTGATACAGAAGTGCAGTACGTCCCTCTATGATATATTTTTATTTATTTTGTCACGGTTTTTCAAATCAAAGTTTAAATTAGACAAAGTGATGTCAGACCAAATCTAATTGCCGCACTGCCTGCCAGTTACTAAATTTGATAATCACTGAACACCGCAAAATGTATGTTCTGCCAGGATTCAAAAAATTGGTTTAACGAACTTCCTTTCACTTCTTAAGTTTGGGCTACTGATGATCTATTGTTGGCATTATTGTTAGCCAAGTACTAAAATGTTTCTCAGTAAAATAATGGATTTATGCTCTCAATGTAAACGTTTTTTTGTTTTTTTTCCTGAGATGGGGGAGTAGAGTTGGTAATTTTATACGGTGCATGTCTAATTTCCTTTTTTGTTTTGTTTAGATCCACATATTAAAGTTTCTGGGAAGAAGGAGAATGTTAAGGAAGCCAAGGAGAGGATTATGTCAGTGCTGGACACCAAAGTATGTTGACATTAAAGCATAATTTTATGTTCTTTCTTAGTTTTTCTTTCATCACTATATTAACAAAAATACTATGCACACCCTCTTTGTTTTGAAAGGATATTAAATAATTTACTGTCAGGGGTATAGAACAATATATTTGTATGAAGATTAAATGTGTTGATCCCACAGACATTAAAGCAGATCTGTCATCTACTAAACACGTGGATGACGGGAACCTTTTACTTAGACTTCCATGTGTGTTCGATACATTGTGACAAGGAATGCAATATACCTTACTGCCCCTATATGGTGCTAAGCCGCAACATTTCCACAGTAATAGTTAGCCAAAAAAGACATTGGTTTAATATTTTTGGATAAGCTTACCGAATGATGTAAGTTTTTTGAATTAACGATTAAAAAGATTTTTTTTTAAATCAAAATATTAAAGTATATTTTGAATAAAATCTATAAATAAAGAAAACAAAATCAAATGTTACAAAATATTACATAATTTGAGCTTATCCAAAAATATTAAATTGAGATCATAGTTTTTTTTTTTTTCTTTTTAATGTGATAGAACTTTATACACAAATGTATATTAAAGAAAAAACACCAGAACTGACGAAGCTTGTAGATTGTGACAACTCTATGAATGGTTTACTCACATGGTAAAACTGTGATGGGATCTAAATTCTCAGATGACACTACAATATTCAGGGTCGGGCTGGGAAAACAAACTCAGTCCGGGCATTTTTTTATTCATAGTGGTCTATTGAGAAGGGGGTGGGGCCAGAGAGGGAGTGTTTCCTCATCACCAATGACAAGCATGCCACCTCTCAAAGTGAGCATGTTGGTGCAATGCTCTTCCAGGGCAGCCCATGCTCAGAGCCCTGCTAAAGTGCTCTAGCATGAGAAAAAGTCCCTGAATTTGTTCTGCGCAGCACTTGCACTGTGTTCGCTTCTGACTGGTCTCTATTTTCTTCATAAGTGGGTTACTACAGAACAAAAGAAAAGCATATTGTGCATGTGTTTGGGGGCTGCTGTGGGATTGCGTGTGTGTTGATTGTGATGTTTTGTGTAAATAGGTTGGTTTCAGTTTTGTTTGCGGTGTAAATGTGTGGCTAGATGCGGTAGAGAGTAAGTGTGTATAGGGATGTAATAAGTGTGTACATAGGAGCTGTAGTGTATGTGTGTATATAGGTGATGTAGTATATGACCTGTAGGGAGTGTGTTTGCTTACAGGGGATCCAGAGTGTGTATATCAGGAATGTAGTATGTGTAGGTGGTGCAGTGTATTGTGTGTGTGTGTGTGTGTATATAGAGGATCCAGAGTTGTGTATATAGAGGATCCAGAGTTGTGTATGGGAACGTGTGTGTGTGAAGTGTTGCATTATGTGAATGTGTTTGGGGGATATAAAGGCAAAAGTAAATGTGTGTGTGTGTGTGTGTGTGTGTGTGTGTGTGTGTATGTATATGTATGTATGTGTATATGTATGTATGTATATATGTATATGTTATTGGAAATAAATTATACTTTATATCCATCCTCCTTTCCTACCTTTGCTCAGAGGGGGTGGGGTGGGAGGGGGGATTATTGCTTGTAATGTCTGGTGTAGAGTAAACTCTGGCCAGTAGCTCCTCTGATTAATCACAGCAACACTCTGACCTCGCGAGAGGAACTCTGAGGAGCTGCAGGCCAGAACTCCTGGGTCCTCTCCTCTCCCTCCTCCTCCTGGATTTTAGTGCCAGTGTGCTGGTGGGAGACATCTTTGATCTCCCCACCAGCACTTGGGAAGTGCGGGCCCTGTAGGAGACGGTAAGAGATCTCTCCTCCGGCCTTGGCCCATGGCCATCGCGGCCCGATTGCCAGTCTGGCCCTGTCAATAACTCCCAATCCTAAACGAAGAAATTGTATATTTTTTTTTTTTTTTACCACTGATGTATATAAAAGAACACACTACTATTACCTGTCTGGTACTTATTACAACTTTATTGTCAAGAACAATAGAAGAGCTGTCTAGAACATGAACTATGGGACGAGTTGAGTTATTTAGGCCAGAAAAAGTCTGTGGGATTGTGGAGCATTCAAACATACTTATCTGCTAATATATCAATAATTACAAGGTAACACGCTGGGTTGTTTGCTGTAGTCAAGTTAAACATTTAAAGAATGTTAATTCTTTGAAAACACCCTAACCAAGCATCTATAGACATTGTTTATGGAAAATGTCGGTTTATATAGCTTAGACAAATTATAGAATGCAATAGCAGGGTGTATGTATATGTAATCAGGCATTTTGGCAGATTTTTTCTTAAGGTTGTATACACTTGTAAATTAATTCTGCCTTCAAGGATATTTCCAAGCATTTTGGTGAAATGAATCTGCTTACTCTTACTTATTTGTATGCATTTGAGTTAAAAGGACGGTACAAAGAAAAAGAAAATATGAAATGGACTACAAACATTTTAAATACCATCTGTAAAAATGTTTTTATATAGTGGAAGTTCACAGAGTGATTGTCTGTTTTAAAGATTGCATAATGCCATGTCCACTGTAACCTTTAATGTATTAGATTGACTCATTCTGGGTTAGTCATTATCTGCTGAGAATTCAAAATGAATGTAATCATTTTCGAACAAAATAGGTAAACTAGACATTCCATTCTGTTTGGCTATTTTGGTCTTAAATTTGAAATTCTCTTTTAATTTCCATCAAGTCTTGCTTTAGTGAATTAGTAATATTGCCATTTATATAGCGCCAACAGATTCCGTAATGTTTTACAATATTATGAGAGGGGGATTTAACTCTAAATAGGACAATTACAAAAAAAAAAACTTACGGGAACAATAGGTTGAAGAGGACCCTGCTCAATCGAGCTTACATTCTATAGGAGGTGGGGTGTAAAACACATTAGGACAGGAATTTGCAGTCAAATAAGGTGGGCTGCCCTTTGGGAGAGAGCAAGAGACAGGTATGTGAGGTAGAGGTTACTCTGGGAGGCCATAAGCTTTCCTAAAGAGATCGGTTTTAAGGCACTTCTTAAGGCAGGCTATTCAATAGGAAAGGAGCCGCCCGCGAGAAGTCCTGCAAGTGTGAGTTGGCCGTACGGGTGTGGACAACGGACAGGAGGTGGTCACGGGCACAGCAGAGAGACAGAGAAGGGACATACCTATGGATCTGTGAGGAGGTATAAGAGGGGCCAGAGTTGTTCAGTGCTTTATAGGTGTGAATTAGTACCTTGAATTGACTCCTATAGCATACAGGAAGCCAATGTAAGGACTGGCAGAGGGGTGAGGTGTGAGAGAAACAACTAGAGAGGAAAATCAGTCTGGCAGCAGCGTTCATTATGGACTGTAGCGGTGCAGTACGGCTTTTGGGGAGACCAATCAGGAGAGGGTTACAGTAATCCATGCGGGAAATTACTAGAGCATGGACAAGCTCCTTAGTAGCATCTTGTGTAAGAAAGGGGCGGATGCGGGCTATGTTTTTAAGATGGAATCTACAGGATTTGGCAACATGCTGGATGTAATGCTCAAAGGTGAGGCCAGAATAAAGTATGATGCCAAGACAGCGAGCTTGCAAGGATGGACTGATGTGGGTACCACAAGCTTGAAGGGAGAGCGAAAGAGGAGGATCAGTATTAGGAGGAGGAAAGACGAGGAGCTCAGTTTTAGAGAGATTGAGTTTCAAAAAGCAGGATGGCAGGGGAGAGGTCCGGGGAGGAGAGATATAACTGGGTGTCATCCGCGTACAGGTGGTAGTGGAATCCAAAAGAGGGAATAAGTTTGCCAAGAGAGGCAGTATAAAGAGAAAATAGAAGTGGACCAAGGACAGAGCCTTGGGGGACTCCAACCGAGACAGGACGAGGGGAGGAGGTATCATTAGAAAAGGAGATATTGAATGAGCGTTGGGAGAGATAATAACTTATTCGGTCTTGAGATGACACAAAATGTTGTGAGGTCTATAAACTGCAAAACTATCTGGATACAAAAACAGCCTGCTATTCTGTACACATCTTCCAAGAAGAAACCTTTGCTTCAATGGAATGGAAGGGTTTTGTAGAAACATGTTTCTTGCGCATGTATGTTAAATATCAATTTGGAAACTTTTAGAACAATATAGATCAACCTATGACGAGGGAGAGGTTAAGAAGTGTTAGTGCTCTTTTTACTAATAATGTTTTTGTGTTATTTCAGAGTAATCGGGTCACGTTAAAAATGGATGTTTCCCACACAGAACATTCTCATGTTATAGGAAAAGGTGGCAACAACATCAAAAAAGTGATGGAGGAAACCAGGTGCCACATTCATTTTCCAGACTCAAACCGAAATAACCAAGCAGAAAAAAGCAACCAGGTAATCCTAAAGCCCGGGTTTTTATGATGGAATTTTGCCAGGAGTATCATATAAAGCAGTGGTTTTCAGTTGTGGCTAATACATACCTCCCAACATTTCAAATGGACAAATATGGACGCTTTCATATTAGAGGTGTGAGTGGGGGTGAGGGCCAGGAGCGGAGCTGTTCTGAGAAGTTTTAGAGGACTTAATGTATGCAACTAAAATGTAGAACACACAGTAAAAGGCATGCAAACGACAAAGCTCAACTCCCTACTCTTCCACCACTTGAGAAATGCACCAAACAAGTTCCAAAAAGTCCCAAAACCGCTGCAAAGAAACTCTATGCAAAAACCACTCCAACACCTCCACACTCAACACCACTTGCTACCCATAGACTCCAGCATGCACGGGGGCAGCGCTATAAACCTCCCAGGTGCAATGCATCTTAGGAAAACTTGCTTTGTATTGCAAAAAAAATTAGTAAACCGAGGCATTATTTTCAATGGATTTTAATTTGTAAACCGAAAATTATGTTAACCGAGGTAGCACTGTATATTATAATATAAATATATATGATGTTTCCCTTGCAAGTCAGGAACATTTAAAAGAGCATACTATTTTCAATGGTTTATTGAATGATGCATGACTTATGGTACATTTATAACTTAATTGGGATATAATGAAACCTTAATAATGAAAATGGCCACAAAATGAATGTACTATCGGGTCTGGGACCTTTGGGAGATATAATATAAATGTTAAATGTCTCCCTTTCTATGAATCTGCTTCAATATAGTTTTGCACTATGACTGCGATGGTAAATGTTCTTGCTGTGAATGTGTTATGGAACTATTCACGTGGCTTAAAAGTGAGCGTTTGCCCAACCCTATTGATCAAAAACAGTATGTGCTGCCCACAACAGAGTTTTCCTGTTATCTGACACTCTAGATTTGATGGCTTCCAATGAGTGAAATGTATATTTTCATTATTTAGTGCTTATACAAGTTCAAGTTGGATTACAAATTGGCTCAGAACTCTACAACATCTGTCATGGTCCTTTTTCTAGCAGATTTATCTATCACTACACATCTGTTCCTATTAAAACGGTTTGCTTTTACATATCCTATGCACATTTAGCAAGCTTCTTGAACCATTCACTTTCCTGTAGTCTGGTGGTTGACCTACAGACCATTTGTACAGTTAATGTTGTATATCAAAGTATCTGGACCAGTTACAATGTTACAGACTTCGAATTCTATCAGTAGCAAGTTGAACAGTGTTATGTAATGTTTAAAAATCTCTAAATCTCAGTTCCAGTGTTGGTTATATTAGCATACTGTTGTATAGACAAATCCTCCATAAATAATGCTAATCTTCTTCGCAGCTTTTATCTGTTATGTTGCACTGTAGTGTTCATTGTTCTTTCCCTGTTTCACATGTCCCTGCTGTATTCAAACACTCTCTTATTTTATAATTAATTTAACTTGATACCAGGGAACTTGGCTAGCTCAAGGTATTATGCAACTTTTAAGGTAACTGTGCTCTGCATATAAAGTTGGCATTATTACACTTTGCAACAACTAGGCTTATATTTCTATTTTCTTGCTAATATATTTGGTTTGATTGCACATTGCAACTTCTTGATGTACAATGGGAAACATAAAATTATCTTGTAGCCTTTTCTGTGAGTTGCACGACAAATAAGCATCTTTTCCCCCCTAAAAATATTATTTATTTAATTTTTCAATTGGTATGCAGAAATGCATTAGAGCAAGAGTAATGCAAAATGAGTTTCAAGAGTAGAAGCTGTAGGACATATATAAAAATGTAACGATCCAGAACAGCATAGGTTACTGCATACACCTATGAGCAGGTTAACAGTTGGGCTGTCTCTGGTTTGACAGCGTACGGTTTGTTTAAATGGACTCTATAGGCACCCAGACCACTGTACACTGTCCCTTTTGCACTTAGTGCTGCAATGTAAACCATTGCAGTTCCATAGAAACGGTCTGCCTCCAGTGGCTGCCACTAGAGGGCTTTCTGGATTGAAAGTGACCTTTGGTCCAGTATCTCATGCTGGACATGAGGATATCCAGTGTCCGATATTTCCCCATAGGAAATCATTGATTCAGTTTTCATTTTCTGTGTGGGGGAAGGGGGAGGTGGGGGAGATGCATTCCTGGCACTATAGTATCCCTTTAGTTTGTTGCTCTTCTTTAGAAAGCCCAAAAGTGGTTTGGTAGACTGGTAGGTAATATCCTACAATTTGCAAACATATATAAGGTAATGTGTTATCGAGGTCAGGACCAGAAGGGGGGTCTTTAAAGGCGAGTGAGAACTCTTGCTTGGAGATTACTGTATAGTCAGAGGGGAGTAAATAGGGAGAAGAGCATAGATGTAGATGGTGAGAGGCTAGATTGGTCCTGGGGAACTGATTGTAGTTGTGACTCCTAATGTATCAGAGCCATGCATAACATGACTTTTTACTAGTGAAACGGAAATATTTCGAACCCTTCTTAAATGTAATGCCTTTGCTGTTTTGTGTAGGTGTCCATTGCGGGCCAGCCAGCTGGTGTGGAGTCTGCAAGAGTAAGAATAAGGGCAAGTATTTAAGTTTATTTTTTTAAACAGATTTAAATAATAATTTGTATGACTTAATTATATAGAATGCAATGTTTAAATAATCTTCTAGATGAGACTGGTCTTCCATTTCCAATACCTAATCTATTTTCGTTCCCCTATTCCTTTTGTGTTATAGGCTGCTGTATATATTAGTTAAACGAAATCTCAGTGGTAGAACAGACTTTCTTCGGTACCCTCCTTGTTCCAGCCATCCATCAATCTTTTTTTAAGTAATGAAAGTTACAAACTAAAGTTTCATAACATCTACTCTCTAAGCTACCTCACATAGACTTTTGTCAGGAGTCTTAATTCTCTGCCATTTAGGTGATTTTTTTTTATTGATTTTTTTTATCCATCTGGAGCATTATTGTTTGAGTTTTTAAAGCCAGTTGTTATGCTTCTTCCAAGGTCTGGTTGGAATTTTGATTTATTTGGCTCCTTATAGGACTTGTGCATTGTTCTACAAAATCCTTCTTTAGCAACTTTAAATGGTTTTGATGTTTAAGACATGTCTAGATTATTTCATGGAATTGTGGTTTTTGATTCATTAATAGGAGGTTTGTTGATTTCAGAGTCCAGAATAAACCCGGTTTCTGCATGTACCAGTTTCATTTATCATCTCTTTGATCGTTTGTTGAGTACTTTAGTGTATATGTGGGTAACACTACTCTTCAGATACTGTTTACTTTGGACTAGTTTTTTCCAAAAAAGTGCACTTTTATTTTGTTCCCCGGTCATTAGAAATTCCATGGATCAAACCTGCATCCCACAACGATATTTGACATTTCAGTAAGGTTTAATATTATTTTGAGAAGAAAATAAAACTTTACTGCAGATTTTTCTTTTCTTTCAAATAACATTTAAAAGGTGTATAGAAACGTATTTAATCTTTTAGACAGAATGGAAAAATAAGGATCTAGTAAGTCCTCCTTAAAGGAATACTCCAAGCATTAGAACCTGTACAGCCTGTCATTGTACCAGATGTGTCCATGGTAAAGTGTCAAACTGCTTTAGTATGGATTAGCAACTCACCTAGGTACCATGGTGTGCCTGTGTCATGTCTGCTGCACCCCCTCGTCACCAGCACATGATGCCAGATGCCACTTCTTAGAGCAATATAGGACCACAAATAACTGGCTGAGTGCATCAGCTGAGTGCTTTCACCCAATGATCATTGGCTTGCTTTGCTCTAAGCTTGGCAGGACACAAAAAGCAGTTTGACATCTTGTCATTGGATGTAATTGGGGTGTTCGTTTAACGTGTTTTTGTTTTTTGACAATTCATAACTCTGTTTTGGACATTCGAGAATTAAAGTGACATTTTCACAAACGTATTCTTTTTATATCCATTTAAAACTAGTTTATATAAATTAAAATTGTTACAATTTATTTCAGCACAAAATAAGGCAAATGAGTAATATTTCATGGTGGTAGAGTGGGAAGAAGCATTCACGGCTTGGATGATTTATTTATTCCTTAAACAAATACAGAAACTAGTCAATCAGCAATCTAAAAGTACTACCAATACTGTATTGGTACCTCTGGAAAACGATATTCTAAAGAGTAAATTCACCAAACAGTGACTTGGGAAATTTGGGGCGGGGTAGCTGTTCCTAGTTTACATGTGTTAACCTACACTGTTCAATTCCTTTTGTCATATTACCTGAATTCATGGTTTTACTTTGTACAAGCTAAGAAGGTTATTTTATAACTTGTGAATTGCTGGGAATTTTAAATGTTAGTTGAAAATGTTAGTTCAAAATAGCCAAACTAGAAACATAGCGGACCTAAAGGATTCTTCCAGTTCCACTATTTGGCCTAAACATTTTAACATTTGAGTATATTAGTGGTTAATTTGAGGGATTAAGGGGACCTATCTTTCAAAAATGTTTTTTCTAAGACTAAAATAAAAAATTAATTAAATTGGACAGATTTTTTTAATCATTTTTTTTTCTGTCTCTTCAGGAACTCCTACCTTTGGTATTGATGTTTGAGCTACCAATAGCTGGGATTCTACAACCTATTCCTGACCCAAACTCTCCTACTATTCAACACATATCCCAGACCTACAATATAACTGTTTCTTTCAAACAACGCTCAAGAGTCTATGGTGCTACTGTAATTGTAAGAGGCTCACAAAATAATACCAGTGCTGTGAAGGTAATGATATACAACAATTGGTAAAAGATAAAAAAAAAAAAAATCAAACCTCAGAAGTTTATTGTAAAATGGCCCCTTGACTCAAATATGTGGCTCATATTGCAACTGTAGTTCGATTTTCCCAGCTGTAGAATAGCTCATTCTAAAAGGAAAACTTCACAGTGGAATATTGAGTTGTTTCGCTGCACTCATCCAGTAAGAGAAGAAATCTGTTTAAATGGCTAGATTCCAGTTAAAATGTTTAGAGATATGTAAAGCATTGAAGCCTAGAAGGCTGTTCATGACCTGGCATTCAGACGGTGTGAACTTTAAAACATAATGATGTTTACCATGAAGTTCATTCTACACAGCAACATTTATTTTAATTGCAGTACTATCAATTCAAAGGGAATTAAAAAAAAAAAAAATCAGGCCAAAGTAGCTCATCTGGAAGCAGAGCTGATTTTGCCATTTTGGCCCATGAACTTCACTTTAATTTCACTTTGATATCCTGACAATTTGCACATACTCACTGATGACCCTCTGTCTGTTTTTGAGAGCTGTACCTGATATTATCAATTTTGCTTGCCAGGACAGTCTTAGTGACACAATGCTCACCTATGAAAATTTGGCAATAAAAGGGACATTTTACTCTTCTTTCTCTAGTTAAAATTAGTATAACCCAGGGGTAGGCAACCTTTTGGAGGTAATGTGCTAGAGGAAGAGTTTGAAGTTCCTTGGAGTGCAGGTCCTGATTACTAAAAAAAAAAAAAAATATATATATATGTATTTATTTTCACTTAAGGGGTAAAAGTTACTGTATTTTTCTTATGTATGGGTATTTCTGTATTCTGCTTGTGTTGTGTGGCTGCTTTGAGGGATTGTATATGGGCTGTTTGTGTTATTGTGTATGTGCAGCTTGCAGTATTGCATGTGTTTCTACACGGAGTATGGGGGGCTGTTTGTGTGGCTCTATTTATTTTGTGTGTGGTCTTTGTTGTATGTGATAGGACAGTTCCTATTTTAGGGTCCCGTTTCACCATTCTGATTTTATTTTGTTGGTGTGCAACATCCAGGAACACTAGGAAACTGACCAAAGAGAGCACAACATGAGTCTTTCATTAGATGTGTTCGCACTGTGTGATGGGCACTAGGACATGGTCCTGTGTGTTAGAACTAGCCATGAGGCTGTCTGCCAATGAGGCTTGCTCGATGCCAGGATAACATGCCTCTTCAGTAGACTGACCCACCCATAGATGTTGCTGTGTGTTATGTCACTGGCAAAGCTCCACTGTAGACCCGTTTACTGGTCCTGATTACATACACTCAGTTTAAGGGACACTGTAGACATTAACCAATTTAAATGTGATGAAATGATGTAGAGTGCATGGAATCCCTTGGCACTGTGATTCCATTCACTGTAAAGATCCTGGTCACCCGTAGCTTGCCCGCTCCCCATTGGAGGTATGGCTAAGGCTAAGGGGTCCATTTGAGGCTTTTACAAGATCATGTATGTTGCAAATACAGGAGGTGGATATACATTCATATATGATTTGTTTTTAATTTTGTAATACTTTATATAAAGAATTAGAAAGTGAGGTTGGGTTGGGTCGATTACAGAAATTACTCCATTCAATGTAATCATTGGCTTAATCAAGATAATACTATTAGGAGAAAAAAGTGGGAAAAGTATTAGAAGAAAAGAGGATTACATTATATAAGTTTTAAAAAAATGTCTGTATTGTTTTATGTTTTGATTTTTTACTTTAAAGTTGAAGGATCTAGGCTCGGTAAACGACGAGTTAACATTTGCTCTTTTCACTCTCTACATTTATGTTTATATTATGTGTCGTTTGATGCACGTGAAATATAGGAAAACGTTCTTTGAGGATTTTGGACTCTGCACCTTGTACACATTCCATAGCTAAATACAAGTCATGTAGTTAGAACAAAATCCTGCCGAGCATT
Organism: Pelobates cultripes; assembly: GCA_933207985.1. Taxonomy (NCBI): domain Eukaryota; kingdom Metazoa; phylum Chordata; class Amphibia; order Anura; family Pelobatidae; genus Pelobates; species Pelobates cultripes. The sequence goes on from OW240922.1 coordinate 77,136,372, forward strand.
TTGTTTTTCCACTGCTGAATTTCACTTTCTTAGCAAAGTGCTAGGAGGGCTATAGTGCAGCCTGTTTTCATTTGTAATTTAGACTTTTGTTTTCCTTCTTAGTAACATAAACTGTGAAAGGTGTTCTCATCCAATAAACACACACAACAGCCTTATTCTTTGGAACACAAGCAAGCAATGATATATTTTTCTATTGTTTAACTCATTATCCTACTTTTCAAGAGTTTTTGAGAATCGACCATCTTTCACAAATTGTTCCGTTCAGTGTTCCTTTAATATTTCTAAAGTTTAGTGACGCTTTAGTCTCCAGAACTACAGCTTAACGCTTTTGTTCTGGTGAGTATAGCCTGTCCTTGAAGCCTTTTTGCTGTAAACACTGCCTTTCCAGAGAAAAGTCAGTGTTTACATTGCCGCCTAGGGCCACTTTCAGTGGCCAATTCTCATATGGCCACTGGAGGTGCTTCCTGGAGCAGTGCTGCACAGTGTGACAGTGTGGATCACTGATGTTGAGTCTCCACGCTCTGCATGGAGACGCTAAAATTGCCACACAGAAATGCATTCATTTAATGCATCTCTATGAGGAGATGCTGATTTACCATGTCGGCGTTTGGCCCTGCCTCCTTGACAAACTCAACCATTCTAATGCTTTTCATTTTGATGTTCGTCAAGGAGGCAGATTGAAGGGGGGGTGCAGTGCCATAGCCAGTAGTCCTGCGCAGCGCTGGAAATAAGGCAAGTTTTATTACCTTTTAAGGGGGGCATGTCACCTAAATGATGCTTTAACACTATAGTATCAGGAATGCATGTTTGTGTTCTTGACCCTATAGTGTTCGCACTACCTTTTACTAATATGGAAGCAAAGGATCTGGGATCTAGTAGGGAAGGAAGATTCCAGTTGGAAACTTGATATGGAGTATGTGTTACCACTGGTGCAGTCAGTTCAGTATGGAATACAAACAACAATCGGGGGGGGGCGGGCGTAGCTAGCTGCCTAACTGATCGGAGGCGTCCAGCAGAAGCAAAGGGTTAAAACAGCATTTTATCCTGTCTGGTACCTCAAACACTATCCAAGAGCGAACTGCTGTCTCCATCTACCATGGGCGTAAGAATAAGAAATATAAGCCCCCGACAACCGCCAATATTGGCGATCTATTATGGAGGCCCTCTTGGATGGGCCGTCTTGCTCGTCCAGTGAAACGTCCCCAACTGATCTGAGTGAGTTGGAGGTACAGTCTAGAGGCAAGAAAGCTGACATACCATCAGAATGAAACACGGGGACACCAGTGACGGAAGGTACCTTGAAGGACCTATTAGACTACGTCGCAATATCGGTGCTGGCATCTCTGCATTTAAAAAAAGGATCAGCAGAGTCTCTGCCCGCCTACAAGAAACAGAGGTTACCACAGCAGCCCGCAAAACACGGCTTACTGCCCCAGAATGGGAACTTTCAATGCTACGGTGCAATCAGGCACAGAGACCCGTATGGCGACAATGGAGGACCAGAGGCAGTGGAAGAATGTAAAGGTGCATGGCCTTCCCGACAAGGTCTCCACAGCTGAATTTCCTCACCTGATCCGGAGGCTTCTAACACAGCAATTCTCTGCCAAACAAGCCAAATTAATGGTACTGGATGGCTGCTACAGGCTCCGAGCACCTCTGGCAAACACTACAGGAGTGCACAGGGACGTAATAATCCACTTACAAAACGGCCCTGACAAACAGGCGTTCATGACCGCCATTCGCAATAAGTTACATTACAACTCAGCTGGCATTCTTCCCAGATCTATCCAGAGCAACCCTGGTCTGGCGAAGGTCCCTGATACCCTTAACTATGGAACTTACAAAGCACAAGATGACTTATGCTACCCCTTAAAACCAAATTCTAAGATACACAACTTCCAATAGGGATAGTGGGCTCAGTCTTCAGTGTTTTAAATTACTGTATACTTCTCTTCATTTTCAATTTCATAATGATATGACCCTTAATCCGATAGCTCACACTACTGTTCACAATAATGGCTTATATTGTGTATTGTACAATGTTACTCTAACCACGCTCATGCCTGACGTAAGCCTGTATCTTTCGTGGATTAAGAATACAGAAATATATATATATATATATATATAATATATTTATTATTATTTTTTTTTTAATTGTGCCATGCCAAGATTATAATATGTCAATAATTGATTTGCATGCTGCTCTTGTCGTGGCACTGCACGCTTCTATGTACCCACTTGCTCGATACAATGTGGTCATCATTTTTTTTTGAAGGCCACATTGTGTGGTTGAAACATCATCATTCTGTGTCTTGTTTCTGATTGGCATCTGTATTTTCTACTGAACTGGCTGCACCAGTGGGACACATACTCTGTTGGAAGTGTGAAGTCTATAAAGTGATTAACCACTACATTTTAAAGTCTGAAAGCAATGCAGTTCTGTTTTACAATATTGCAATCAGCTTGACCAATCTCTGTAACAATTTATTCTATAATGTATACTTTTATTAAAATCCAGATGTGACTGCCACATAGAGGAGCAAAATGATTAAATATGAGACCTGTTCAAGAATCAGAATACAAACACTCTCAGGGTTATTTACTAAAGTGAGAATTCAAATTTAACTCCATAGTAGCTGAACTGAAAGCTAAAGAGTCTTCTAGTTCACTATTTTGACCATAAATTTGAAATTACCTTAGAATCTTCACTTTAGTGACTAACCCTGTCAATGTAAAAACTCAGCATGCAATTGTTTTCTGCAGGCAATGTTTGTTGCACCATCCTATTAATAGGCAACATTTCCATCCAAATGTATCACATACTATTGCTATCGCACTGTTTTATATTTAATTAGACGTGTTTTCGTACGAATACAATTTCATCCGAAATTTCTGACTTTTTTCGTAAACTGAAGTTCTACATACAAAATATAAATGAAACGAAAGCACGGATGCATTACCTTTTCATTTCAGTTCTTTTGTTTAATAGACTCCGTGCTGCAGGGTAATTAATGCCCACAGCACAGAGGAAAAATAAACACCGCTGGTTCTCCCTGCAGCCTGACACTTAACCCATGTTTGTAAAAAATCTCCTTGCAGCCCAGCATGGGTTAAGTGACTTAACCTGTGCTTGACAAAAATACCACTGCGCATGCGCAAAAAGGCACGGAGGAAGCCGGCAGCGCTACTAGCTCCCTCCTTGTAATAAATAATAATGCCTACCCGCTCCCGCATTAAAAACTATGGGGTTGGAGGCAAAGCCTAACCGTAGAGGCAAGCAGTCGCACTAATCTAGAGCTTCGAGACCCAAATGAAAAAACAAGGAATAATACCCAAACGGCATACCCCCAAAACAAAACCAAGACCCTCTACACGTCCCCAACGACATGGGACGCAAAACAAAGAAAACTACCGCAGAAAAGCCTACCTCTGGGCTCACAATATGGGACATGTGGAGGCAAGCGCGCGGTGCCGGCGGGCCCATCATGGCGGTGCTCCACGGAGGCTGCTCAGACTTCTCCGATGACCTTTCTGGAGAAGAATACTCACCGGCTCCAGCATCGGGAATATCTTCACAGCCCAATAAATCCACACCGGACTCCACTCCGATAACTACGCTGATCCTGAAGTGCCGTTTCCCCATGGTGGGGAACCCAAATAACAAAAATGGGGGGGGACAGTGCCCCCCCTGCACCACCAAATATGGGGGGGGGACATAGTGCCTCCCCTGCACCACCAGTAGGGGCTATTAATATTAACTGGGTGGGAACTACTGTTCCCCCCTCCCCCAGGCCACCACCCATGACCGGCGGGTGGGGACCTTAATTAAAGAAATATGGGTGGTCCTAATGTCCCCCCCGAGGTCCCCACCCATGAGCGGTGGGTGAACTTTAAGCAAATGGTGGTTATATCCATTGATGGTGTGCTGAGACTGGTTTTTCTCTCCTCCTGCCAAAGAAAAGGAAAAGAGTAATTCTTAGTGGTGCATGTTCATCTTGTAACAAAAAGTTATGAAACCCGCTATGTTTTGAGAATTGTTCTGTTGCTTGACTAAAACAAACAAATGTTGGGAGAAAAAAAAATCTGTGTAAAATGATATAAATCCAGGGATTGATTAAATAATGCAGTTTCTGGATGATAAGCATGCTTGTTGGGTTAGCAATACCTTTTACATTCATAATCTTTCTTGTTTTGCTTTAATATCAATATGACTGTCTCCTTACAGGAAGGTACAGCCTTGTTGCTTGAACACCTTGCTGGCAGCCTGGCCAGTGCTATTCCGGTCAGTACTCAACTTGATATTGCTGCTCAACATCATCTATTTATGATGGGACGCAATGGTGGGAACATTAAACACATCATGCAGAGAACAGGTGCTCAGATCCACTTTCCAGATCCTAATAACCCCCTAAAGAAATCCACGGTCTACCTCCAGGGCACCATTGAGTCAGTTTGTCTTGCAAGGCAATATCTCATGGTATGTATATAAATCCCTTGCAATGTTCTCTTCCTTAGTTAGCACTCTAAGATTTCATGTCTATTTAAATTATCTTCAGAATGAAGCACGTGTACAGTAATTAAACATAAAAAAAAAAAAATCTAAACTCATAAGGCACTCCAGCTTTCTTGAGTCTGTAATTTATTTTGTATTTTTCCCCCCTCTTCAGTTTCTAAAATTGCTGAATTCAATGGAAATCTGCACTTTTATACATGCATGCCAAAACACTTCCACTGCTGTCAAACTACCAGGAAGGCTTTATTTGGCTTGCATTAGCTTCACAGGACTAACAGTCATACTAGGCACAGTGAGCTGTGCATAGAAGTCCGTGAATAGGAAGCTGTGTGCAAACCTCCGGCTCCGGCACAGATCTTCTGAATGAGATGCCTCTGGTCGGTCGGACACCAGATATGCAATTTTTAAAGCTCATAATTTTTTTTATATGCCCCCAAAGAAAACATGCATTTTCTTTTACTAAACAGGGATGTATAATGCCAAAGAATTTCTCAAGCCTCATCTCTAATATTGTTCCTAATATTTGTTCCTAATAAAACCGTAAGGGTCAATTTGCTAAATGCCAAATTTTAGTGGATGAAAGTCTGAATTGCAAAATTCTGGACTAATTGGCTGATATGTACAAGTTCTTTAACTGTGCTATAGTTGCAGATGGACTACTGTAGCTTAAATGTTGCCATGTGGGTTTTGACTTTCTGAAATTCAGTGTTGAAGTAAATGAGACTAACCGGATTATTCACTAGTGTTGTGATTCCTCCTATGGTTTATTTTTGTGTTCGATGTATTCCCTCTCCCCATCTGGGTTTGTTCAAAATATGCATTCTGTAAACTGTTATCTAAACCTTTGTTAAACATCAATCTATTTGGTTAATGTGAAAAAAATCTTATGGATTGGAGTCATGTGAAATCAAATTTTTTTTTTTTTTTAAACTCATCTGTACGTTGCATTAAATTGTAATGTCCCAGAGCTTTAGTACAGTGAAAGTTTAAGCACCAAAACCTCTAGACCTTTGCACAGTGGTCATGGTGCAAGAAGTCTTTTTGTGTGTTTTCCTTGCAATTTTTGTCACTCCATTTTTTAGCAATTTTGTATAAACCTAGATGACCATGAAAACAGAAAATAAATAACCGCTTTCATATCCTGTTTATGGCTGCACCTTCTTATTCTTCTTATTCTTTGTTTTTCTTTCTGCACTGATCTGTCGATATTTAACATTTTGTGTGCATTATGCAGTGTATCTACATATCAAAGACTGCGGGAAAGTAATACAAAGATATACAGGTTATTCTCCAACGTGATAATTCAAAGTGAATTCAGAGTGGTTTTTAAATAACCAATGTAACCAAACCGGAAGCACAGCTGACGTAGAGAATGTTTCCAGACCTGGTATTTTAACTTTGAATTTGAAATTAACGTTGAATTCTCACTTCAGTGAAAAACCCTGATAAAGACAAAAATTACATGTTCTCTCTGATCAAAACAATTGTTACAGAATCCCTGCCTAAACAAATTCGACAGTTTCTGACATTTTTTTGCAACACTTTTTTTTTTCACTAACGGCCTTTATATTAAAATACTATTCTACCTCTAGGGTTGTCTTCCACTTGTTTTGATGTTTGACATGAAGGAAGAGATTGAAGTAGAACCGCAGTACATTACACAACTCATGGAACAGTTGGATGTCTTCATCAGTATAAAACCAAAGCCAAAACAACCAAGTAAAGTAAGTAAATTCATAGTTTAGGATTTTAAATATATTTTTGCATATTGCTTCCTTTTCAAAATCTTAATCGTGCTGAAAAGTGATTTCTGTTTAAGACATCCTTATTAGATATGAAAAAAATGTTTACATTTTTATTTATTTATTTTAAATAGGCCAGGAAGCTGTTCACTTCCTTATCCAGATTTTAATACACTGCAACATATAGGACTCAATATGAACTAGTGCAATCAGGAACTTTGCATTCCTACCTATTTGGCTGAATAATCCATATTATAATTATTATTTAAATATGTACTCAATATTTATGAACCAGCAGTATAAACATGTTATATTAGTCGGTATATCTTCATATAGGTTTATCCTTTATATACAGCCTGGTTTTTCTATAGAAATCTAACTGTATATATATTTTTTATTGAATATATTTATTCCTCTTTTTATCATATAGTTAACATGCTCTCTGTTGTATTTTACAGTCTGTGATTGTTAAAAGTGTGGAACGAAATGCCTTAAATATGTATGAAGCTAGAAAATGCCTTCTTGGACTTGACAATAGTGGGGTTCCAATGGCCAATCCGTCAACAGTGCCCTGTCCAATGCCATACCATGGACTGGATATCTTGACAGCAGGTTTAGGACTTACTGGATTAGGTAAGTGTCAGTTTATTGACATTGAAGGAAATATGTGATTGTCTTTATTTTAGAGTGCCTTGTCTCTCGAGGCACTCTGAAGAATGTATAAAATCTGAGTTGTAAAGTGTGCGCGTGCGTGCATATCTGTTTTTTTTTTTTGCATATTTATTTTATAAAAATAAAATTAAAAAATAAATGGGGTACATTTATTTATATATAGAGATAGATATATATATCTATCTGCATGCAGGCTGACATCTTTAAGTTTGCAAAAGTATTATTTGAATAAAATATTACTATTTTTTAAATGTATTATTAAAATGATCATGCATTTTGACAGGTACTTTGAAAAAGAGACAAACTAAGACATGTGTAATGCTGAAGCAATTACTCATCCCTTTCTTGTGCCAGTTTAGCCTGGTGAAGATGCCTATATTTAATACAAGGATAACCACTTATTGCCCTTCTAGATACATTTTACCATAATTCTGTGGGAATTATAGTCCAACAACTGAATGGCAGATTAATTAATAGTTTGGTTAATCCTCTGCTAAAATAATGAAAACGTATCACATGCAGTTATCCAGTGTAGGATTTTAGTCTTGTTCTGTTTTGCAAATGTTTTTAAAAGGAATGAAAATAGTACTATAACTTAATATACATATTTTATTATTATTTTTACAGGTCTCTTGGGTCCCAACACTTTATCTGTTAATTCATCCAGTGCTCAGAATTCTTTGCTGAATGCCCTGAACAATTCTGTTAGTACCCTGCACAGCCCAACTTCAGCTCCAAGTCCAACACTATGGGCAACTACACTAGCAAATACTCAAAGTACTCCAGGTAATTAGGAGCTGTAATTACATTAGTGGTGGTTCAATGCAACTGTTTTATGTTCGGCTGTTATAAATAAAAGAATACATTTACAAAAGTTTAAGTAAAAAAAACAAACAAACAAAAAAACCAATGAAACTTGCACTTTTTTTTTGGTCCTGAAACTTGCATTTTAATTTTTTTTATTTATTTTTTTGTAAACGCTTGAATTTTATTTTAATTTTTTTCCGGTATAGTTTTACCATCTTTCTGAGTGGCTGGAATCAAGCCAGTATTCTGATAGGTTGATTAATGTTTGGATTAGGCCTTGCTTTTGTATTGTCATTTTGCTATTTTTATTATATATATTTTTTAATTTGCAGCATATTGCTACTTTCCTCCCCCCCTCCCATGAGCTAATGTATAGTGATCAGTGTAAGCATATGCAAACCATTTTCATTAAGCAGTCTGTATTTAGGGTTTCATCACTGATGCAGCTTTTTGATATACCTGATTTTCTTTTTTTACTTTGACAAATGTATATATTTAGTACAATTGTTGTTAATCTCGTTATTGGTATCACCTTAATGCTAATGAACATAGTAGCTGCATTTAAAAAAGTGTATTTGGTAAACTCATCCATTTGTTTTCACTTGAAAGACACAAGCTAAAGGTTAAATATGTTTTCAGAGGTTTACCTTCTCATGGATTCCTAGTTATTTGCTTTCCAATTTTGATGTGCCACTGTGGTTTTTGACATAATTATTGGTTGCAGCTTCAAACCATCCTGGAAAATATTTTTTTCGTACTCTAGTGTGTAAAGAATGGAAAAATTGCAAAGAATTGCCAAACAGAGATCTAGTTTTCCTAAACATTCTTTTATTTTATGATTAAGTTAAAATGGAGTGAATCTTTCAATTTTCAAATCGTAAATACTCTTCGAATAAGTCTGAATAAAAAAAAAGAAAAAAAAACACCAAACTGAAAAACAAAAATTAACAGTGTAAATCAATTGAAAGCACCTTTCTGAATTCTATTGAAGAGTAATAAAAAAATATCTAAAATCAAACTCAAAATTGTGCACAGTGACAAATGAAATAATTGTGTGATGGGAATTAATCACTTTTTCTATAAGCTCTCTTATTTAAATTTTTTTTGTCTTTTAATACAACAATCAAAAAATGAATTAGTTGGAAAAAGCTGCATTTTTCATTGTGGGGAAGGATAAATCTGGTCTTAAAACTTATATGGTCTGGGAAGAAACCCAGGATTAAATAGAAATTAATAACTCTAAACACTAAAAAAGGTGGAATGAGCATGTCAGATATCTTTAAATATTATAAAGCTAGTAGACCTATGCATACCATGATTACCCAATTAAGCTGTTCTCAAAAAGAGAAATGGTTTCTAATAGAACAAGATCTATTCTTAAATAATAATCTACCATCTCTATTCTGGTCACTGGGTTTGCAGAGAGACGGACAAAATGTTTTTTTGAACTAAAATCTCTCACTAATATATTGGATGAATGGAAACCTATAAAGAAAAAACTCAAGTTAACAAATAAACGGAGTTTCTTACCTCTAAAAATCCTTTAAGTATTTATCGATAATTTAAATCTAAATAACTGGTATAGTTGTGGAATAATATTACATAAAATATATCATTATTGTAAATAAGGTCAAACTGTTTTCTATTTTGGTTAATGAAAAAAATCTACCTGGGAGAGAACAATTTAATTATTTAAGAATAAGTCGTTTCATTTCGAAGTATCTTCCAAGTAGTATTTTAGAGACAGTGGAATATTTAGAATCGCTATATAACCAATCTAATTTTAAAAGTTATATCTCAAAATGTGTACAAATATTATCAAAGATGAGCAGCGGCAATAACTGTACTGAAAAAAGAAAATGGTGAACGAGATCTAGGCTTAAAACTACATCACTATGAATGGACATCGTCTCTAGTATTCACATATAAACATATTCATGCTTTGAATTTGAGAGAGATACAATATAAGATTCACAATAGATGGTATTGGGTACCAAGTACACTAGCTAAATTAAAGAACTGTGTAAATCCAGATACAAAGTGCTGGAGATATGATATGCACTTAGGCACTTATATCCACATATGGTGGACTTGCCATCTGATAATCCCTTACTGGAAATAAGTCTTTCTGTTTATAAAAACACTTTGTGAAATGGAGATTGATAGATCTCCAGAAGTAGCGTTGTTGCACCTTAATCTCAATGCTGTGCATAAAAAGGATCTTCCTATAATCCTTCACATTCTTAAAGCAGCCAAACTATTGGTTGCTAGGACATGGAAAACTGACGATTTGCTTCAATGTGACGGACTATATGAACAGATTGTTTGGCAATGTAAAATGGAGTTACGCTGTGCAAGAACGGACATTGGAACTCAAATACGGTTAAAATGTGGTTATTTTGGGATAAAAAGTTAGACCCCCTTAATGATAAGAATCTCTCTAACCTTTATCTCTCAGGGATCTCTGTGTAATTTTCGTATGTAGAACCTGTTACGGATATATTATGGCAACTATTCTATTTCTTTTTTTTTTTTTTTTATTGGAACGTTGTTATGGTTTGTCAGGTATTGTATGTTTTATTTGAAATAAAGAGAAAATGTATTAAAAAAAGAAATTGTCTGACCTATTTAGTGCCAATTAAAAGGGTGTCATGACTGTGTCATGTGATAAAAGATGGTTAGATGATAATGAGGTGATTAAAAATCTTTAGCTTTTGCAAGGTGGAGCAAAATGATGCATTTTTAATTTATACCTTGCTTGAGTCCTTTTGGAAAATGGAAAGACCTGACAGAAATCAGGGTGAAATTTGAAGAGGCTTTGATGTTCTTTCTCTAACTCTGTGTGTATGTGTGCAACTTACACTTGTTCTTTATATTAGACATATGCATTCATTGCACTCCTTAAGCAAATCGATTAGTTTGACGGCAAATAGATTCATGTGGCATAAAAACAAATCAATTCAATTCATTGTCAAACAAACTAATTTAAGAGAGTGCAATAAAAATTTGAATATTTGAGTAGACAAACCAAAAGTTGATATTATGGACCTACAGAATATGATTCCTTATTATAAAACTTTTTGAAGTAATGGCTTTCTGAACAAAGTTGCTAAACAAACATTGGTCAATCATTTTTGAAAAACAATTCATAGGGAAGTATGGTTTTCTGCTGGCTATTGAAGTTTTATGTTATACCAACAGGATTTTCAGCAATACCCCATCTGATGATGCCATCTGCAGCACAAGCCACATTAACCAGCTTTCTTTTGTCTGGTGTTCCAAACTATGGACAAAACACACCATCTCCACCACCGGGTTTAACACCTGTTGATGTTCATATGAACGGCATACATTCTGAATGCAAGAAAGTTACATCAGCATTGAACTGCCATGTAAAGGTAACTTTTTAGTAATCCAAAGTACATTTTCTATTACGATAGGTATCATGAAGCTCATTAAAACGGATAGACTTTTCACAAGACTATAAATTTTGATCACAATGTTAAAAAGGAAGTGGATCCAGTCTGGTTCTTTTAAACATCTCGTCATTTATGTATTATCATTTGTCTGACACTTATGTGTCTTAATTGTGGAAACACTGCAAAAAATGTCCACCCCATAAATAATAATCAAATTTTTTTCATTGCTGACATTAGTGGAGTAGTGTAGGCAGTGCCTGAACCAGCGCCAAGGGACATTGGCCCTGGAATCAGGTAAGTGACAGAAGGGGATTTTAACCCCCTTCTCCATCATGCGGGGGAGGGGGCTGACTGGCTTACTTGAGGGTGGCTATAGTGCCAGGAAAACAACTTTGTTTTCCTGACACTATAGTTTCCCTATAATATCTCACACCTCCAGAAACATAATGGACATCTCCCGCTCTTAAGAGACAAAATATTAAGATGAACAATTGTTTATCCTGTTGATCAATGAGTGTGTTATTCTAGTGATGTTTTACTACTGTCCCAAGATGGGACTGGACTACATCTCCCAGAATTATCTGACAGAGATGGAGCTTGTGGGTCAGTTTGAGCATGAACGAAGTGATCTATTATAGTGAATATAGTTGAAGGGGTTTTTTTTTTGGTTTTTTAAACACATATCTGTTTGTGTATGCTGCCACCAATGTAGACACATCACACTGCATTAACAGCAAAGCAATGCCTATTTAGAGTCATGGAAGATATTAACATTTTAGATGGAGGTGTAAAGCCCTCTTTCTATACATTAAAATTACTCTGTGCTAATGTAAAAGTGCAGATATATTATGGATGTTTGTCAGATCTGCACAATCCTTCCTGACCATATTAAAACAAGTCTTACATTTTTTAGGCTTCAAATATGAAATATGCAGCAATGTCTGGATCATCTTTGGGAGACAAAGTGATGAATCCAAACCTCCCTGAGTCGTCAAGACAGTCCAGCAATCATAGCTCGCCGGACCAAGGGAATGGCAAATCTGATTCAGAAGGTGATGTTTATTATACTGAATTTCATTGTCTTGTTTCTGATCATAAAAAAATATTCTCACAAAAAGTAATTGTGATTAAGACTAATGGTCTAATTAAGATTGGATGTGGTATATATCATTCAACATGTTCGGGTGTTAGCAGATTCTATGTAATTTCATAATTTTTGTATGGATAATTACAAAAAAGCTCTTAACCAGAAAGGCTGCATTTGGAGTTTTTTCTTCCACAGCGTCCGCATTCAACCCGAATGACCTTTCCAAAACCGAAACATTTTTTGATGAAGTTATAGCCTCTCTCTGCATATTTTTCTTACAATATACCCGTGGATTGTAAAAATTGAAAAAAAATATTGCAAGTCATATTGGGTTTTATTACACTTATAGCAGTACAATCAGTGGTGCATAATTTAGAATGCTTAGTACAACAGCTTGTCCGGCAAAATGATGCATGTTAACAAAATTTAATTTGCAAATGTGATTTGCTTTCAAATTAAACATTTTCTGTTATTTATTAGAAGAAACATACGCTTCTCATTCCTTTCTCAGCTGTAAAACTCCTTGAACAATATAGCCACTTGAATTAATAGAATATATGCCAAATAAAACGTGCACATATTTAATTTATTCTCTTCTGCATTTGTTTTCTTAAAGGAACACTATAGTCATCAGAACAACTATAACTTGTAGTTATTCTGGTGTCTATAGTCCATCCCTGCAGGCATTTTAATGTAAACACTACCTTGTTCCCTAGGGACACGTTCAGTGTCAGTCACTCAGACAGCCACTAGAAGTGCTTCCTGGGTCAGTGTTGCACAATGTGCAGCAATGGCATTCAACGTCTCCTCGCTCTGCATGGAGGCACTGAACCTTCCCCGATAGAGATGCATTGAGTCATTGGCACCGCACAGCATTTTGCCTGGTATGAGCGATAGTCTCCCAATGCATTTGATTGGCTGAGATCATCAATTTTGATGATCTCCACCAAGGAGGCAGAGTGAAGGCAGAGCCAGCACCAGAAGACCCACACTTTGCTAGAATAAAGGTAAATTTAACGCCTTTTTAGGGGGGCTGGCCAACGAAACTGTTTTTAACACTATAGCGTTCCTTTAACACTGCAACTGCAATTAAATGTCCTTGTTACTTAGTGTGCAGACTACTTTGCAGCTGTTCTAGGAATGTACTGAATAAAAATATTATTTGACCTAGAAATCTGCTACCCACTCTTAAATATTTTCATTTTTTATTATTTTCAGGCTGTAATGATGCATTTGTGGAAGTTGGTATGCCAAGAAGTCCATCACATTCAGCAAATACAAATGATCTGAAGCAGATGTTGGGTTCTGCCAAAGTACCATGTGCTAAGAGGCAAACTGTTGAATTATTACAAGGCACCAAGAATTCACACTTACAGTATGTTCTGAGCCAGCATGTTAATGTTCCCAAAATGTAATTCTATAAAGCAAAAATATTTGCAGTGAATGATTTCCTTCTTTGTTTGCTCTTTTGCAGTAGTTCGGATAGGTTGCTGTCTGATTCCGAGATGAGCCCATCTGAGGGTCCTGTCACAGATAAGAAGGCCCCAGGAAGTGAACGTGCAGCTGAAAGAGCTGCTGCTGCTCAACAAAATTCGGAGAGGGTACGACTTAATTCGCAGTCCTCATATGCAAATATGCAGGTATTTGTTAATCAGGCAGGTAGAATTTATTTTTCCTAGAATTTTTACAGTTTTCATATTTTCACAATATTGGCAATCACTTGCCAGTTTTTGAGTGCTGCTGGTGTGAGAGGTGTGAGTTCTCAGATCTGGTGTGAAAGGTGCACGTGGCTTAATATTTCTCTATACTAAAAGCAAAATTAAATATAAATAAAATAACGGCTATAAATAGAGATGGAGTCAGAGGAGAAAGATAGATCTCGCATATAAAGGAGTGCTAATACATGTAATTTCACAATTCTCTCTTGTCATCAATAAAAATCATTAACCCTTGAGTAGGACAACAATATTTTTACGGTTTAATATATGCTAGCATAACCTATTCCACCACCAACATCATGACTTGTGGACCATACAAACCTCCCAAATGGGACTGGGGGAAACAACCTCCTGATCATTTGCACTGGCAACAACATTTCCAGAATCTAAATCTGCGACAGAACAAGAAATCCTCACACTGGCCCTGTCCACGCTCATTGCAAACAGTAATAACCTATATCAGGGAGGTAAAAAATAAATCGAAAGACCTGAAGACAAATCTAAATAGAACCACCCATTATATAGACTACATTTAGAAACTACCCAGATTATTCACTAAAGTTAAAATTGTCAGGAATTCAAAGTGAATGTCAAATGTTATGCCATTCATGCTATCCTTCTAGTTCAGCTATTGTAGCCTAAAAGTTCAAATTCACTTTGAATTCCTAATAGACCCGATTGAGGCAGCTCTAGATTTTGTGAAGTCCTCACGGACACCCATGCCACAGTCAGATTACTGGTACCTTGACCATTAATTTTTAATGATCATAATAAAGGTGTCTTATGTTCCATTAATTGATTAGAGCATGTAGTGTGTGCACATACACGTGTATAAGGTCTGTAGAAAATGTGTGTGTGTGTGTGGGGTGTGTGTGTATGTATATACAAAGGTGGGACAGAGACTTTTTAAAAAAACCTTTATTAGACAATTCACACATATATATGCTTTGTGTCAAGAGCATCACATCTTCATTGCAGTTTATATAAGTACTGATTTCTATATCAAATTGGCATTTTTATAAATAATTGCACAAACACTTCACTGGCGGTCAGACAACCAGGGAGGCCAATAGCCTATAGGTTCTAATAGCTCCATGGACACAAGGGAAGTGGCAGACATGCTTGGTTAGTGTGCCTGTGTCTGCGCAAGCCATATACATGTACCTTGGGTCAGACAGTGTTTTAAAACAAACAATTAGTCTTTACAATCTTTCCAGCACAGAAGCAAAGAACAAAGAGACTAACTGTTGGTTTTCAAATACTGTCCGATTCAGGGTCCATGTACAACATATAGCTGAAGGATACTGTCATATGCTTGTGTGTGTGTGTGTGTGTGTGTGTGTGTATATGTGTGTGTATGTGTGTATATATATATATATATATATATATATATATATATATATATATATATATATATACACACAATTTCATATACCTTATTTTAAGAAATCTAGCCTTTTCTTTCAAAACTTAATGAAAGGATTTTTATATTTAAAAAAAAAATAATAAAAAAAAGTTTTGAGGTGTCTATTTGCTTTTAAGTTATTTCACATTTTTCTGCCAATTTTAGAACCAACCTCCGCAATACTGCCTTTTAATTGGTTGTTGGGATTACATACTGAAATAAGGGAAATCAATCACACCCATTAATGCAGGTTTTCTTTTAATCCTAAATTTAGCCAAAAAAAGTTTTCACGTATTGTATTCTTTCAGACAAGAACAAGCGGTCCCTTGAATATTTGTTTTGTCCAAAATACCATTTGACCACATTATAGTAAATTGCAATGTTTTGGCTTCCTTTTCTAGGCTTATGATTATGAACAGAAGAAACTCTTGGCAACAAAAGGTTTGTAAATAGGGCAAAAAAGAAGTGTTGACTAATGTGAAATGGCTATGGAGTATAGTTCCTACATTACACTTTAAAATGGTTATTGCATTGCCAAGATTTGTTATATTCATCAAATGTGCGCACACACACACTATAGATCTATATATTTTTTAAAATATGGATTTTGAATTGTTACACTCTAGTTGAAGTATCTGCTAACTTAGATTTATCCATAGACTGAAAAAAACAAGACTTAGTGATAAGGTTTTCAAAAAAGTGTTAAATGTGTCCAAATGTAAATTTCTTTCTACATCATTTTAGCTATGTTAAAGAAACCAGTTGTGACAGAAGTTAGAACCCCAACAAATACTTGGAGTGGACTGGGTTTCTCCAAATCTATGCCAGCTGAAACCATAAAAGAACTAAGACGTGCTAATCATGTTTCATACAAGCCCACAATGAGCACAACGTATGAGGTAGATATATGGAAGTTTGAGTGCATTTAAGTGAAATACTGTTTTGTTTTGTTTTTCTTCTGTAATCAAGGGTGTCCTGGAAGACTTTTGCAAGGTTGCAAAAAAAAAAGTAAACTTTTGACGTTTTATATCAATGACTTGATTTAAAGCATATTCAAATTGTGTCTGAATTATTGGCTAGATGATGTTTTATTTATCTTTTCAAAACCTAACACATATTTTAATTTCGGTTTCTAAATTTATAAACCAGTTTAGATATTCTGTTTTGGCTAACTTTCTGGTTGTCATATGAGTTTTTGTCCTTGTGTAACTGAATTAATAGCCGTGGTAAGAACCATGCCAGTAATATGCCAAATTAAACATGAATTGTGAGGAATATAAAAGAAAGATGAGGACCTAAGCATTGGGTAACACATATACAGATCTTTGATAAAATATTTTATTAAAATACAATCAACACCATTGGCATATTTTTAGCATTACATTTGTTTTTTTTTATGTACTCGTACTACTTAAAATTACTGGAGAAAATTCCAAGGTGTGTTGGGATAATATTTTTTGCAAATGTTTGTGTCTGATTTTTCATGATGTTATGCAAAGTATAAATCCGATAATGTGACGTGTTTGTTGAGTTTAGAATGTGGACAAAACGGAAGATCTCTAATTTTGAAATGAATGAACTCTAGAGATCTTGAGTTGTGAAATGCATTTCATAGTAGTGGTACATTTAACATGGATTTTTTATTGCTTCATCAGACACCTATGTCGCTATCCCGGTCAAATAGCCGAGAGCAGTTGGGAAATGGCAGTGAGTCTGATAACTGGAGGGAGAGAAATGGGATGGATTCATCTCATAACGATTACACCTCATCCATCGGAAGCCCCAAACGAAAGCAAAACAAATCCGGTAAGCATTGTTTGATGCCTTAATGAGAAATCTTAATGCCTGGACTTATGTGTTCAGTGCCTGTCTAGAGCATATACACGCAACAAGTCTGTGTGTCAGGTTTTCAGATTGTCTCTTATAGGGCACTCTGTAAACCATTCTTCAGCAAAATTCGATTTGTCTAACTTATACTACATTGTTTCTTTGACACAACTTGCTGCCTCTAATGTAACCATATACATATTATTGGCCATGTCTGCCTTATTCATTTTATACAAAGCACTGCGTAACATTTGAGCAGATTGTAATTTATTTGCAAAATGTGGCTTGTGAACCAAAAATAATCGGCTGCTATGTTGATCTACGAGAAATACAAATAAAACCGTTATTTAGGCAAAAGAAATATGCCAAGTTCTACAATGGCTAAACCAGTCTTCATTCTGGTGAATCCATCTTTCACCTCTAGTCCAGGCCCTACTCAAACAGAGAATCCTGCATCTGGAGGAGCAGTGACAGATAGCCGGAATACAAACTCATTATCAATACCATAAATGGTATAGGAGGGTAACCTAGTGTTTACATCCTCTTGACCTACTGCCTCCCTGCAAATACTTAGAAAATCGTTATAAGGCTTGGAAGGGAGAAAAGTATTCAGAGAAGAAAATAGGAGATGGGGATCAAATGGGAATACAAAAAATGGACAAGCGGAAAAAAGACAGAATAAAATACAAAGGGCAAAGATAAATGAAGATGGGGTGTGTGAGGAAATTAGTTGGGGGAGTTTATGTGAATAAGGTACAAAGAATGACAATAGGGGAATACAGAGATTGGACATGAAGAGAGAATGAAAAAGTTAAGGATAGGAGGGAGAAGGAATGAAATGTCAACTTAGTACAGGGGCATGGAGTAACAGAAAGACATTGGACAATGGCGTAGATAAGTGGATTGTGTAGTAAAGTTCTAGGAGAAGGCCTTGTTTATGATCAAAACAATCAAAAATAGTTTGAATGAAAACTAGTCATTAATCTGACTCAGAAACAAATTGCCATATGTCTAGATTGCCCAAATCCTTTTGTAGTGTTTTGAAACTATGGTATGTAATTTCTTTAATACCATGCAGTGTCCCTTTGTATTAGAACACCCGAAAGTAAGTAATGTATAGTTGCCGTAATGGTAAATTACATTTGTTGAATGCTACTTTATATAAAGAAAGATACCTGTTGTAGGAAGATCAGTTCACTCTAGTGTTTTTACTATTACTTATAGTCCATTCTGCAGTAAGTTTAGTTTCTAGGCATCTGTTAAAACTCATTGTTTACGCTCACCACTAAGAGTTCATAGCCTTTATTTCACAATGTCAAGGTATTTACATAATGCAAAAAGTGTCTGTAATTATAGTAACTTGCTATCATTTTTATTTAATGCCATTTTTCACAGCAGAACACTATCTTAGCAGCAGTAATTACATGGACTGCATCTCCTCGCTAACTGGAAGCAACGGATGTAATCTAAATAGTTCATTCAAAGGTTCAGACTTGCCTGAATTGTTTAGCAAACTTGGCCTTGGAAAATACACAGACATCTTCCAACAGCAAGAGGTCAGTATGTTCTATTTACAAGTTTAAATCTAGGCAATTACCTTTACATCACATGTTTTGTATCTATTCTACTAGTTTACAAAACTACTCGTTCCTAAGATTACATGCACCTAAAATTAATTTCAGAAAGAAACCATTCTAAAAACAGTTTTCTTAAAAAGAACTGTCATGCAATGATATAATGGTTAAAAAAGGACATTTTTTCAACAATTATATCTTTGCATGACACAGTTCATTTTAAGAAAACTGTTTTTAGAAAGGTTTATGTCTGAAATTAATTTTAGGTGCATATTCTCTTATTATTATGATATTTATAGAGCGCCGTCAAATTCCACAGCGCTTTACAATGGGTGGACGAACAGACAATTAGGAATAAATAGCACAAATGCTGGTAATTTCTACTATTAAGATTAAAGGATCACAATCCAATTTTTGGGGTTTCATCTTTGGCCACTAAACACCAAATTAAACTTAAATGGATACCACGTTACAACATGGACAAATTCCTCAACAAAAATACTGTAAAGTACATACTGAAAGGCATTCTCTGATAGGTAGTTTGTACATATAACTGAAACAAAATAACCAACTACAAATAAAGTAAGTCATACACCAGATAGGATACTTCATGCTGCACGTGAGTTGTTGTGGGTTTTTATTTTTGTGGGTTTTTATTTTTGTGGGTTTTTATTTTTGTGGGTTTTTATTTTTGTGGGTTTTTATTTTTGTGGGTTTTTTTTATCGTAAAGGGCAAAGACATTGACTGTCTCAGTGTTGTCTAGCTCAGTGCTTCCTAAACCAGTCCTCATGGCCCAGCAACAATCCAGGATTAATATAAATTTCTTTTTTATACCAATGGCAGTACTGAAAAAACGTGGACTGTTTCTAGGTCGTGAGGACTGGTTTGTGAGCTAGACTCATTGATCATAGTGTATTACATAGATACATAGACTATATTTAACAGAAGAAAACTACCACAACAAGAGGACATAGTCTTAAATTAAAGGGGGAAATGTTTAAAAATATCAGGAAGTATTACTTTACTGAGAGGGCAGTGGATGCATGGAATAGCCTTCCAGTTGAAGTGGTAGAGGTTAATACAGTAAAGGAGTTTAAGCATGCGTGGGATAGGCATAAGGCTATCCTAACTATAAGATAAGGCCAGGGACTAATGAAAGTATTTAAAAAATTGGGCAGAGTAGATGGGCCGAATGGTTCTTATCTGCCGTCACATTCCATGTTTCTAGAATCTGTATGCATATTGAAAGATAATCTAGTACATCTAATGACAAAACCTTGGCAGATGGGTTTAGTATGGATTGTTTTTAAGGTATATAGCAAATTCAAATGAGAGCATTTGGAGCATTCTAAATAGGACTTTAACACACGTTAGCAGTTTATTGTGTTTGGTTTTCCCTTTACGTTACCAGTGTATCTATCTTGTGGTACCATATGTATAGACGTTTTATGTTTTAAGGCAATATTCTCATGTAGGTAAAACCCCATATAAAATGTGGGCATACAGTTTGGGATTAATTGAATAAGAATATTGACCTGCTTCATAATGTTTATTTTCTAGATCGACCTTCAGACATTCCTTACACTGACTGATCAAGATTTAAAAGAGCTTGGAATTACCACATTTGGCGCAAGACGGAAAATGTTGCTTGCTATATCAGGTAACCTAAAATCATACAAACATCTGCTTGCGCTATTATGATTTACTGCCCATAAATGATATTATTCCAGAGGCCTAGATGAGGAACCAACCAGAATCTCTCCAGACATGGTAGAAGTGAGGTTTTTGGTTCCCTATAGGCTGGGAAAGCCTTATGGGAACTGAAGTTTTAGTTTGCAATAATAAATTATAATATATGGTGTTACAGGGCCCGATGCAGGCCCAGAGCTTAACTAGTTCCCTCTGATGGTGGCACTGTATATAATATGTATGTGTGTATAGAACCTAATTTCAGTAATCTGTAAAAACTGTTGAGCCATTACAAGAAAATATGTTGATCTTCATGCAAGTTGTATTTTCATGTAGCCCTATTTTATTTTTTACTGTATTTTCATAGATGTTAGTTCAAACTGTCCCACTTATGCAAACTGCTTCTGCTGCTTAACCCCTTAAGGACCAAACTTCTGGAATAAAAGGGAATCATGAAATGTCACACATGTCATGTGTCCTTAAGGGGTTACATTTTTTTAGTTTCATTATACGAATAATCCTCTTACCCTAAATCTTTCTAAATACTTATTCAAGATTTCAATTTTATGATATCTTATATATACGGTATGTAAAATATTGCTGAGCATGTAAAGTAAGAACATTTATAGAATTAAGAATATGCATTTGTTCTGCTCATAATCCATGACCTTTATATTTAATGCTGACTTTTTAGCTTGTTTTAAAAGCAAAGGAACACTGTGCTGTGGGAAAGGGGTCAAAGTTATTTTTATAAATCCTCTAGCCAACAATATATCAGACAAGTACTTGGTGAGACTCTCAGCTCACCACAAAGAGAATTCACAGTATTTGCCCACAAGATGGTCTGGAGTGAAGTGAATACATTTTTATTTTTTGTAAGATGGATTTACTTTCAATCAGTACTGTTTTAAGATTATTCATGCTGTTAAAAAGTTGTAAATGTGTATATAATTTAACTGAAGAATGCATTTGTTGACTTAAGTTCCTGTAAAAGACAGACAAAAAAAATAAAAAATGTTCATTGATTTTCAATTTTAAAGCCACATGAGTAAGGAACCATCTTTAGTATTCACGCCTGAGTTGGTAATAAAAGGGGATAGGTAGGTAGGTAGGAGAAGTAAAATCCCTAAAAATGATAGGTAGGTAGGGGTAACAAAATCCCTAGAAAATTGAAAGGAAGTTTTGTAGCACTCCTACAATTCTATTGTCTGTGCTTTGGTCTGTCTACTTTTTTCTAGAATGCTGGTAGCTGTGACATATTCTCTAAATATTAACATGTAAAAGATGAATGCCAGAATTCAAATTTTACTCAGATGGTGAAAGTTTGTCCTAATTTTGCACTGTGGGAGAATTTAAGGTCACTTACATTGTTGGTGCTATTATTTCTCCAGATGTATTATTACTATATATTAAGAGAAAAGCAAACTATTTATTTAATTTTTTTTAAATATATTTAATAATATTAAATGTTTAAAAGTGCAAATTATTCTAAATTACCATACCAAATTACTAAATTGCAACTTTTTTTGTTTTTTTGTTTTAGAACTGAATAAAAATCGAAGAAAGCTTTTTGAGCCAACCAATATACGTTCCTCTTTCTTAGAGGGTGGGGCTAGTGGAAGACTTCCACGTCAGTATCACTCAGACATTGCCAGTGTCAGCGGTCGCTGGTAGCAGCCAGCACAAACACTTGATCATAAGCGCTGAGAACCATGGCTGACCTGTGGACATGCATTACTGCATCATCAGCACTTTATGGCCAAGGTACCACGGACCAAAGCAACATGTCCACACAAGTAATTCTTCCTTAAAATACTTGTGTTGTCATTCTGAACACCAAATGTGGATTGTGTATGCCTGTGTTGACTGGACCGAATTGCAATTGCAAAAATAATTATGATTTTATGTTTTAGTATTTTATTATGTATAACTATAATGTATGCACTGAAATTTTTACTTTTAATGAATGAAGAATGAATCTCTCCGATATCAGAGGGCATGACTAAATGGATTTTATTGTGAAGGAATTTTTCTGGTACTCAATAATCAAGATATTTCTGCACTTTACACGCTCCTAACTTCGTCTCCTGTGGAAATGTAATGTTCTCCAATTTCCATGTAAAACACAATTTATTGACACTAATTAATCATAGCCCCTTTTCGAGCAACCACAATTACATTATCCATGTATTGTAAGGTATTTTAACTATGCAGAGTTTATGCTAGAAACTGGGAACCGTTTTACAAAGAATATTTTTGTTGCTGGTAGATGAAGTTTTAAATATTTTTTTTTTCTCTTCTGTTATTTTATGAACGCTTACAATGAAAAAAACTTCACTGTAACAGATGAAATGACCAGTACGGGCTTTGTAGTTAGTATTCTTTTGCACTCAACACCAAGGCAGATTTAGTAGAAACATAGTCAAAATTCTAAAGGCTAATTACATGTGTTTATAGAATGTGTCAGTCTCTCCTCCCTCTAAAACCTAGATTTATCGATGATGGTATGAAAATCTGTTATTGACCTGTTTTTGCATTATGAACATAGGTCTATAGAAATGTTATGACAGAAGGTGCTTTTCCTTACAACAACTCAGACCTACTGTCTCCTGTATATTTAAAAGACACATTTACAGGTACAGAAACAGAGTAATTTGTTACACCATGTTTCCCCTTGGGTGTCATAGAGGTGAGATAGACAACCTGTTGCTGTGTATTGCTCATCAATTTGGCTCTGATATGGCTAGCTAATGTTAAAAGACTTGCCTACATTAGTTTCATTAGTCTCTAATTTACTATACTGTGAAAATTCTAAAACATCAAACATTCGAACGACATGTAATGTGTTTCTGCAAAGGTGAGCAAAGTCTTAAATAAGACAACATTATCTTGATATGTTAGGGTACGGTTCTGTTTCTAGCATCCCCCCATAAGGAATGAAAATTGCTTGGTCGGAAATGTAGATCTGAGCTCTTTATACCTGAGAAACCCTTTCAGGTAATAACACCTATTTTGTTCAGCTACACCCAAGTGAGCCATTTCACCCAAAACATAAACCCTCTGTTAAATGGCAGCCAAGGGCTCGAAAACACAGCATGTAATAAATTCCTCCGATAAATTATTTCATAGTAAACTTGCTACACAGACATCTTCACACACACACACACACACACACACACACACGTTGATACATTATTTTTTTCTTTATTGACTGCATGGAATCATTCTAAGGGCATAAACAATGCAGCATACAGATATCAATATGGGTTTCTATTAAGGCACTATTTAATTGTGGTTTGGGGAAACTTTCTACACTACTTTTTGGTGAACCACTTCCTGTATAAGACTGTGGTGTTAAGGGCTAGTAAGCATTTTTTATACCACATGGACTACTTATTTGAACAATCCCACATTTTTATAGAATACACATGGGTATTGCAACATTTTATATATTTCTCAGCATAGTGTTGACCTTTGCTTTGGTTTAACTTCTATTTGAACGTTTTCTTGAGTTTTAAATGACTGGGTGTGGCGTGGGGTAAAGTTATATTTGTTTATTAAATCTCCCCAATGATACCGCAGTATTCAGTAAGGGTCTTGTATGAATACACAGATGCACATAGATACACACAGATACTGGAGAATCCTTCTCTCACGTTTTAATCTTGTTAGTGAAACATGATGTTACAGGTGAAGGTGTTGCGCAGTGCTGCTTTATGCACAATGTGTTTAAGTTGTTTAATCCCAATATTTGTTACTTTTATGTTGTGCCTTGAGAGTGACAAGATATCTGTAAATGTAGAGCAGATACAGATTATATTTCAGTGGGGGGGGGTTTGATGACTTTATATATATATTTTTTTTTACTTTTTTTTTTTAATTAAATGTGGCTTAAGACCATTAAAATGGATTTTTAACTAATCATTTGTTATGTTCATGAAAATAAATTTATATAACCCCCATTTCTTTTGTTTGTGTATTTTGTTTAATGTTGGTTTGAGCTTTGCAAATGCGAAAATGTACTATGGTGCCAGCATTTTCTTGTGCTCCCCCACCATTGCTGGAGTCAGCTTGGGAGGGCTCCTTAGCATTTTACAGCTCTCCGGCAGTGATAATGGGAGTGGTGCCCAGGAACCCCAAATAAAAAATTAAAATGTGTAAAAGAAAAAAAAAAAGGGGGAGGTGGCATGACACTCCTTGCACCATAACCACCTTTTGTGTATATCTACATTAGTGCTAATGATTGAGTATTCCTTTAAATAAACCTGGATTAGTTGCAAGATTGTAGTTCTTATTATGGTACTATACACATGTTTCAAGTGTAACCCATTCCTGCACCCACCTGTCTTATTACTTTTTTTAAATGAGTAGGGCAATACTATTACTGTGAGTAAATTGGCTTCATGGGCACTAAATTACAGGCAATGTAGTTCTGAAATTTTAACTGGTCCAGGATGCAGATCAAGAGACATAACTTTAAGCATAGTCTTCTTAAATTATGCTTTGATTCAACCAGAACACATTTAATGATTTCATTCAACCAGAATGCACTTTTTAGTTTTTTTGGATTACTTTAAAAAAATGAGAATTACTATAATATGACTTAAGCAGTCATTAGTTATATAAATAAAAGCACAAATGGCTACAAAGATCATAGTTTTTTTTAACAATGGTTATGCTAATATAACCTTCTCGAAGAATGTGTTAGTCTTTCCATCTCTACAACTGAAATTAAGGAGATGACCAGGGGTGGAACTACTGATGGTGCTGCCCACACGACCCATAGGGTTGTATAGACCCATTGGATAACCTTCACACTCTAGGTCTCTTCCTTTGGTGCAGCCAGTGTGGCTCATTGGGTGGCCATCTGATGGGCCTCTCTAATCAGCACATGGCTCTTGAACAGTACATTTGGGTCATATTGAAAGTGTTGGAAGTGAGTTTAGGTTCACTCCTTCTAGCTTACGGAAAGTCACTCGTGCTAGAGAATGAGGTGGTATAGGGAAAGGAGAGAGAGAGGAATATGCCTTTTCAACAGATTCAATCACCATGTTCCTTGATTAACAGACAACAGTTGTTTGTGATACTTTATTGCTTAGTATTGTCTTAGGAGTCTCGTGAATTATATACTCTGGATGCCGACTATCGGCCTTAGCCAGCGGTCATCCCACTGGAACCCAGGGAAGCCACCATTCTGCAAGCAAAAAGTATGGAGACATAATTAAATTATGGCTTGAGTGTGACAGTGTACATGTATGTCCATACATCGCAACATACAAATTTCAATACTAGAAACATACACCCCTGCATTGAAATGTCAACACTGCATACAAGCACACCCCAGCATTCAAACACCAGCATTTTATAAAAACACACTCTGCATCCAAATGTCAACTGAATGTATAAAAACACAACTGCATTCAAACACTGCTCACAAATACAACCCTACAAGAATGGTAAATGGTAGATCCCCAGCAAGCAATGCATCATGTGAGTTTCATGACCATTACGGATCTACCCTTTGACTAGAACTTTCTCTGCATTATTTTCACCATGGCTTATGGTCACTGTTGGAACATTAGAGTGAGTTCTTAGGTCAGGGGACCGGTTGAGTACTGGGACCCTTAAACAGTGTGTGGTGTCATTGGCGAGACAGACTGCATTTCACAGGGTATGGGCATGTTCCCTGATTGACTGGAACAACTTATCAATGGGTGGTCCTTTGCAAGGTAGCCTACACTGCGAGAAACGGATTGCAGTTCCTCGCAGCTTACACACAGAGCCGAGAGAGAAGAGGGCAGCGCAAGGAACCCAGCATAATCCTTCTTCCGCTGGACCCAGAGGGGCGCTCAACAGGTAATAAAACAAGAGGGTGGCCTAAAATATGCATTTTCAGTTTATTTGTGTCATTGTGTGCAGGATATCCTATTGGGGTTGGACCTTCTCTCAAATAGTTCTACTGCAGCCAACATGGGCAGAATATGGTAATTGTTCTACATGTATTAGGTGAATGCTTAGAAAACATGTTTACTGCTCCTGTAAAACTCATCACATCTGAGACTGTACTAGACAACATGTCAAGGACTATAGAGGTGGTTAGATTAGCTTTATAAAACCATGATCCTGTAGAAAACTAGAAATGAGTGCTTGAAATCGATACTAAAGTTAATTATATCAATATTTTAGAGTTGTGACAACTGAAATCCCCCCCAAAAGCTGGCTTCATTCTAATTTACTTCTGGAAATCCCCCATAATTACAGACCTCTAGTTTGCGGTTCTACAATAAGTATCATATTTTACTGGTTCTAACTGATATGCAGAGCATGACTGTTATTTATGAAACACTGCCCCCATATCTCCAAAATACTTTTGTTTTTTTTCTTTTCTTTTCTTCTAAAGAGTCAGTATTGCTATTTATTGCATTTTGTCTCATATGAGTTCTTTCTATCTGGAAAATGAAAATCTGGCGCTGCTTATTTGTACATTTCCTAATTCTATCAATCTACCTCCTGTCTTGTGTGAATATAAATTATGCAAACTTGAATGGCAAAAATTGCTTTACGATAAAATATCATGTGATTAATTAGCATAGTGTGCTTGTTCTACTCTTTTTGAAGGAACACATTTAAAGGTTCATTGAGCAAAATCTAAATGGACCAAAAGAAATGTTTAATATATTTTTTTTTATTAGTCCGTTTATAGCTGTGCATGAACTCTGTTTTGGGTGATCCAATAACTAAAACTAGCCTCTGTTCTATGTTTTTTTGGTACATTTTTGGGGGGTCACTTTATACGCAATAAAATTAGATTTTTCTAATTGCATACAACATAATGGTTTGTAGTTAGGAGTAGAAATTTTTTTAAATCAGAAGACGAATATAATGCATATTGTAATAAACAAAACTTTGTAACAATCTCAAATAGAGCTTAAAATGTGACAATGAGATCATTATTACATATGTTGTCAATGTACTAAATAGATAATGTATTTAAATGGAGGGAAAAAACCCCTTAAAAACTAAACAGATCTCTCGCAGACCAGGAATGAACATAATCCCCTAAAAGGCTGCCCAACAGGGGTTTAGGAGAAAAGCCAAAGAGCAGTTCCACTAACCCCTTAGAATTGGATAAGAGCGCAGAACAAGTTGTCCTTGTGGTATGCGGATGTTGCGTGTAAAACATGGGTAAAAACTGATATAACCAGGCCAGTTTATTGTTAAGCACTGCAGTTATACCTGGACCAAAAAAAACCTCTAAATGTAACAAACATGGCACAAACTGGGTCCTTTCAGCAATCTTTTTTTAGAGTGCTAATGTTGCTTAGACTTTACAGTAACCATTCAAAGTAATTTCAAATAACAAATAATCATACTTTGAAGTAAACATTTCCCTATGCACTTGATCATATGAATTAGATAAATATTACTTGGTTATACATTCGAACTCTATTTACATTGCCGTCTATAACTAGAATACATTTGGGGGCAATTAAGAGTGGAGTAGAAAGATTTTTTTTATTTTTTTTTTAATCCCTTGATTAACAAATTGCAAACCTTACATGGTTAAAAGACAAGTCGGTATGCTTGATCACCTGTGAGTTTTTTGTTTTTTTTGTTTGTTTGTTTTTTTTTTTTGTGGAAGTGAGCTGTCTACACATTTTTAAGGCTGTTTTGATATTTCAATTCATCATTGTAAACTTACCTCCCAATAAATATAAAATGGTATTTAAATAGTACTAGTTTGTTAATCAGTAATCTTTATAGCACCATGAAAATGCTGCGAAAGATCTTTTATTTTTGAAGTGACACTCCAATGCCCAACTATAAAATAAAAATCACTGTTTAGTAGATATATCTACAATGGAAACATTCATGCATCTAATTATGCATTATTTTTTTTTAATTGAGTGTCTATCTAAAAACATCTTGCTAGGGGTGTGCATGGGAAAAATATTTGGTTTGGTGCGGCATTCGGGACTTCGGTTCGGCAATCTGAAATTCGGCACTAACCCTAACCCTATCTCAATCCTATCGTTAACCACAACCCTCTCATGTTTTGCCACTTTTCAGAAATCCAAAGCACTTCGGCAACTTGGTTCGGTTTGGGATTCCGAAATTCAGCACTTCGGACATTCGGAAGCGTGTGAATTTGCATTTGGAACGAAACGAATTGCACATGTCTACATCAAAGATTAATTGGACAACCACGTAAAGTCTGGGCTGGGTTAGGAGAGGAGGGATTGTCAAGCATTCAGACTTTCCAATGCAGAACCTGAACACTGCCCATAGAGATGCATGGATTCAAATGCATCTCTATGAGGAGATTCTGATTGGCGCAGTAGTACCTCCCCGGCACTACTCTTAATTACATTATTCCCAGTTAACACAATATGCTCCCTGTTGTGCCCTCGCAGTCCTCATCAGGGGGCCAATCAATTAATATAATATCTGCCATAATATTTACCGAACTGTAACACTTTCTAGATCCGAGGAACAGTTCCAGAGTGTTTCAGGGTATCTCCCGGTCAGGCAATGAGTCCAGGTGATCCCCAGAGGTCTTCAAGTCTGCCTGGCAAGCACAGTAAATGTCAAGGGCCCCATTACCCTCTTCACAGAGACAATAGCCCCTCTCATGGGTTCTTGGATCCAAGCCCATAGTCTTGTGGGCTGGAGGCAAACCTTCAAGCCTCACCAAAATCCATGACACAGGAGACTCTGTCACAAATCCCTTATTTGTTTTATTTATTTTTTTGTACCATAACAAACATTTTGAGAAAAAACACACACACATACATACCAACTTGTATGAGACTGTAATGTTAAAGCTACTTTATATTTTATTTAACCATAATTGGCATCCAAGAGCCATATATATGAATTCTACATTGGCTTGGAAAGAGACTTGTAATATCAAACCACAATTCTACATCCTAATGTCGTTCTATTTTGCAACCAGTGTGTAATTGAAAACAGACAGAAGTCTTCCTAACAAGGAAATTGTAACCACTTGAGTGCCTGATATGCATGTTTTTCTACTTTTATAATATTGACTATCAAATTTCTTTAGACCATGCTATGCTTGGGTGGGAGCAGAACTGAAATAAGTTTGTTTCTGTTATTACATTTAAAGAATAAACTGTGAATCATTTCATTACTGGCACTGCCAGGAATGTACTTTGATAGCCAAACCAAAATCAAAAGGAATTAATAAATCTTAGCGATTGTCAACTATTCTGTAGATGAATTTGAAAACTATTTCTAGGATCAAGATTATCGTTGGGATAGCATTATTGAGTGCATTACACCAAATACTTTATAACGTACATCAAGTAATAATGGAAAATAAAAATACCAACTTAAAGGGACTTCTGCCAACTTCTGCCCATTGGAGTGATCTGGGTGCCAACTCCCACTACCCTTAACCCTGCAAGTGTAATTATTGCAGTTTTTTTTATAAACTGCAATAATTACCTTGCAGGGTTAACTCCACCTCTAGTGGCTGTCTACTAGACAGCCACTAGCGGGCACTTCCTGCTTCATAGCACAGAAAATCTCACTGTGTGAGGACCTCCAGCGTTGCTCAATTCCCCATAGGAAAGCATTGAAAAGAATTTTCAATGCCTTCCTATGGTGAGCTCTAATGCACACGCGCATCATGGCCGTGTATGCGCATTACGTCTCCCCGGCCGGTGGGCGGGATCAGTCTTGCCCACCGGCCGATGTAATGCAGAAGAGGATTGTTTTCCTGGCACTGGAGTTTCCCTTTAAACGCTTAAGGACCAAACTTCTGGAAAAAAAGGGAATCATGACATGTCACACGTCATGTGTCCTTAAGGGGTTAAATCTTTCTCTTTATAGCAGTAAGAACTAGTGATTAAAGAAGTTAAAAAGGTGATGTAAAAATGTGACCTGAAGAAATAGTCCCTCAATTGCCTTCACCTATTTATTTCAGATTCCTAAAATTAATGTGGCTCAGCCCATGCCAGAATAATTATATGTCTCAGCAGTGAGGCACTCCTGTAATAGTTAAAGGGATTCTCCAGTGCCAGGAAAACATATTTTCCTGGCACTGGAGGACCCTACAGTGCCCCTCTCCCTCCCACCCCCCATCCCAAGTTGATGTCCCTCGGCACTGGGTCAGGCTCCACCTACTCTCCTCCCCCGCTGACGTCAGCCGTCGGGGACGACCAAATGCGCATGCATGGCAATGGCCAAGCACACTCATTAGACCTCCCCATAGGAAAGCATTATTCAATGCTTTCCTATGCAGATTTCAGCGATGCTGGCGGGCAGAAGTGGTCTGGGTGCCTGGAGTATCCCTTTAATAAATGTTGTCCCTGATTTATGCAATTACGGTCACAACCAGTTACAACTTTGGGAGCTAAGAGGAATGCCCCCCCTACATCTAGCCTCACAGTCTTGTTAGCTAAGAGACCTGCAGCCACCACGTCTACTAGTATTCTTGGCTCCAACAGAGCATTAGATAATAGTGTTGCATGTATTTAGCAGGGCTATGCTTCACACCAGACTATAAATTGATCAATTAAAGGAACTAGCTTGCATACATTATTTCCATTAGCAGAGTAAAAAAATATATATTTATATATCAGACCCTGATACAGGGTTAATGCCTGTGTTGGTATGGGTTAAAGATGTAATAAAGTTTAATTGTACATAGCCAATAGCAATCCATAATTCAAACTAGCTTACAGAAATAATGAGTGGTAAGCACATATACACTTTATACTGACTCTTTAAGCCAAGTGTCATTGCGTAAATTCCAAATCTTCCACATTCCTTGTATTAAACACTCCAACCTCCCTGAGCCACCACTCTTACACTTTCCAACCAGCTCATCATTCAGACACACATACAAAACTTCCTAAAGCTTTTAACCTTCAGACGCCCCTCATATTCCATGAGTCCCACTCAGACACTACATCAATTTCCCTGAGCCCCATAGCCCATATGCATACACCCTTACATTCCTGTAGTAGACATTATGCTTGACATTGAATTGAAATTCACACAGGTTTGTAAAATATCAGCAGAGATCATTAGTAACATAACCACATAAAAAGGCACAATATGCCCTGTGTGAAATAGCTTTGCCTATCTACTTTCCAAATGTTATGCCATGACAGAGGTTATGTGAAGGTGAAGTTTTTTTGTCTGTCCCAAATTACACACAAGCCCTGCAAAACATGCAGTCAAAACAGATTTATGTCTACAATGGCCCTATAAGTTCATTCCAAAAACCTTGGGGGTATTTTTGCAGTCCATTTAAGTAGAAGATAACAATATCAAGGCTTCACAGTAATTGAACACATCGTCCCTGTGCTACTCCTGATATAAATGTGATTTAGTGAAAAACACTAAATTCAGCAATTATTTGTGGTGAAATGATAATTAAAAAAAGCTTGAAAAAAAACATGATATAACTCAGTTTTTCAAATTTGTGGTAGTCATTAAGTGGAGTAACTTACAGGTAAAACTGCTATTTTGTCATAAAGGTGACATGGTTATCAGAAAAAATCAGCATGGTTTTATGAAGCACAGATCATGTCAAACTAACTTGATTGCGTTCTACGAAGAAGCAAGTAGAAGTATAGATCAGGGTGTTGCCGTGGATGTGATATATTTGGATTTTGCCAAGGCATTTGATACAGTTCCACACAATAGATTAGTGTTCAAACTCAAGGAAATCGGTCGGTCTTGGGTAGAACATTGGCTTAAAAACAGAGTACAAAGAATTGTCATTAATGGTAAATATTCAGGCTGGACAGAGGTGGCAAGTGGTGTCCCTCAGGGGTCTGTTCGGGGACCCCTTCTATTTAACATGTTTATAAATGATCATGAAGACAGCATTGAAAGTCATGTTTCAGTGTTTGCAGATGACACAAAACTTTGTAAAATAATCATAGGTGTGCGCACGGGGTGTGCCGGGTGTGCCTGGGCACACCCTAATCCCCGTGGCACGCCTATGGTTTGAGTCCTGCAGGAACTGCACTTTTTTTGAGCAGGAACGCTGTTACTGCAGGCACTCAGCGTCCCCTGTTTCACCTCTTGCCCCTGTCATGGGGGGGCAAGAGGTGATGGATCCTCCCCCGTCTCTGCAGCTCAGCCGTGGTGAGGGAGCTGTCTGCTCTCTGCTCCCTCTCGCCACGCGCTGATGCCGGGAGCCGGAATATGACGTCATATTCCGGCTCCCAGCTACAGCAGACAGCCCGCGCGGCGAGAGGGAGCAGAGAGCAGACAGCTCCCTCGCCGCTGCAGAGAGGCGTCCACGCCAGCACTCCAGGTAGGAGGCTGGGTGGACTAAATTTAATATGTTCTTGTGTGTCTGTGTGTGAGTGTGTGTGTCTGTGTGTGTGTGTGTGTCTGTGTGTGAGTGTATGTCTGTGAGTGTGTGTCTGTGAATGTGTGTGCGCGTCTGTGAGTGTATGTATCTGTGTGTCTGAATGTGTATGTCTGTGAGTGTGTGTGTGTGTATATATATATATATACACACACACATACACACACACGCAGAGCCGGCGCTATCTGAGTGCCGGCTCTGCTCTAAGCCACCATGGGCCGGCGGGGAGACCAAAGATCTACCTCACCGGCCCACAGCAGCATGGAGGGAGGCAGGAGAGGACCCAGGGAGCTCTAGACAGAAGCTCCACCAGGTTCCTCTCGCAATATCTGAGTGTTGCTGCGGCAACGCTCAGATCTCGCGAGAGTTAACTCTAGCCCCGCAGGCTAGAGTTCACTCTCCACTGGACCACCAGGGATGGCACATGGCAGCAAGGATTTACTAATCTGCCAAATCCCTCCAAACATACAGCACACACACATACAGCACCTACACACATACAGCTCACACACACACAGTACACTAACCGCACCCTCACAAACACACACAGCACCTTTAAAAAAAACACAGCACCCTCACAAACACACACACACACAAACAGCACCCTCACAAATACACGACATTCACACAAACAGCACCCTCACAGGACAAACATACACACACAAACACCCTCACACACAAACAGCAGTCACAAACACACACACACAAACACCCTCACATCACACTAACAGCACCCTCACACACACATCACACTAACAGCACACACAGCAGTGTATGTGTGTGTGTGTATATACATTCACACACACACGCAGCGTGTGTTTGTGCTTTAGGGTGCACACCCTAATGCAATAGGCTGCGCACGCCTATGAAAATAATACAATGTGAGCAAGATATTACTTTGCTGCAGAGGGATTTAGGGCACTCAAATGGCAGATTTACTGGGGGACTGGGCACTCAAATGGCAGATGAAATTTAATGTTGAAAAATGCAAAGTTATGCACTTCGGCGTAAAGAATACACAAGCAACGTATACCCTTAATGGAAGCAAATTAGGGATAACAACACACGAAAAGGACTTGGGAATTGTTATAGACAATGTCAATCAGCAGTGGCCAAGGCCAGTAAGGTATTGTCATGCATGAAAAAGGGCATTCATTCTCAGGACGAGAATATCATTTTGCCTCTTTATAAATCACTGGTAAGACCCCATATTGAATATGCTGTGCAATTTTGGGCACCTGTTCTAAAGAAGGATATTATGGCACTAGAAAAAGTGCAGAGACGGGCTACAAAATTAATAAAAGGAATGGAACATATCAGTTATGAAGAAAGGTTAACAAATTTAAACCTAGTTTAGAAAAACGTCGCCTGAGAGGGGATATGATAACATTATACAAATATATTCGGGGCCAATACAAACCATTGTGTGGAAATCTATTCACAAACCGGACTTTACATAGGACACGAGGCCATGCGTTTAGACTGGAAGAAAGAAGATTTTGTCTAAGGCAAAGGAAAGGTTGTTTATTTTTTTTTTTTTTATTCTTTATTTTTGGTTTGACGAAGTAGATGGTAAACATGGAAGCAGTTACATTTATGCACATGACAGCGCAGTGTCATACATTGGCGTACAGAATGCATGTGACAGTTGTCAGTTTAGGCATATCATATACATCAAGTTTTCTGTGGGTGTCTTCGTCTGAACTTTTGGTGTAGGTGGCAAGCAGTGTTAACTATATACAATAGCTTTGATGCGAAGGGTTAGGCTTAGAGAATAGAGTGTCAGTCCCCCCGCTTCTTGGGGTATGCGACTGCGCCCTCACTCCCTTCTGCGCTCCGCAAAATGTTGGCGTGTTTTTATTTGCCTTTCCCCTCCTCCCAACTTGCAGGTCTAGGGTGTTTGCCTTCAAAAGATAGATAGAAAGGAAAAGCAGAGAGTTTTTTTACTGTAAGAACAATCAGGATGTGGAATTCTCTGCCTGAAGAAGTGGTTTTATCAGAGTCCATACAGATGTTCAAACAGCTACTAGATGCATACTTGCAAAAAACAGAATATTCAAGGATATAATCTTTCAATGTAGGGTAATAACTGCTTGATCCAAGGATAAATCTGACTGCCATTCTGGGGTCAAGAATGAATTTTTTTCCTAGCTTGTTGCAAAATTGGGCTTCAAACTGGGGTTTTTTTGCCTTCTTTTGGATCAACAGTAAATAACAAATGTGAGGTAGGCTGAACTTGATGGACACAAGTCTCTTTTCAGCTATGTAACTATGTTCCTAGTAGATCCGTCTGTCACAATTGCACATCTAAAATGGTAACCAATTCCAACCTATAACTTCACAAACACTCAAAGGCCTGCATTGGATGTATTATTCTTCTAAAAGGAAGATGTAGATTACAAACAAGATCTGTGAGATGCAACACAAAACCACATGTGAGTAAAAAAACACACAAGCAAGCAAATTGCTTGTAACTTCAGCAGTAACAGGTGTTGAAACATCCTTGACAAGACTTGAAACTTGTGCCCCAGGTTGTCTACTTTTACAAATGGTGTGCCATGATCAGGGGAGGCCTGGCAGCCTTAGGCCTGGGGGGGCAAAACCAGTCAAGTGGCCCATTGCACCACCAAATCAGTTTACCATCCATGCCTACCTTTTCCTGGCTGTATAACGGATATTGATGTTATGCTAATCAGTAGCTCTTTGCCATACCCGCTCCTTCACAGCTCTGACTTTCAATGTTGTCAGAGCGCAGGCTGAGAATCTCTGAGCCTGTGCTCTGACTCACTAACTGCGCGCCAGAACCACGAGGGAGAGGATATAATCTGACTGCACCTACTGCTGGTGCGCACCAGTGGACCACCAGCGAATCGTTTAAATTGAATATTCTGGTGTACCCAACTTGTGGGCTGTGTTGGCCGCAGGGTGCCTCTGTTGTCATGGCACCCTGCGTGACTGCACAGCTTGCACACCCGAACGGCTGACCCTGCTGACACACACTGACGTTACTACTTAGAAATCCCTCAATATTAATACAGACATCAGAGTAAACTCCAATAAACTGTGGAAACAGAGCTGATCCCCCCTCCCCGAATTTATAAAGATTTGCTTAGTGGATTTGTTGTAAGATTAAATCATGCCTCCTCCTCTCTCTCTCCCATGCGCTGCTCTGTAGGCTGGGAGGAAGTGAAGAGTAATCACATTCTCCAAGCACAGCGCCACCTGTGGCAGCATGGGGAACAGCTGTTTAATGTAATGCTTGCAGGACGGCCAGCTGCCGCAGAACCTCTTTGTTCCCGTCTCTGCAAAGGGCTCCAGGCACTGCTTGCTGTGAGTGTGAGCCACTGTAAATTAGGGGCAGAGGGCACTTGCACTGCGATAAAGACAGGTCTGGGCAGGAGGAGAGTGCAGTGCAATCAGTGCACTCCCCTCCTGTGGGTCACCAGTAGACTGGTGCACCTGCCCAGGATCACAGCCGGTGCAAGGATTTTTGCTGCCCTAGGCAAAAGAAAAATTTGACGCCCCCCCATGTGACATCACAATGCTCCACCTATATGATCTGCCATATGAACTAATGCCAATTTTGCACACAGTGTGTGTTTACATTAATAAAAAGCCTGCAGGGACTGGCTATAGACACCAGAACCACTTCATTAAGCTGAAGTGGTTTTGGGGACTATAGTGTCCCTTTAATGTGAGGTAAATTATAGATTAGTGTCACTAATAATATACTAGATTGCCTACTTACAAACAAATGAGGATGATGATGGGCTGCAGTTTGGCTCCACTGGTCTGGTGTAGAACAGGATCTCTGAAGGCTGTTTGTAACTGTGGTCACAAAATTCATAGTTCTAGTAGAATGGGAAGAAGCTCCATTTTTTTTGGGCCCCTTAAACAGCTCAAGGTCTGGGCCCCAGGGCCTGATGGTGAGTTTTTTCTCATAAGGCCCACCTAAAAGTCCACCTACATGTTCCACCCATGAGTTCGCTCACAGGGAGTGGAGTGTGTAGGGGATGTGTTATGTGTTATTGTAGAGGATCTAATGTGTGTGCTTATGGTATGCAGTGTATAGGGATACCAGTTTGTGTAGGTGATGCAGTGTATTTGTTTGTAGTGGAAGCAGTGTTTGTTTGTGTCTAAGCGATGTATTGTGTGAATCTGTGTTTGTATGCATAAGGGATGCAAGGTGTGTGCAATGAGTGTGTGTATGAAATGCATTGTGTTTCTGTGTATATGTAAGAGAAGCAGTGTGTGTGTTTGAACGTGTGTGTAAGGGTTTGCATTGTGTGTTTCTGGTATGCAAAAGATGCATTGTCTTTGTGTGTAATGGATGCATTGTGTGTTTCTCTGTGTGTAAGGGAAGCATGTTGTGTTTCTGTGTATGTATAGGGATGCATTGTGTGTGTGTGTGTGTGCGCGCGTAGTGTTAAAGAGCTCCAAGTCCTGCCCCTGTCCTATGGAGCTCTGTCCTGCCCCTTAGTGGTCTCTCTCCCCCCCAAGCAGTCACTTCTCACACCCACCTACCCTCCCTGTGCTCTTCTCATCCCCCCACAATCTCTGGTGTTCTTTTCACCCCTCTCCCTCTCTGTGTTCTTCTCCTCCCCCCTCCATGTGTTCTCCTCA
Source organism: Pelobates cultripes (assembly GCA_933207985.1). Classification (NCBI taxonomy): domain Eukaryota; kingdom Metazoa; phylum Chordata; class Amphibia; order Anura; family Pelobatidae; genus Pelobates; species Pelobates cultripes. Next base: position 77,173,807 of record OW240922.1, read on the forward strand.
CTCCCCCTTCTCCTCAGCTCCTCCCCATGTGTTCTCTCACTCCCCTTCTACTCACTCCCCCCCCACCCTCCTGTGTTCTTCTCACCTCCCCCCCCTCCTGTGTTCCTCATCTCCCCCTTCTCCCCCCCCTCCTCCCTGTGTCCTTCTTACTCTTCCCCCTCCTCTCTGTGTTCTTCTTGCCCCCATGTTCTTCTTACTCCCCTGTTCTTCTTAACCCCTGTTCTTCTTAGATTCTCCCCGTTCTTCTTAATCCCCAGCCCCCCTGATTTCTTCTTGATCTCTCTACCCCTGTTCTTGATCCCCTACCCCTCCCTGTTCTTCTTAATCACCCCGTTCTTCTTAATCCCCTTCCCTGTTCTTCTTAATCCCCCCCACCCCTACCTTCTTAATCCATTACCCTTCTTAATCCTCCCCTTCTTAATCCTCCACCCCTCCCCTTCAATCCCTCCCCCTTCTTGATCCCTCCCCTTCTCCTTAATCCCCTCCCCTTCTTCCTTAATCCACCCTCCCCATGTAATCCCCCCACCCCTTCTTCTTGAATTCCCCAGGGCCTTCTTAACTCCCCACCCTCCCTTCTTCTTAATCCCCACCCCTCCCCTTCTTGTTCCCCACCCCTCCACTTCTTCTTGATTCCCCCACCTCCCCAGCACTTTCTTAATCCCCACCCCTCCCCTTTTCTTGATCCCCCCACCCCTCCCCCTTCTTCTTAATCCCACCATCCCGTATTCTTGATCCCCCACCCAGCTTCTTAGATTTCCCGGGGGCCCTTGAAACTCCCCACCCCTCCCTTCTTCTTGATCCCCACCTCCCTTCTTGAGATTCCCCCCACCCTCCACTTCTTCTTGAATTCCCCCACCCTCCCCTTTTTCTTGAATTCCCCGCCTCCCTTCTTCTTAATCCCCCCCACCCGTCCCCTTGATTCCCCCCACCCCTCCCCTTTTCTTAGTCTCCCCTTCTTCTTAATCCCCCCCTCCTTCCCTCCCTGTGGCGTGGCGGGCTGCTCTCCAGTCCGCGGTGTCCCGTGGTGGTTAGGAAGGTACACACTCAGTGTGCACTTCCTGTCATTCCGGCGGTTACAGGAAACAAAGAAACTCCTGTTCGCGCGGGGTTTTCTGTTTCCTGTAACTAACCAGACTGACAGGAAATGCACACTGAGTGTACACCTTCCTATCACTCCTGCAGAACGTGGCCGGAGGGAGAGGCATACAGGGGAGGAAAAATAACTGCAGCGACTGATGGCTCACAGAGCGCTCAGGCGGCTGCAGCATTAGGACCGGCCTGCCGCGGCCAGTCTTAAAAGGATTTGGGATGGCCTGGGGGGCAATTGCCTCTCTGCCCCCCGGCCAAGCCCACCCCTGGCCATGATGTGGTTGATTGTCAGTTAAGGCTGCTATTTTGCTCCAAACAGGGACAGTGAATAGCAAATTAATCTGTCTAAACTGGAAATTTGAAGGCAGAGATAAGCAGATACCCCATTTAACAAAATAAACAGAAGATTCAAAGATACAAGCAATTCTGTTTAAACTGCTCTAGCACCTCCACTGTAGCTGTATTTTCAAGGTACCCTTCCAGGAGACCATGGCTCAGGTTCATCAACTGCAGTCTTCAGGTACAACAATTTTTGTGATGGTCCATTACGAAAAGAAAAAACATACCTGGCCACAAATGAAGGCTAGTTAAGCGGCACTGTTTGCAAAGGCACCTGATGATGACATGATGATGATGTTGCTGGTGGTTTAATGGCCGGGGGGCAGGTAATGGTTTAGTTACCTGAACTTGTCCCTCATGGCCATCTTCCTCTGGAGGATCCTCTTCAGTTTCTGGCACTTAAGCACCAGGAGTTGACATCACTGCTGTACTCTTGCACATGCTCGAGAGTACATCATTAAGGGCAATGGAGGATCCCACAGGATCAAGCAAATTCCATAGACAGAGCCAATTCTTTGCAGTCGTCCCTGGTGATGGCTGGGGGGATTGTCTCTTCTAGACAGTGGTAGCTCCGCCCAGTGTTAGTGTCAAGAATAGAAAATATACAGAGACAAAGTAGTTCTTGACTGGGTTGGAATTTTAACAGTCAAAATGAGTATTTCATAAAGATTCTATCGTTATGAAATACTCCTCTTTCAAGGGGGTGGAGAGTGACAGTGCAGCCTTATGATATCTACTTTATTCCTTCCATTTGAAAGCAGCTATGGAAACCCGCAGGAGAATACTCAGGACAACACCCACTTTATGTATTTGTACCCCAAGTGGCAACTTTTCTAAAGGTCTGTTCAGCTTCTATAACATTGTCTACCGTACTACTTGAGAATTATTCTATACTGATACACACTGGCTTATTTATCAACAAGGCATTATCGTACTTCTTTAGATCTAAAAAACAACTATAATTAAATACAAAGACCTATATTTATTTGTTTCTTCTTTAGTTTTTTAATTCATTTAGAATGATTGTCAAAAGTAGAGGAACTAAGACACTAGAACGCCTATGGGCAATTCTGAGTGAAATTTAAAAATATTGACAATTGTGTAGATTTACAACGCATTTGCCTACATTCCATGGAGTTGTCATGCACAGCTTTCTAAATCTCTTTCCATTTTATAATTGGGCTTGAAGAAAGCCTTATGAAAGAGGATAAATAAACAGTTCCACAGCAATATAGATGTATTTAATTTCCTTTTCTTCTATTGCTTCTGTGGGTTGTCATGGCAAGGGACCTCTTTTTGGATATTATATGCATGAAAGGTGCTACATGAAACCAACTTCTTCTTGTTTTAATCGTTGTGCCAAGAAACATAGTTTCCAGCTCCTTTCCTGAAATCTGCAACCCCAAAAAAAACAATGAGTCCTGGCAAGCTGGCTCATTGTAATTCAATGATGGATAGTGTGCGTGGCTGTGGGCAAGGTAGTGTGTCTGATCTTCAGGTTCGAAAAAGCTAACATAAACACAAAGTGCCATTTTCTGCAGATTTAATCATACTGGAAAAATAGATTGACTAAAGAATTTACTAAAAGAAAATGAAAACTATCAGTTACACAACATTTACATTACCATGATCAGTCTGGCACTTATTGGAGGCACCACCTCCTTGCAGTTTAAATTTTAAAAAAAGCTGGCACTTGTAGCCATGCAAAAGATATTCATCTTACATAAGGATAGAGTTGGGTGTTCTACTCATGCTGGGGTTATTTAGGGTTTGTATCATTCATGAACTTTAATAATTATGGTATTTCAAATGCACACAGCACAGATTATTTCACACAAAAAAAAGTCATTATTTTTTTAATTTAAAAATAAATAAATGAAACTATTCATGTTCACCTTTTTTAACCACAATTCACTAAATAAATGTGCAACATCATTTGTGTATATATAATATTCTCTGGCTACATTATTATTGTACAATAGAATTTCATCACTTAAGAAAACTATGTTCAGGAAGCTAATTGTCGAATGCATTTATTCAATAATAGAGGCTTTGGTCAAAGTCTATGAAAAGAAACAAAGGACACTGGACATGGTCTTTTAGAACATTTGTACTAAAACAACATATCCTAAATGTAAATATCTGTATGTTTTCCTCCTATTTTTATTTTGGCACTACAACTGTTGATTTACAAAATTAAACATACCAGATAATTTAGGATTTCACAAACAAGATGGCTTTATTTGTCAGTGATGTAACCTTCAGCTTATAGACCCCCAACTCTTTTTACCTCAGCCCTTAACCCTCTTAGGTGCTGACTTAGGCATTACCTACAGGGCATTTCAAAGTGATAGTAGAGACTTTATTTAAAAAAAAAAAAAAAAGAACATCCTTTTGACTGTATAATGACTTCTCTAACCTATTTAAATATGCAGTTTCCCAGGACCATGCAAGGTATACCTTAACCCCATATAAATGCCACTCTTTCTAATTGGAGCAAATTGGAACTTTCCTGGTGACAATGCTACCTACTATCCTCTATTTATTCTGAACCCTACCCTGACTATATTAACTTTTCTTCTTAAGCAGTATCAAACTGTATTTCAAAGTTGTGTACAGAGAAAGCATCCTTCCCAGGTGTCACATACATACTGTTGGTTACCAATTATCACCCTTCCAAAGCAATCACATGGCCTGTGGGGGCCAAATTTCCAGAGGGGGGACTGTGAGGAGAGGTATTGCAGGATACCTCGACATCGAGGCATCGCTGCAATACCCTTAGAGTGGCTGAAAGCTCATATTTGCTGCGGACGTACTGTACTAGGTACATCTGCGGTCCTTAAGGACCGTTTTTTGTCGGACATACCTAGTACGTCCGCGGTCCTAAAGGGGTTAATTTAGGAGTCCTAGGGTTCCTGATCTCAAAATGTACTATGCAGCAAGATCACTAGTTCAAATGAATTCTCTATTCCGTACAGCTAACTCTCACCTGTGGGCATTGTTGGAAAGTGAATGTACCCACGCATTTTTTTAAATACCAGAATACCTACATCCAGCTAAGCATTTCCAGTGTTAAAAGATCAATACCACTTGCCCCTTCAAGAACTGTTCAAATGTTTTCGCATCAAGAATATTCTCAGTAGTAATAAGATACTACCTAGAAGTTCAAACTTTTGAAAATTGCTTCTCTTGGAGTTTAACAAAGCCAAACATCTGTCAACATGTTATCACAGATTGGCTGAGTCTGTAACAATCACTAAGAAGCCTTACATATTGCAATTGTAAATACAGTTGGGCAAATAATTCTCCTTAGCAACCTGACATCTTGCAGCCACTTGCAACCTACATATTGTCTCAAACATTGGGAAACCAATTGCAAGATATTCATGACATGGAATGTACAAACTATATTTACTGTATGGCCAATCCAAATTCTTGGTGCTTTGATACAAAATGGGGCACACTATTTGAAATTTTTAGATCCTGTTCAGTTGTAAAACATTTCTGATAAGATATTCAATCTCAATCCAGACTACTACCTCTCACTGCTTTCCCTTAGAACCAGATATATACTTGCTGAAGGTGTTTCTTTCGCTGGTGAAAGGTCCAGAAAAAGCTCTTTCTCCATATTTTTACAGCAGCTATTACTTCTAGAGCACTAGTATGAAAATGTTTTCACTCTCTGAGGCTGCAAGTTATTTTCAGCAGGCTTCAAATTCAAAAAAGAATATGAAGAGATGTCTCTAGATAAACACTAGTACCACAAAAATTGGCTCTAACTTGTATCTGTAGCAGTAGTATGGTCTCCCATCTTCTGTGACTCTTCTTTCTTGCCTCGTTTTGTAAATTCTTGATCTCCTTCCTTTGATTTTCTCCCTTCTCTTCTTCTGTGACCTCTGAATGGTATATTCTCCCTGATGCATTATATGTATATTTAGTGCTATTACATAAATTTTTGACCTGTTACAATTTGTCTACCATTATAGGCACTTCTGGACCAGGTGTGCAACCTTGTTCTTATGGCTGATCCTCTTTTGTGTATATTACATACCTTCATGTATAAGAAAACAATAACGATAATATATGGGAAAAAAAGTATCCAACCTATTTAGTTCTTGTTTGAAATGTAAATATTTTGTTGATTAATATGGCAATTTTAGCCCAAAGATGATCGATTTAGGTTCCACCTCTTGAGCTGCTGGTGTGAACTGTGATATATTGTTTCAAACATCCAAATTGATTCATCTTGGACACACCGTGTTCAAGGGGTTGAATGAAAGGTTTTGCCAACATTTCAACAAATTTCAGGCCAAGACAAACATTAAATGTTTACATATTAACTTTATAGGTTCATGAAACGACCAGCTCACTGTGATTTTCAGGAGCTGGTCATGATTTTCTTTAAAGGGACACTCCATGAACCATAACCACTAACTTTGAAAATGGTTTGCTAGCTTGCCATCTGCAAATGGTTTCGTAGATTACCTGGGGTCCGACAGGCCATGGTCAGAGCCTCCAGGAGAGCTTGAAGCTTCTGCATGAAGCTTCCATTAGCGCTCCTGAGCTAAGTGCCACAATGTTGCGCTGGCTCATTGGCTGAGAGTGTCAGTCGAGTGCTCTCAGTGAATAAGTTAAGCCCTGCAAATCTAATAGGGTAAAATAATTCTTGCATGGAAATGTGTACTTTTGATGCTAGCAATAAGTTAAGTCAGAGTACTCCTATTTTTATCATTCTTAACAATAATTAGTAAAATGTAATGTATAAGTTGATATATTATTGTGTATGAATATTGATATAGGAGTTTTATATTGTGTGTTATATGTGGTTCTTTAGACAATAATGTACTTCAACACCCATCATTATCATTGTAATCATGGAGGATATAATTTATTTGAGATTGGTGATGTGTGTCCCAGCAAATGTAATGTAAACTTTGTTAAAGGGACATTCTTGTTTAAGTTCAGAGTCAAATGAATACCGCTGTTTAACCCTAAACTTGCAAAGACTGCACTCATCCACTCTGCCCAGCAACTTCTGTCAATGGACCAAGGATTTCTCATTGTACAAATCTTTGTCATTCAATTCTGTGAATGTGGAGCCAGTGACACGATCAGCCTACCAGAGGCACCCAGGCCTTGAACTTCTTGGATTAAAGCCTCAGACCATTGGAGGAAGTTGTTGGCAGGTTTAATGGGTATAGTTTTTGCATGCTTGGCTTTAAACCATTTGAAAACAGTTGAACCCCTAAAGGTAAGACAACACCCTGGTCCTCCTGGCACCATAACCACTTCATTGAGAGAGAGTTTTTATTGTGCCGATAGTGGTCCTTTATTCAAAGCTTGGCTATTGTTACATAAATGTTGCCATTTGGTTTCCAGTTTGCTGTTTAGTGAATAAACTCCATGTGTTTTAACTTGGTTTAGGTAGGTGTTTCAGGGGTGATTTATATTAGTTATCTGGAGCATGCATTAAGACTTAGAAGATTTTTCTCTTTAATGAAAGTCTGACGCTTGCTACACAAGTGATTTAGTAGGCTCACAGTGTCCTATGCCTGCCTAGAGCAAGCGAAGATTTACTGCATAATTTTTTTCATTTTTCCATGCTTGTGTGGTTTAGTCCATCTATTAAATATGAACTAACAAAGTTCAATTTCTCTCTATTGTATTTTTCCTATTTGCGCAGAGGGCTTTTTCCTCTAGTGTAGTGAATGACATACTGTCACTGCTAACTGCCATTTTTGTATAACTTGTCTCCACCGATTGAGTCTAAAATAAGAGAATATAAAAAAAATCGATCTGGTCATATCTTTTATATATATATATATATATATATATATATATATTATTTTTTTTATCATTGTCTTTTATCTGGGCTTTTTACTTTTCCTCCAAGCCAATTGTCCACCTAGTCTGGCTGTGATCTATATCATACTGCCTTTCCTTTCTTTGAATCTTGATATTTCTTGTGGTTTTTATGAATTGCTAAGGCTGTGTAATTTGATTTATTTTTACTTTCCAGGAGGTGTTTTTCATTAGACAGCACCTGCATATGTAGACAGCCTGGGAAAGAGATGTGTTTAATGTTCTGATATACTAATGATTTTTTTTTTTTTTATGTCCTACTTCAAATTAAATAAGAGAAGCATCGTAGTTTACTAAAAGAATTAAAAACAACATAAAAGCAATGCAGAAACCACAAAACTTTCATGTCTATCTCATAGTGTAAATCTCAACGATATTTCAATTACATTCCATCTCATCATATTTGTTACTGCAATATTTTTTTATGGTTAAATTCACCATGTAGGCTGTTTCAATTACGATTCGGTTGAAATTTGGCTGATTGACTGTTCAGCCATATTTTGTATCTTGGAAGTGACTTGCAGATCTAAAACTGAGCAAATGCATAGCGCCGGTCATGAAAAACTAGGCGCATATATGTATTTATTTATTTACAAATAGCATGCACTTTTCATCTCGGGAGGACATACTTGAATACGAGAGAGATCTCAATGTATCCTTCCTGAAAAAATATTTTATAAATAAATAAATGTTCAGGTGCTTCAGGATTCCATTCCTGGCGCCAATAAAAGGGACAGGAAACGGTTAGGAAGCTGATTTTTTTTTTTTTTAAGGTAGGGTAATAAGCAGCTTACTAAACAAAAATAGTAGAGAAAATTAGTGCAAAATTAAATAACGCTTCAAAAACCTGTGTACAATCCTCTCAATATACACCAATAAATCGTGTAAAATACAACACAAAAATATACGCAAGATAGAAAAGGTTGACTATGAAAAAAATATATAATTATATACTTAATGATCTTAAATGGTGGCTTGCATGGATTTTCAAATCATTTTAAAAAAAAACAAAAAAAACCAGTGTAAATCAGTTGACAATCAATTAAATGGTGATACAAATTCCCCAACTCAAATAAAAGAGCCAAAATAACCTAGCTGTAAGGTGAAAAGTTGATGTTGTCTTTTTAGGTTCCACCACTCATCCCAGATTTGGAATGGACATTGATGATGTCTTGGTAGTTTGGAGTGGACATTGATGATGTCTTAGTAGTTTGGAATAGACATCAATGATGTCTTGGTAGTTTGGAATGGGTGAAAAGCTAAGGGTATCGTTTTAGGTTCCACCACTCCTTGCAGATTTGTAATTTCACAAAAAGAGTGATGGGGACAAGCTAAGTACAACAGTAACAATTACACAAATTGATCAGTTAAAAATCATGGCCAGAAAGCTCAAAGACATAACCATGATTAAACCACCACAAACTACTAAATAACAATTTTAGTCTCCCTTTTGAGAAACCACAACTAATCTCTGAGCATACTCTAAATTTTCTTTTTCACCAAGTTGAACACTTTGCGATGCACAGAGTTCAGAAAATACTGACGATAACAGCATAGTTTAAATGGGAATGAACTTGTTCAGTCCAAAATGAGTTTATCTGGATTACCTCAACTAGAAAAACTAAACTGAAATACAAATATTGCAGATGGTATGACATCAAAAACACAAGTAATCACTTGCCAGAGAGCCCATGTACACTGACTTTAGTGTATAAAACAGCAAAGCAGGGTCACAGCAGAGAACTTAGGGAGCTAAGTGGATTGACAATGGTAGAACATGTATTTACCTACAGTTAAAATGCTGACTACAAAAAAAACAACGAAAAATACTGAAGAAGCTGTTGTAACACTGTGAAATGTGTACCAGAAGGAAGCAGGGCATAATTGGATAATATGTCTACAACTGTCCATCCATGTGGCTGCCTGAGTTCTCTGTTGCAATCCTGCTTGGTTGTATGGAGAGTGCTATGCCTGAATAGCATAGTACTATACTACCAAGACTTGATAGTTTGGAATGGGCATTGATAATGTCTTGATAATTTGGAATGGGCATTGATAATGGCTTGATAGTTTGGAATGGACATTGATGCTGCCTTGGTAGTTTGTTGGGACTAACTTCTGAGTACTTCTGAGTTTCTGGAAACCTTTTCTGAATTCCTAAACCTCTGTTCTGTTAACATTAAAGGAGCACTATAGGGTCAGGAAAACAAACACGTATTCCTGTCCCTATAGTGTTAAAACCACCATCTAGCCCCACCTCCCGAAATATAGTAAACTCTTACTTGTATTCAAGTGTGAAGCTGCCTCTGCATGTGAACTGCCTCTGTCTGCAGACATATTCAGAAGTGGTGGTCTGAGCAAATCACAGTGCTTCCCCATAGGATTGGCTGAGACTGTCAAGGAGGCAGATCAGGGGCAAAGCCAGTACATGTCAAACACAGTCCTGGCCAATCAGCATCTCCTCATAGAGATTAATTGAATCAATGCATCTCTATGAGGAAAGTTCAGTGTCTGCATGCAGAGGGTGGAGACACTAAAGGGTGGTGCTGCTTACTCTGCAGTACTAACCAAGGAAGCACCTCTAGGAGCCATCTAAAGAGTGGCCAGTGCAGTTATCACTAGGCTGCAATGTAAACACTTCATTTTATCTGAAAAAAAAACAGTGATTACAGCAATAAGCCTGAAGGGAATGATTCTACTCACCAGAACAAATTCAATAAGCTGTAGTTGTTCTGGTGGCTATAGTGTCCCTTTAAATTCACTGTGACCTCTGATTTAAAAAAAACTAATTTGCATTTCTGGATCTTTTAATCCATCCAGAGGATGGCAAGTTCCACAAAAGACTCTATAGGAAGGAGACAGTGTAATACTCTACTACACTTTGAAACTTCCATCCCCTCTCAGTCTTAAGGCCCTAATCAAGAGCCAATATATTAGATTTAAGAGGAACATTTCTATTCCTGAATGGGAAAAGCAATATATGGATGACCTTACTAAAAGATTCCAACAACGTGGACTTATTTGGAGAAACAAAAGGATGAAGTACAAAAAATAGAGAGAATGACTCTTCTTACCTCTAAAAATAGGTTTGATGAAAATAAGAGGTAGATTAAAATTTGTCTCTAAATACAGCATTTTATCATCCAATGTATTAACCATTATTAGCAAACATTGGCATAAGCTATCAACTTGCCATCCTGAGATAGTTGAATTTACCTTTTATCCTATGTCAGTTTTTAAGAAGCGTCCTTCAATAAGTCACAGACTAGTGAGAATGGAGCTAATTGAACATAATGTAAAAAGGTCCACGAACATAAAATTGTCTTAATTGTTTAGCCTGTAATGCCATGTTGCATGGAGACATTTTCATCCACCCATATAATGGCAAGAGATATAAAATCAATGACTTTGTCACATGGTATTCTGACTGTGTGGTATACCTCTTGAACTGTCCTTGTGGTTTTATTTACATTGGCGAGACTACTCAGAAAATGCAAGAATGATTCTCTAAGCATAAATCAACTATTCAGACTGGTCTTTTTCACCTACTGATCCCAGCACATTTCCATCCTCCACCCCAACCACGTCCCACCACCACCCCAGCCAAATATAGGCAGCTCTTCCCTGTTCACTATTGGTCTGGGTCATAGTTCTGCATCAGTTTACTATGTGGTGACCGTATATTGAACTTTACAAATGGGTTTCAGTTCTCAGTTTTATATTTTATTAAATATTTTCTTCTCGTTAGAGGATCAATTTTTTTTGTTGTCATCACATGGATATTTTGTGAGAACAAAAAATGTTTGAGGTTCTGGAGACATTCATAAGTCGCTCAACTCAACCTTCTGTCTCGTGGTTTAATATGATGTTTCCAGAATCCCTCGATGCCATTATTTTCTCATAATACATGGTTCACCATTATGTATCCTCTACATACGCACTCTCAGTGGCCACTTTATTAGAAAAATCTGTTCACTTGCTCATTATCAAAAATATTTAATCAGCCAATCATGTACCAGTAAGTATTCAGGCATATTCAAGAGGTTGAGTTATTACAACCATCTATTTTTTTTTTTTTTTACAAAAATATGCACAAAAAATAATTCCATATTCTTTTTTACCACTAAGAAATACACTGCAATATAATATAATATAAAAGCAATTAAGTATTGGTATTAATGTTTCATATTGATTATATGTTTGATATGCCATTGAATAAACTGTGTATTTTGAACAAAACAAGTGACTACATAATACGACTGCAAATGATCATCCAGCTGAAATACGTTTGACGTGTGGTTAGGAAAAACTTGGCATTTTTGCACATCTCGAACATTATTTTTGTATTCACTTCATAAACTGCAGCTGAGTATGATGAACTGTGAGTACCACTGAAAAGTCTCTCATCAACTTTTGAGATTATTTGGAGCCCTCCATCTGCAAGCGAAGCAAACCACCGACCAGATGTATTCAATAAGAAACTGGAGGTCAGCCCTATGAAAAAACAATGCATTTCTGAAGACTGCACAGAATGTATGGTAATACCCATTGGCATTACCAATATCAAAGGTTCTAAATATTTCATATTAATTACATTATTTATGAAATTTGACACTTTACAGATTGTTTTACTTAAGATCATCAAGCTGTCAATGTGATGAGCTTCTAAGTACACTGAACAAAATTTTAAATGCAACACTTGTTTTTGCCCCCATTTGTCATGAGCTGAATTGAAAGATCTAAGACTTTTTCTATGTACACAATAGGCCTATTTCTCTCAAATATTGTTCTGCTTTACTATTTTAACCTCTACTACTTCAGCTGGAAGGCTATTCCATGCATCCACTAGCGTCTCAGTAAAGTAATACTTCCTGATATTATTTTTAAACCTTTGCCCCTCTAATTTAAGACTATTTCATCTTGTTGTGGTGGTTTTTCTTCTTTTAAATATACTCTCCTCCTTTACTGTGTTGATTCCCTTTATGTATTTAAATGTTTCTATCATATCCTCCGTCTTGTCTTTCCTCCAAGCTATACATGTTAAGATCCTTTAACTTTTCCTTGTAAGGTTTATCCTGCAACCCATGAACCAGTTTAGAAGCCCTTCTCTGAACTCTCTCTAAAGTATCAATATTCTTCTGGAGATACGGTCTCCAGTACTGCATACAATACTATAAGTGAGGTCTCACCAGTGTTCTGTACAGTGGCATGAGCACTTCCCTCTTTCTACTGCTAATACCTCTCCCTATACAACCAAGTGTTATGCTAGCATTTCCTGCTGTTCTATTACATTGTCTGCCTACGTTTAAGTCATCAGAAATAATCACCCCTAAATCCCTTTCCTCAGATGTTGAGGTTAGGACTCTATCAAATATTCTGTACTCTGCCCTTGGTTTTTACATCCAAGATGCATTATCTTGCACTTATCCACATTAAATGTCAGTTGCCACAACTCTGACCATTTTTCTAGTTTACCTAAATAATTCGCCTTTTGGCTTATCCTTCCTGGAACATCAACCTTGTTACATATTTTTGTATCATCAGCAAAAAGACATACCTTACCATCAAGACCTTCTGCAATATCACTAATAAAAATATTAAAGAGAATGAGTCCAAGTAGAGATCCCTGAGGTACCCCACTGGTGACAAGTCCATGCTTCGAATATATACTCTATTGACTACAACCCTCTGTTAACTGTCACTCACCCACTGCCTTACCCATTCAACAATATTGGAATCCAAACTTAAAGATTGCAGTTTATTGATAAGCCTTCCATGTGCAACAGTGTCAAAAGCCTTAGTGAAATCTAGGTAAGTAATGTGTACTGCACCACTCGGATCTATTATTTTAGTTACCCAATCAAAAAAATCAATACGATTATTTTGGCATGATCTCCCTGAAGTAAATCCATGTTGCCTCTGATCTTGAAATCCGTGTGATTTTAGATGTTCAGCAATCCTATCCTTTAACATGGTTTCCATTACTTTCCACACAACTGAAGTAAGGCTTACTGGCCTATATTTGCCTGAATCCTCCCCTTCTTGTGAATGGGGACAACATTCGCTAACTTCCAATCTTCTGGGACTACTACTGTTAACAATGATTGGTTAAATAAATCTGTTAATGGTTTTGCTAGTACACCGCTAAGCTCTTTTAATAACTTTGGGTGTATTCCATCAGGTCCCATTGACTTATTTGTCTTTACTTTTGACAGTTGAAATAGATCCTCTTCCTCTGTAAACTCACACGTAGCAAATGACTAATTTGTCCTTTTTCTTAACTGAGGCCCTTTTCCTTCATTTTCATCTGTAAATACTGAACAAAAATATTAATTGAGGCAGTCAGCTAGAACTTTGTCCTCTTCTACACACCTTCCCTCTTTTATTTTTAATCTAACTAATCCTTGTTTTACTTTCCTTTTCTCATTTATGTATCTAAAAAATGTTTGTCCCCTTTTTTTAATGACTGTGCTATTTTCTCTTCTGTGTGTGATTTGTAAGCTCTTATAACTTAGCCTCTTTTTGCCTAATCTTATAGATAATTTGTAGATAATTTATAGATAATTTCTGCCTAATCTTATAGATAATCTTCCCTGGAAGAGCCTTAACGGCGAAACGCGTGTCGGGACTTTTATGAAGTATGATTCTGGTCCACGAGACATGGGACATTCACAAAGATCTTTACTGGCAGATCCAGCCATACTTCAACTAAATTTTATCCTTATGATTAAACACAAGTTTTTTTCCTTATTTTTCTTATTTAATTTTTAGCTTGGTTTACACCACAACCGCACACCACAATAAGATATCCTTTTAGCTGTGCTGCTGCACTTCGATAACCAGGCAACCTAACAGAAGGAGGAGGGGATATTAGAATTTTTTAAGGGGTGCCCTTAAATAGAGTAGGGTAATTAGAAATATATTTCACTAACTGCAGGGCTTCCTGCTCTATTTCTGCAACATCATTTCTCTCCACTCCTGATTTATACGGAATGTAACAGTTGCAATTCTCTAAATCCTGTTACACTCCGTTTAACATTGCAACAATATGGTGTAATTACCAAACTATCAAACCCCGTTATTTTTGTTAAACCTTTATTTTTCATTTTGATTACCTTTTGATTATATTTATCAATTATATTTCTTTCTTTTGTTTCTTGATTTAGCAATTTGAATATTTACATTTCATCCATTTTTGAACCATGACCTGATAGGGGTGTTTTCCTATCACAGATACTATTTTCACTTATGACAAGTGCTCCTAATATTTTAAATAGTCATATTAAAAGTGAAGTTTTATAACTTTATTTATTTTTGGGTTACTCTTTACACAAAGGGGCTATCATCTAAACGGTTCCCCCTTGTGTTTTGTTCTTATTATAGTGAAACAAATGCATAACAACTATTACACTGAACTAAGTCTGCCATTTTAATGAGGTAAATAATTTAAATCAAACAAATCTTAATTTTTTTGTCCTCCTGTATACCTCATATTACCTCCAGTTTATCTCCAGTCACACAATTTGAAGCAGCACTTAGATGTAGCAACCAAGCTGTATGATCCGTTCACTCCAAAATTGCATAACACAAAAGTTTTATTATGAAATAAAATACAATGAATACCAAATCAACTTTGTGTAAATATAGTCCCCAAACTTGTATAAAATATACACGCATTGTTAAATCCCATACAGATAGTTTTAGAAAGCCAAAGTAAAAAAAAAAAAAAAAAGTGTTACTTCTATTGTTGGAGGTGAAACATACTTTCTAGCACTCAAGATTTTGTCCAAAAGGTCTTAATAAAAATTATGTGTTTTACTAATGCTTATAAATTTTATTCACATTTGGTGATTATACTTACACAAAATTATTTCGGTATTTATTGTACTTTATTTTATAATTAAACTTTTTGTGTTACAAATTTTCGGTGTGCATGGGTTATTTTAATGTTTGCAATTTGTTTAGGAACTCACACATGGCTGTATGCACCCTTTGTACTAATTCACGTTATATGAGGTCATGTTGCTTTTGTGCTGCTTGATCATTGGCTTACGCTAACATTTTGCAAACTGTACATAGCTATGATAAATTACATCCTGACAACATTTTATTTCCTCCATTCCTGGAATAGGCTACTTATCATTGACCTGCTACTAAGTGACATATCATGCATTCAGTGGTATATAGAAGAATAATTCTGAGTATATTTATCAGTTTTAAAACTAATCTCAATAACAACAGTGGAAATATGTTTATTTGCGTCAAACTTTTTAATATCACTCTTTGTAATATCACTTTGCCATTGAAACCTATGCCTAATTTATCGAAGCTTGCAAAAATAAAACAGGGAACCGCACTCAATTCACATAAAGTAAAATGTGGAGCACCTGGACCCCCTTTCTGCTATTGGTACAATTTATCGAAGCTGTCCCTATGCCTTATCGCACTTAACTAATGAGATTATGTTGTTTTTGTGATTATGGTTACCATTCTTCCTTTTGTTTATTCTTTTTCACTTTTCTTTTATGTTTATAAATCAGAAGCTATTTTTACTGTTCTTATTGTGAAACATGACTCCTATAACTATCAGACATGTGTATATACCATCTACAATATGCAATGTCACACGAGGTGAAAAGTGTGTATTATCTATATGTTGACTTCCTGACAGCTTGTTCTTGTAATGTACTACTTTATCACAATGTATTTCTGCTTAATTCTTTGAAACCATGTCATATACCTGTGGTTCCTAAATAAGTCCTCAAGGCACCCCTATTAGTCCAGGAATTAGAGATTACCCAGTTGTGTCTAAGATGTCTAGACACAATTGGGTAATCCCCGAATCCTGGATTGGTAAGGGTGCTTTGAGGACTGGTCTGAGAACCACTGTCATATACAAATGTCTGTTTTATAAAAATGTAAATCAAAAACAAGAAACCCTTTGCACCAAATAACACTTTATATTGAGCCCTACATAATTTAGTTTATGGCACCTGTGACGGTAGTCACCATCACTGGGCTTGGAAGACAGACACTATGGGTGGGCTCCCAAATTCCTTTTGTGTTTTGTCACATTGTGCCTATTATTTGTGCAGGGTATATTGAATGTATTGCTGGTCTGTGCATTTCACCCTCCCCCCTTTTTCCTGTCCTATTGTTTCCCCATAAGAGCGTTGTCCCAGGGACCCTGCCAGACCAGTTTAATCTAGCTGCTCTATCCCTCCTCAATCTCCCATCAGCCCTTGCTATTGTCTGACCCCACCCTTCCTTTTACTATAGTAATCTATGTAACCTATTGTATGTAAACTATGTGTGCTGGATTCATTAAAGAGTTGCTGTTTAACCTTCACCATGTGTCGTCTGGTGTTTGGTACAGGGTGGAAAAGGCCCTTAATGATCCCAGTCAAGACTCGGCGTCTGGGTCTGAAGTGTTTCAGGGTCCCTGATAGCTACAAGGAAGCAGACTTGGTGGAGGTACTCGGTCGGAGTACTGGAGCTCCGTTACAGCACCCAAGCCAGATGAAATGATGTAGCTTTATGCCACCCATGATTTGTTCTATGTAGACATAAAGTCTTCACCAACCCATAATCTCAGTAACAAACACAAGAATTCACAGCATTCACATGCCATCACTTGTAATCTGAGAACCTTGACTTAAATCCCCCTGTGAATTTTTCTGTAAATAAAATATGCTTGCATTCTTTTTAATTTTGCTTAAAACAAGCAATATTTAAAATGTAAAATTTTATCAAGCAATGAGAGGGGGAATAAAACACACAAAGCAGAAATTGGCTCTGGTTCTAGGAATATTGATAGAAATATTGAATGAAATATTGAAAAGGAATACTGGCATGTTTCTGCACCAGGGGATCTGTATGGGAAACCGTCAAACTATTTTCCAATTGTAAAGGTTTTCACAGTGCATTTTTGCTTTGTGCTGGATTTAATAAGTTGTAATATTGTTTGTCTTATGTTTTAGGATGTTTCCAATGTATCATATTAACCCCTTAAGGACGGCGGGCGTTCTATGCCGTTCTTTTTCAGGCGGTCCTAATATTATATTTCAAATAGAATTTTTATTACGTTTCAAAACATTACAGGGAGTGCAGAATTATTAGGCAAGTTGTATTTTTGAGGATTAATTTTATTATTGAACAACAACCATGTTCTCAATGAACCCAAAAAACTCATTAATATCAAAGCTGAATATTTTTGGAAGTAGTTTTTAGTTTGTTTTTAGTTTTAGCTATGTTAGGGGGATATCTGTGTGTGCAGGTGACTATTACTGTGCATAATTATTAGGCAACTTAACAAAAAACAAATATATACCCATTTCAATTATTTATTATTACCAGTGAAACCAATATAACATCTCAACATTCACAAATATACATTTCTGACATTCAAAAACAAAACAAAAACAAATCAGTGACCAATATAGCCACCTTTCTTTGCAAGGACACTCAAAAGCCTGCCATCCATGGATTCTGTCAGTGTTTTGATCTGTTCACCATCAACATTGCGTGCAGCAGCAACCACAGCCTCCCAGACACTGTTCAGAGAGGTGTACTGTTTTCCCTCCTTGTAAATCTCACATTTGATGATGGACCACAGGTTCTCAATGGGGTTCAGATCAGGTGAACAAGGAGGCCATGTCATTAGATTTTCTTCTTTTATACCCTTTCTTGCCAGCCACGCTGTGGAGTACTTGGACGCGTGTGATGGAGCATTGTCCTGCATGAAAATCATGTTTTTCTTGAAGGATGCAGACTTCTTCCTGTACCACTGCTTGAAGAAGGTGTCTTCCAGGAACTGGCAGTAGGACTGGGAGTTGAGCTTGACTCCATCCTCAACCCGAAAAGGCCCCACAAGCTCATCTTTGATGATACCAGCCAAAACCAGTACTCCACCTCCACCTTGCTGGCGTCTGAGTCGGACTGAAGCTCTCTGCCCGTTACCAATCCAGCCACGGGCCCATCCATCTTGTCCATCAAGACTCACTCTCATTTCATCAGTCCATAAAACCTTAGAAAAATCAGTCTTGAGATATTTCTTGGCCCAGTCTTGACGTTTCAGCTTGTGTGTCTTGTTCAGTGGTGGTCGTCTTTCAGCCTTTCTTACCTTGGCCATGTCTCTGAGTATTGCACACCTTGTGCTTTTGGGCACTCCAGTGATGTTGCAGCTCTGAAATATGGCCAAACTGGTGGCAAGTGGCATCGTGGCAGCTGCACGCTTGACTTTTCTCAGTTCATGGGCAGTTATTTTGCGCCTTGGTTTTTCCACACGCTTCTTGCGACCCTGTTGACTATTTTGAATGAAACGCTTGATTGTTCGATGATCACGCTTCAGAAGCTTTGCAATTTTAAGAGTGCTGCATCCCTCTGCAAGATATCTCACTATTTTTGACTTTTCTGAGCCTGTCAAGTCCTTCTTTTGACCCATTTTGCCAAAGGAAAGGAAGTTGCCTAATAATTATGCACACCTGATATAGGGTGTTGATGTCATTAGACCACACCCCTTCTCATTACAGAGATGCACATCACCTAATATGCTTAATTGGTAGTAGGCTTTCGAGCCTATACAGCTTGGAGTAAGACAACATGCATAAAGAGGATGATGTGGTCAAAATACTAATTTGCCTAATAATTCTGCACTCCCTGTATATCTATAACGTTAACATTTTATATTAAACAATATTAAACAGAAGATACTATTCCCAAGAATAAAGGGTCTGAAAAGATAGAAAGTTGGATAGATATAAAATATAAATATTTTTCATATTGCAATTTAACTATATAAGGTTTACCTCCAACCACCCTTCACTCTAGGTGCCATCCCCACATTTTCTGATGCCCTCTCACTTTGTCATGGAATGACAATTAAAGGGGTATGGGTACCCTTAGTTTGGTTAATGATAGTTTCTACTTCTCCAATAGGACCTATTGGCTTTGCCAATGTCTGGCTAGTAGGGTTTAGTAGAAAAAAAGTAAGGGGATATACATTTTGCATGTTTCCTAGGATCACTATGAAATAATTATTCCCTTGTGTTCGGCTATCTGTTCCCTTCTGTTTGGTTACCGAACAGACTACGTGTGCTCTCCCTTGTTAACACCTCATAATCACCGACCACCCCTGGCTGTTACCAAAAACAAGCAATCACTTCAAGTTCTCCCCTGGGTGGCCATACAAACACACGTGCTATCAGGACTGGTGGCCATCTTGTCTCCCGAATGCAGGCAGCGGTACATGGTCGTCAACAGCATGAATCTCTGAGTCGGCTGCACAAGTTCGCAAACCCCTCTGAAACTTGTACTCCTGCCTGTTTTACTTCCTGACCAGATAGGAGAATGGCATTCGAGAGTATGAAACTACCAAACAAGGGAAGCATTAATTTCTTAAAAGACAGGGGCTGCATTCGTCGGTGTACACACAGGAACCCCCGAAAGTCAGCCGGCCAGCCTGACCAATTCTCTGGAACTGTTTTGGGCTACCACCTCATGGCCTGTCAGTTAAAACTTTGTTCGAACCTAACTCTTGTTTTACCGAACCAATCTGAGCACTTTTTGGATATGCTGTGCGCTCAGATCAGGACTATTCCGGAACATAATTTTCTGTGTGGTTCCTGTACTGTTTTCATGTATTTTTGTGTTGATATAAAAATTGTATGTAAGTTTTCCTATTTGAGAGATAATTGAGTTATCTTAATTGGAGCTCAATTATCTCTCAAACACAATGGTTTGTGGGAAGTAATCTCCTGTGATTTTGTCTTAGAAACCCAATACTAGGGGCACTGTATAAAAAGCCGAGTGTGGCCTAATAAAACTCAGATTGCTTATTCTACTCAATACGACTATGAGTAGCGCCCATTATGTTGGGGAAATTTTACACAATGATAATATTACTACCATATTCAGCACATCTGGAATTAGGACTAGTGGAGGATTGAAGGAATAACAGCAATAGACTAGCGAAACCATGACAATATAATAATATAAAAACTTTGCCTCACATTTTTAATAGCACGGATATCATACCAGCTGTAAAGCTATAAAAACTTTGCCTGGTTATTTTTTTCAACATCCTTTCTTTAAAAATCTTCCATTATTAAAGAAAAATAAAATGAAATTAACATTTTGCATACTACTACTACTTGGGCACACTTTGGCTAGCTGGGACATCTTGGACATCTATACTTATACAATATCATAAAACATAGGCTTGGAGGCTGGAATCCTGCTGGTAAGTTTTGGTCACAAATATCTACCAGCTTGATAACAACAGCTTGTCACTGACACTTAGCTATCACATTGGAAATAAGTCTCTTGTTGGACAATGTTTGGTGAATAAGCTCTGAGTGTGTACTGCATACATGTGTCTATTTGTATAATTGAGAACCCTGGGCAGAACATTCGTAAATGACAAAATACAATTTTGAAGGAGTTAATTTACAGTCCATCTGAAATAATGGACGGCCTTTGTATAATCTGAGAAAATAGCTTCATTGTGTTCACCTTGTGCCACACCACCATGAATATCATTCCTTACTTTTACTAGATAGTAATTATTGAGAGCTATGGCTTATTTTTGTAAAATTGATTTAGCACCAATATTGGCACCAGCGACTTTAGAATTGGCCTTACGTTTTATGGGGCTTTCAAACAAGGGCAGCCATGCAAACCACTACATGAAAACTGAGCTTTAAAATTTGAAGAAAAACCTGTAACCAATTTGTTTTGAGACTGACAAACTAAGACATTTGTTTCTCTTGAGTACATTATCAAGAAATTAAAAGGCTGATATTTAACAGAAGGCATCACAAGTATGATCTTTTGAGGGAAATGTGGGTTTCACCGAGCTAAAATATGAGGTGAGAGAAAAGAGTTGACTCCTTTCTCCTGGTTAACCAAAGCCAATGTTTCATGGTTAAAGTGGTTATTTCAAGTGAATATACATTTTCTAAAAACCATATTAGATTTTAATAATGGATCCCATCAGAATGATTGCTACATTCACATTCACTATTTTTCTGTTGAAGCATGATACTGTTTCATTATGGTTTTAAGCTCAAAGACTTTGAAGTGTATGTTCCGGTCAGAAACTTTCAACTATATCAAATATTTAGATTGCTTTAATATTTTTTTCCTCTCCTTTGTGAATTATATTTCTCCGGCATCATAAACCTCGAACTTTTGACTTTTGGGGAAAAACATTGTTGGCGTAATCTCCATTTTTACTTGAATCCATCTTCATTTCCAGGATGTTTGGTTTTATAACTAATACCGCTGACTAGCTTTCTTTATCATCTTTTAAAGTTTATATTAGCGAATTGTAAGACCCAGTGGATTTCTGCTGGCCTATGCACACATTATATTTTTCTTCCAAAAAATATTTCCATTGACCTTATATTAAAACTTTATTTTCTTATGATATATACTTTGAGAACTGCATAAAATCGAAATTTTTGTTACTTATTCAAATGCTTCGATTAGCATTTTGGAACTCTTAGGTGTTCAAAGAAAGCCTGAAATATTCGTTATGTTTATGGTAAATGATTTTGACTGACACATTCACATCAAATATAATAACATTGTGTGCAAATCCTTCTACTGATAGAAGATAGAAAATATTGCCTACCACTATGGATTATGTATTTCGGAACGTCACGGTTTACTGAGACATAACTATAATTGCACAATAAGTGTGTTTTAATTAATAAAAACGTGTAGATCTAATTTTTCACTTAATTTGCATTATGCTATTATCCATTGATTATGCAATATGTAGAGGTCACACAGCAATAATAAATAAAGGAGATTTCACCTAGAGCAGAGGAAAGAGCTTGTTTTTTGCAGTAAGAACAAGGTATGGAATTTTATTTCTAGAACAGCTGTTTTCTCAAGTCCAGTAGTATAATTTAAGATGTAAAGGGACATCTTGAAAACATAGACATGGGTTTTATGTAGAGATTTGCATCTAGATGCTGGTCCAACAGCCCATTAGATGTGTTTTGGCCAATTATTCTGACCCTTGCAAATCTAACCACAAGTGCTGGCACTGATTGCAGCTACGAAGTGAGTCAAATAGTTCGAAAATGTTGTCTCGTGGCCTGTCCTGTCCTGTGAGACAAGGGTGTAATGTGATGCATTTGGAAAGAAATATAAATATTATACATTACATTGTTGTTCATTGGTCAAACACTGTGTGTTGACCTTCCATATACCTAAGGTGCACAAATGCATTGTTAAAACATCATCTGCAATTATTTGCACAAGACAAGCTCTCCATTGTCATCGTATTCTCTTTCAATAAAATTTATATTCTTTTTAGCAACTTTGTGTTAATGAGTATTGAGATCAAAACACATTACCAAAATCCTCATCAATGTTTCACATTCTTGCAACAGCTCCAGACACTTAGAAGAAATATGTACCACCTAGTGCATATAATTCTATTGAGTAACAGATTATGGCATCAATGACTAAACATATGGATGAATAATTGAATTTGTGACATGGACAAAAAAGCAAAAGCAATATTTTGTAGCTAGTACCATTAATTCAGTGGAACCTCCAACAAACAGTAAGATTATAACTGTATTGTATACTCCTGCACTCCACACTTCAGCAGAAAAAAAAGTCTACAATTCAATATAATAATACCTACCAGAGCATGGTCACAGGGTGTTAATTCTATTGTTTCATACCAGAAAAATCCATGTTAGAGGGACACAAACATCACATTCAGTAGATGCTATAAGCCTTAATCCAATCTGAAACAAAAAATGTAATGCCAAACTCCAAGTCCATTAATTATTTTTAAACTTCTTAGCATTCAAAAGAAAACCTATTGTGACTTCCCAAAACCAATGCAATCTCTCTAGTTAGTATTACCCTTGTATATTTTTAGGCATAGAATGGACAATCGATTCTTAATAATAATTTCAGTGATTTTAGTGCCACTCCAAGAAACAGTACTTAAATTAAACGCAAAATGCATTAAAATTAATTTGGGGCTGCTGTTAGCCTCCTGTTAGACTAATGCAAGCATGCAGAATGGTTGGTTATCTTTGAAACTGTTACTGAGACCAGGAGACTGAGCCCTAGGTCCTATAGTTATTTTGATTGGGATATATTTATGTATTACTTTGTTTTTTAATTATTTTTTTATGTATATGTGCAACGTGGAAGTAAATTTGAAGAGGAACCACTTAATGGATATGCCTGCCTTCTGATATTCTTAGTGAGAGAAATATATATTTACTCTTAGAAGTGTTATTTTACAATAGGTGCTATTTGTTTTACCTCTTTGTCTGTAGATTATTTGGTTGAATGTGCTTTATTGGAAACTTAGTCTTTCTCTAACAGACAAGGGAAAAAACAAAGAGTTAAAAAAACAAAAGCATTTTTTAAATTCACTGGTTTGATTGGGGGTGTCCACACAATCTCTTGTTCCCATTTACATATTTAACCCCACAGGTCAAAGGAGGGACGAAGGAATAGGTGGTCATTCTTCAGCTCCTACTTGATTTTGATTAACCTTCACTGAACATGGGGTGGAAGAAAAGGGACTATTCATTAAACAATCCGGTTAATGGAAGTTTTGGCCTATATGTCTGTTTTCTGGAGAAGGCGTGTGCCAGCTGTTTTGGAGGGATTTTTTGGTATTTTTTCTTGTGATTTCTTCGGGATTTTCATTGTTGGTCCTATTACGTAATTGGGGTTACTGCACACCTGCAATATATGTTACTGTGCTGTTGTCTTTTTGCTTATTTTCGCTTTGACAGTTATAGCCTTAAAGGGTTCGCATGAATAGTAAGGTTTTAGGCTTAGGTTTTGATAGCTGCCAAAAGTGGTAAATTTTTATAATTGTTTTATTTTTATTTTTTAAACTATTTTGGCTTTAGCAAGTGATATTTAATTTTAAGGATACCATTAGTGACAAAACATTTACTGTGCATTCTTGCACCCATAATGTATTGTGTTTTCTGGAAGTACAGGCTTGGTAAAAAAAAATGAAAATCAAAGACCTGAAAAAGCATTATGTGCTTTAACACCATACATTAAATATATATTTAAAGAGAATCTGTAACTTCCCAAGATTTTTAACATTATGTTTACTTACCCAAATATTTAACAAATATGTACCGGTAAGGTGTGAAAAATAAGATGAAATGTAGAAATTCACATTCTTTATGCTGCAACTAAGGAGCCTCCATATGACCTTTGCACTTGTCAGTCAGCATAGGGAAAGGATACAGAAAATAGGAGATATGAAGCAATTTTATATTTATTTATTGTTTATCGTTATGTTTGCCCTATTTTTCCCTGTTTGACCTGGGTGATGATGTCATTTGCAAAACCTGTACCATAAATGAAAAAAAAAAGTCTCTCATAAAAAAAATGGATAACCTAAAACAGTTTAATGAAAAAGTTTTAATGTGTAGATTGTGCCCCTGCCATTTCACTGATCAATTTTTGAGTTATATCACTTTTGTTTCTGTCTATGCAGCTCTAACTATACCTCCCCTGGCTGTCATTGCCACAGCCTGCATGAAAAAAAAAAAAAAATTAAATTTTTATCCACATACGTTAGTTTTTTCCTTATCTCCTACTTTGTTGATTGAATTTTAATCAAACACAGGAGGCTTCTGTAGGCTCTTGCAGGCTATTAACAGAGCAGGAGTTAAACAATTCTAAATTAAACATGCTGTTCAATAAGGGAAATTCAATTATTAGATCTCTCTTTACAGGAAATATGTAGGGAGATAGGGTAGGTCACATGCAGAGAGGTTGAAGCTAGGGCTGAATAAACAAAGGAAAGTAATACCTAAATGGTAGACAATTGAGCAGTGAGACTTCAGGGGGCATGATCTATACACCAAAACCACTTCATTAAGCAAATGTTGTATGCTAAAGGTGGTGCTAATAGTATAACCAGTTATAGGAGATTAACTGTATTTAAATCAATTGTGTAAATTTTAGTAACACATATGGACAGCTAAATTTAACCCCTAAGGACCAAACCTCTGGAATAAAAGGGAATCATGACATGTCACACATGTCATGTGTCCTTAAGGGGTTAAATTGGCTTGGTGGTATTATAACATAGAAAGTTATTGGTTGTATTATAACACAGAAAGTTATATGGTTTATCACCATTGCCAATTCAGAGTTAGATGATTTATTTCTCAATGCACTACAAGTGCTAGACAGGCTGATGACCCATACTTTATTTCAACTGTCTGTATAACAAAAGCTAAATAGTTGGCAAGTATGACAAATTAGAGATTTACCACAATTATTTCCTGAGGAAATAGAATATGTATTATTTCCAAATGTAAGAAAATCATATTTGGCTCCAGAGAGTTTCATTTTGCGAAGAAGAGCTATTTGAAAATAAAATTACTTAACAGAGTTGAGATCTGTGAAGAAATTCCCCTATACCTATGTGATTTACAGTGTGCATTCACTTTTTATTCGTTAGGTACTGCCTATTGCATTCGGTAGATGAAACTACCGAATGAGGACCACCCTCTGGCTCATTAAACATCAAAGATTTAAGTGAAATTGCTACCTCTGTCTGTGCGGTCAGCGTTCGTTAGTCGAACGCCACGTGGCAGAGAAAACCGCGGCCATCTTTGTTCATGCGAACAAAGGCAGCGGGACCTGGTCGTCGAGTGCATGGAACTGTTTTGCGGACACTTGACTTCCCGAACACCGGTCCCAAACAGACGAACGCTGGAACTCTATTTACCAAATAGCTAGAAGAGCGCTATTCGGTACTTTGGTGCATTCGACAAAGGGGCACAAACGCTGCTAGGAGCCAGAGGGATCCATTCGGTACTTTTCTTCGTTTTTATGTTTTTCGAACGTGACCGGCAAAACCCACCAAATTCGTGGAAACCGGCAAAACCCACCAAATTCGTGGAACTGTTTTGGGCATGCAGCCCAGGGTGAGCCGGTCACACAAGACTTCCATAAAATTTGCCAACCCCTGAACCGATCTGGGTGAAATTCGAATATGTTGGTCACCCAGATCAGGGCTATCAGGGGACACTTAATTTATGGGGATACCCCCAGTATAAAGGGGTGTTCTGAAAGTTGGAGAAAAAAGTGATTTTTCAGCCCGGAGATAATTAAGTTACTATTTTATCAGACTAAATTATCTCCTGGGCTAGGGGAGGGAATTGTAGGTGTGTGCTAACATTTTACTGTTTATGATTGGCTATTGTTTGTCCCTCCCTGAGGGCTGTCCCCTTGCATGGGGACTTGCATAAAAGCTTTGTGCACCCATTAAAGCTGAGTTCATTTTTTACCCTTCTTCTTGACTTCAGCTGCTGTTTGGGGATTCGTGTGTTTCACTAAGGGAATTATCTTGTGAAGCTATTGGAATTACTATAGGATTCGTCTACCCTATCTTACGAACGGAGGGCTATAATCACTAAGGCTCTGGCGGTTCGGGAGGAAACTACCGAATGAGGTTGGAATATACTTGGTTTCCTTACAAGATCTAATTTTACTGTAGAGCTTGATGTAAGCTCAGCAGACCAGATATTGTAAACTCCAAGTCTCATAATGCTAAGGCAACCTAAACCTTGACTGAGCATTGTGGAAAATGTTGTTTTTAGAAAAAAATCTATCATACCAAAGTCAAACTGAGCAAAATTCTAGTCATAGTCCATGTCAGGATTTCAAAATCAGAAGCAAATTCTTAATAGCATACATTTTACTACAGGACCAAATTTTGTATTCCAATTATCTGATGAGTATGGGGAAATGATTGGATCGGTAGGAATTATGCAGAGATAGCACACCTCCTGCTTTCTATCTACAAATATAAAAACATATTAATCAAAATAGTCAGTACAACACACAATCAAAATGGCAGTTTTTTTTCCTCAACAGTGGATTTTAGGTTATGTGCAATCTTTCTAAGTGTGGATGATGACACACTTGCATTGATGGAGATGAAGCCTAAGCACCTTGACAGTGACTCCAGGACAGCAAATAACATATTCTTTGACAAATAATAATTAAGGAAGGGAAGAGATTAGAGCAGGATTGACATGGGCCCGGAACCATGAATTGTCTTGGCCCCATTTACCATCACTATGTGAAGAATGAAGAAGGACCCAAACTGGTTATCTGCTTAGGACCCCATGGCATCTTATTAATTCTCTGGCAGAGATTGTCATAATTCATACCACTGCATGCTCTGAGAAAGCAGCAGGCTTGGAGCCAGGGGCATTGATGGGGCAAGCTTGAGCACAGAATTAGGGACTGTTCGGCCCCAGATCTCATTTAACCTGCCAGTAGCCTGGTTCCTTGAATCTCTAGTTCTGTTCTGCTCTCCCTGCCTGGTCTCCTCCAACAATTTCGACAGAGAGCTAAAGCAGCACAGTTTGAATAGAGACACAGGGAACATGGTCCCTCATCTCTTATAACTGCTGTTTCTGCACCTGCTTGAGATTCACAGAGGAGATCAAGGAAGGAGGTCAGAATGGAACAGAGTCACTTAGATGTCTGAGACACAGAAGGAGCACAGGGCCATCAGCTCACTGCAACTGGCGCCTTGCTAGATACTAAATACTTGCCTTGCTAGATGCTAGATACTAGGGAGAGGCTTGTGGCTGCCGGTACTGAAACAGGTCAACACTCAGTGCTGCATGCCTTATCCCCAGAGACATGCTTCAACCTAAGCTACTGGGAAGGGAACTATTATCCTTTTTTATACCTTGTGTGTCTTTTTGTTCCTTATTGTGTAAGTGTGTGTGAGAATTTCGGTGCATATGTTTGTATGCATTCCGGTGTGTATGTCAGGCCTGTCAATGTACGTGTGTGTGTGTGTGTGTGTGTGTGTAGCTGTGTACATGTGTCTGGTCTGTCTCTCTGTGCATGTGTGTTGGTCTGTGTCAGTGCTTGTCTATGTTGGCCTGTCTTTGTATCTATCTGTGCCTATGTATGCCTGTCTATGCATGTGTGCATATGTGGCTGTGTCTGTGCATGTCTCTATCTGCATGTGTGTCTGTACATGTCTGTGCCAATGTATCTGTCTATGCTTGAGTATGTGTGTGTATATGTCAGTGCATGTCTGTGTGTGCCATTCTGTGTCTGTGCCAGTGCATGTATGTGTGTCAATCTGTGTTCCTGTATTTGAAGGTCTGCTTTTTGTGTCAGTTTTTGTATCTATGGCTTTACATACAGGTGATACTAAAAAAATTGGAATATCATGCAAAAGTTGATTTATTTCAGTAATGCAACGTACAAAGGGAAACTAATATTTGAGATAGACGCATTACATGCAAAGCAAGATAGTTCAAGCCGTAATTTGTCATAAGTGCGATGATTATGGTTTACAGCTCATGAAAACCCCAAATCCACAATCTCAGTAAATTAGAATATTGTGAAATGGTGCAATAATCTAGGCTCACAGTGTCCCACTCTAATCAGCTAAGTAAGCCATAACACCTGCAAAGGGTTTCTGTGTCTTTAAATGGTCTCTCAATCTGGTTCATTAGGAATCACAATCATGGGGAAGACTTCTGACCTGACCGTTGTGCAGAAAACCATCACTGACACCCTCCATAAGGAGGGAAAGCCTCAAAAGGAAGTTGGATGTTCCCAAACTGCTGTATCAAAGCACATTAATATAATGTTATGTGGAAGGGAAAAGTGTGGAAGAAAATGGTGCACAAGCAGCAGGGATGACCACAGCCTGGAGAGGATTGTCAGGAAAAGGCCATTCAAAAGTGTTGGGGACTTTCACAAGGAGTGGACTGAGGCTGAAGTCAGTGCATCAAGAGCCACTACACACAGACGGACCCTGGACATGGGCTTCAGATGTCGTATTCCTCAACAACAAACAATGCCAGAAGCGTCTTACATGGGCTAAAGAAAAACAGACCTGGTCTGTTGCTCAGTGGTCCAAAGTCCTCTTTTCTGATGAGATCAAATTTTGCATCTCATTTGGAAACCAAGGACCCAGAGTCTGGAGGAAGAATGGAGAGGCACACAGTGCAAGATGCTTCCAGTGTGAAGTTTCCACAATCTGTGTTGATTTGGGGAGCCATGTCATCTGCTGGACGAGCTTTATGGGGATGCTGACTTCATTTTCCAGCAGGACACTGCACACACTGCCAAAAGCACCAAAGCCTGGTTCAATGACCGTGGGATTACTGTGCTTGAATGGCCAGCAAACTCGCCTGACCTGAACCCCATAGAGAATCTATGGGGCATTGCCAAGAAAAAGATGAGAGACATGAGACCAAACAATGCAGAAGAGCTGAAGGCCGCTATTGAAGCATCCTGGTCTTCCATAACACATCAGCAGTGCCACAGGCTGATAGTTTCCATGCCACGCCTCATTGAGGCAAAATTGCTGCAAAAGGGGCCCAAACCAAGTACTGAGTCCATATGCATGCTTATACTTTTCAGAGATCCGATTTTGTTCTATGTACACTCCTTGTTTTATTGATTGCATGTAATATTCTAATTTACTGAGATTGTGGGTTTGGGTTTTTCATGAGCTGTAAGCCATAATCATTGCACTTATGACAAATCACGGCTTGAGCTATCTTACTTTGCATGTAATGCATCTATCTCATATATTAGTTTCCCCTTTTACGTTGCATTACTGAAAAAAATGAACTTTTGCACGATATTCTAATTTTTTGAGTATCACCTGTATGCATCTGTAAATCTGTATATATATAACTGTGAGATTTTATCTTTGAGTCAATCAAAAAGCATGTTAAGGGGTGGAGTTTGGTAGGGACCAGGAGTGAGTCTTTGGTGAGGGGTCCTCAAGGTGTGTTTTGGGCTTAAGCCCTGGGTGTTTTTTTTTAACTCTAGCAATGCCCCTGTTTGGGAACAACTAGAATAAAAGGCTTTTGATTGATAGAAGGTCTGGGAGTGGATTGCCTGCTGCTGAAGTGCAAAAACTTCCCAAACTTTAAAAGAGTGCATTTTGCTTTTTACGGATTGACATTTTAGTTGATTTTGAATATTTAATGCTTTATATATGTCAACACTGGAATCACATTATGAGAATGAGCAAATTACATTTAAACAGCAGTAAGCATGCATAAATACATTTTTGTCCATAACATACTTTGTCTTAGTTAGAAAATAATTAGAAACTAGATATAATACTATTTCTTAGTTTAATTTTTGACAGTACACTATAAATGCAAGCTGTCACATCTAGCTATTATTATACAAACATTTACTTCCGGAGCTGCTGTTAAAACATGGCATGGTGGGACATACACATAGAAGTGTTTGTGGTAACATACCCCCTTTATTGTGTAAGCACAAATGACAAAATACAATTCTTATTTTTTTTCTTCACATCACTGAGCAATTTATGAATTCTCATGTACCCTGGTGAATTTGGCTTAAATACATATATTTTAAAGTAAATAGTTTCCACATATGTAACAGCATTTAACCACCAGATGGCGGTCTTGTACAGCACACAAAAATATGATAAAGGGCACACATGTTACAATAGCATTTTGTGCCACCATGATGATACTGCAGAATTCTCTAGTCACTCTCATGCCTTTGGAAAGTATTTTTCAGTAATGCTTTCTAGTCTTCTAACCAAACAGCTTTTTTTTTTTTCTTTTGTGTTTTAAAAATGTCATTATAGACCTTCTTTATTTGCATAAAAAAGACGTATATCATACTAAAAAGGTTTCTGAAGATATTTTTTTCAGCTACCAATCTTAACTACTAATTACCCCAAACACATCTGTATACTTTGCAATTTGTTATATGTTAAATAAATTCCTATAATGCACGTCATCTTAATATTTGTATGGTTTTATTTACTGAGTTGCTTTCCTCAGAATTGATCGATTATAACATGGCCTTTAGTACGAAGTATTATAAAAGAAAATAATTATAATATAAAAGGATGCTGACTTTTATGCAAAAGTTGCAGAGGTAATTTATTCTGATACATTTCTGCATAGTGTAACACAGAGGTGATGGACCATATTGTGGCTTGTAGAAGATATTTTAAAAAACAAGGTGGGCATTAGTATCACAACGTTTAATAATGGAAAATTAATATTATAATATTATTGGGGAGTTTTATCAGGGCAAAACAGGTGTTAATTTGGATTCAAAGTACTAAACGTTGAGCTACATTCTGTTTCCATGGCGATTGCTCCTTATTTCGTACTTTGCCCCATAATAGCACCTGGTTTTGCCTCAATACATTTTCTCCATTATGTTTGCTCATTACTTGTGTAATCAAAACCTTCTTTACATTTTCATCTGCAGAATTGAGATGGACCACCATTGACAGAGCTTCTCAGGAGATGACCTCACGGACACTTGTCAGACAGGGCCGGCCTTACATCACGAGTACCTGTAGTGTCATGACAGCTAGTGTGGTCCAGCATGCAGAACTATATAACATCTACATAGACAGAACAGAAAACGATAGAACGTAAATCGGTCCTTAGAATGGCCGGACTAATACGTTAAAGACAGAGAATAGTCAAGGAAGCCAGAAATACGCAATATCATTAAACAAGCCAAGTCTGGGAAACCAGAATTCAGAATAGTCAGGAATAGCCAAGGTTAAAATACCGGGAATATCAAAGATAGGACAAGAAAACGCACTCTCGGGAACCAGGAACGGAAACCACGACAGGGAACTAGGGAACTTCAGGGATTTAAATATCCCTCTGTTGACTGTAATTGGTCAGAGGGTGACCTCTGACCCCAGAACGTTTGTGTGCTTCAATGTCGTGACATCACACAAATGTTCCTGTGACCCTGGGGGCAGAGCTATGTATGGCCGTGACCACGTGGTCGGCGCCATCTTGAATCGGGACATGCGACCAGGAGAACCCAGCAGAGCGGCTTCCGACTCGCTGATGAACAGCTAAACTTAGTTTGTTGGCGCGGTCGCACCAGTCAGGTGCGACCATAACCTCTCAGCGAGCCGGGGGCTGTAACATGTAGGCACAGAATACTCAGGCGGCCTCCACACTCTGACAAATTAAAAAAAAACAACAAAACACATTAGGACATCTTAATAAAAATTATTATTAGTTCCAGTTGTGAAAATGCCTCATATATCCAGGATTTCAGTTTATTTTTGAAAGCTGTAGGACAAATATGGCAAGCAGTGAATTGCAATTTTAAAATTAATCTTTAGTCAAATTAGATATGCGGACAGAATCCAAAACTGCTACACTAAAGCATATATTTATAGAAATTAGATCCATCAGTATAATTAACTATCAGTACTATAACACTTTTTTCATTTACCCATTTCATCGCCAACCCAGACCAAACTGCTGCATATATAACTTTTTCTATTTTTCCCAAACATGTCATTTTCAGGGTTTATTTCACAGAGTATCTATGTCCCACTACTGTAAAGACACATGATTTGTAATCTGCTATTGTCGCCAAGTTCACAGTTAAGGCAAGTAATTACTGTGATTGGCTACCAGGATGATTGGCCAGCCTGGGGAGTGATCATGGACTATAGCTGGACTGCCTCATTGTGACTGGCTATCACAGCAGTCCTATGGCTGTGGCAGCTCTTGAGGCTGTTACTGGACTGTCTCGCCGAGATTATAGGAAGGCATGGCTGGGATGCCTACCATGTGAGAACTCCATATAGTGATTTATGTGATGCCTCACTAGTTTGACATTCAGAAATAACAATATCCCCTTGATAAAAGTGATTACAACAATATTAGAGTAATTTATCACCATGACGTGTGTCAAATGTCCTCAGCCACCAATACATATTTTACTTATGACATGTCAAGTCACCAATGGGTTAAAGTGGGTACAAGTGATCATTTGTCAGGTGATTTAGTGAGCATTAGGATGATTTGACATGTTTATATTCCTGACATGATAGTGTTCCTTTAAGTCATTTGACATCTGGAGTTATTTCTGATCTCCCAGGTATTAAAAATGAAATACCAGTTTGTTATAATGCACACACTGCTGGATAAGTAAAAGCTTTCCTAATATGTATTTACTTTTTGTTTGATTAAATGAGAATCCAAGATTTACCTGCTTCTTGACTCTATCGATGTTTCAGAATGTGTGTAGTCTACACTTGCCTGAAGTAATTTATATAAACAGCTCTGTTTTGATTTCATTTGGGAAGTCACGCTGTTTTTCTCACAGGCAATCACTGTGCGTTGTGCATGTAACTTAGCAGCCCTGTCTTATCAAATAAAGAGTATTCTGTTTTTTGTGTGTATCCTTTTTATATTCATTTAATTTATAATGCATTCTCTCTACAATATATAAAAAGATAGGATTTAGCTCTAACACGGAGTGTCTCTTCAACTCATTCAAAGTTGATAACTCGTCAGATCAATCGTGATATATTGGAATTCTTTCAACCTCTTCACATTAAGTTTTTAAGAGAAAAAAAAACATGAAAATAAATTAAACCATTTCTATTAAGCTACTAATTGAATTATTTTATTTGTGAAATTAATCAGCATAATCAGTATAACTCAATCAATAATACACTGCTGTTGTGAAAAATTCCAAGACAAATAACTTGTTGTTCTGTATGTAAAAATGACCTAAGTGTCTTCAAGAAAAATTAATACATTTGTAGTCTTGGCTGGAGCTCTGATTATATCATTTATGCATACAGCTGTGCATTGCATAACAAAACTGAGATAAAGGCAATCTGAAGCATTGTGTTCATATAATACTGGTCCATTCATAAGGGAACATGCCTTACTCTGATTAGTGCTACTATTTCAAATAATGTTATTTACAGAACTGCTCTCTTGTTAAAAGGAGAAACCTGGAATAAAAGTCTAAGAAACTGTACAGACTTTATAATATATATTTTACCAGTTTGGAAAATCAGCAGAAATAATTAGAGTAGCAATCAAACATTTAACACATTTGTTTGTATTGTAGTTTGAATAGTCATGATATGAAAAAGTCATCTATTTTATTTTTAGTTTAATCTCAGTAATAAGGTATCAAAGTGTACATGGAGACTTCTAATACTTTGTTTACATTAGATACAAAAATGAAGGCACCAAGAATATAAATATTGAAATCTAAAATAATTGTGTCACGGCTGCTAGTGTGGTCCAACGCGCAGAAACTATGTAAACATATACATAAAAAAGGAAAGGAAAATAAAAGGACAGAGCGTAAACCGGACCTTAGAATGACCGGACTAATACGCTAGAGATAGAGAATAGTCAAAGGGAAAGCTGAGGTCAAGGAAGCCAGAAATACTCAAATACCGTTTAAACAACCCAAGTCAGGGGAATCAGACTTCGGAATAACCAGGGAAAAGCCAAGATCAGGATACCAGGAAGTAATATTCACAAAGATAAACGCACTCTCGGGAACCAGGAACAGGAAACCACGACAGGGCAAGGAACTGGAGTGAATTAGGGATTTAAATATCTGACCCCAGAATGTGCGCGTGCGTTGACGTGCGTGGAAAAACAAATGATATATTTTCTTATATGTTTTCTATATTATTTACCATTTTACTTTAATCTCTCACTTATATTTATTACATTTTCTATTTTGTCTAACAGGTTTATGTCATAACTATACCAAACTAATACAATATTAACATTATTTATTGAGCTCTAGATGCCAGCTGGGTTTTCCTCAACGACAATAAACATTCTACCTGGAATAAAAGGTTATTGTCATGGGTCCGGAACCAACACACACAAACAGATGACAACAGAAAGAATTGCAATACTGGTCCATAGAGTGGCCTGGCTATGCAAAAAAAGAGAGTAGTCAGAATAAATGCTGAGGTCAGAGGAGTACGGAACAACGATAGAACAAGCCAAGGTCAAGGATCAGAGAGAGCAGGATAAACGAGAGACAAAGCCAAAGACAGTAACGAGCAATCAGAGTAAATGCGCTATTGGGCTATCAAAAGACCACAACAGGGCAACAAGGCATGGGAGAAGTAAGCTTAAATATGCATAAATTAATTCTGATTGGTTAATCTCCATTTAGAATTAACTACAACCCTGGTTGTCATCATTGTGCACCACGATTGAATTCTCCTTCAGGTGTATATTTAAACACACTTCAAGCAAGCGTGCAACGTCAGAGGGAATGCCGCCGGAGACCACGGCAGCAGAAGCCGCGCCGGCAGCAGGCAGGGAGCCTGACAGTTATACATCAGTCTTGTGGGGCCTACCCTTAAACAATTACCACAAAATAACATTTATTTAAACTTTTAGCTGTTTTAACCCAGTATTGAACCAATGATATAACAATCATATACCAATAAATATAATATGAGAGAGAAGAGATCGAGATTGGATGTTCCAACGCCACTTTTAGTTGACTGTAACAATATGCAACTAGTATCAGCTGCAACGGCCATGATCTTCAGCCTACAACTGTATAAGCACAAAATTGCAAAGTATAAAGATGATTCAGATGTAACAACAGTGAAATCATTACTGTTTTATTCCCCTGGTGTAGATAGGGATGCCAAATGAATCCTTATACATTTAATGTAATCAGTAAATATTCAAAAATGTAAGAGAATCTTATAATAACTATTATTTTCCCAAATGAATGAATGCAAACAACTTTTGCACTCACCTAAACATGAATACATTATAAGAATGCTGTAGGAGCCAATTAATACAACATCACAGATCCAGTGCTGTCAATCACTAATCCAGCCTCCATGGTGTAAACCATGAAGTGAGGCACATGTGACAAGGAGGAGTGCAAAACCGGGTGGTTGGCCTAGAATCTCAAATATATATATACATATGAAACCAGGAAGGCTGCACTCACCTAAACTTATATACTCATTCTCTCATTCATTTTAGTGGAAGAGCAAATATTATTTGAGAAATCTCAGTTACTTGCTGCTTGGAATGGACTTCAGAGGAAATTGATCAAAGCCCGGATAAAACACACTTTAGAAAGGCATCCAGTCATCTTGATTTGAGTTCTACCACTTGTGTGATTGGTTTTGAGATATAGAGTGGAAAGTCGTGTAGATAGTGCAAATATTTAATATATAGTTTCATTTTTGGTTTTTTTTAATATATAGTCTTTATTATTTTCTTAATATATATTTTTTTCACATTAGACAAGAAACAAACTTAAAGCATATATAAAAGAGACTGAAACAGACGAAGTAACACATGAACACAGGAAGTATAGATATTACACCAAACTTTTCATGTAGTTTGTATATAGATCCTGTATAATAATATATATAGAACTAAATCCAACTGCATCTAGTTTCTTCTCTTTCGACAATAAACCAAAAAAAAAAAAAAAACACTCTAATAGAGGAGCATATCCAGAGACTATCCACAACTGACTGAGTTTAATATTGCAATATATCTTACTTGGTATGTATCATATAATAGGGATCAAATAAGTTGGATCAGTATGAAGGGGAAAGACAATAAGTAAGATGAAACATACTTCTTTTACCCTCTCCTGTCTTCCAACCTTGAACTTTACCTGCAAATCAATGATACTTCATCTTCATCTTGGTTGGCCTAATCTCCCATTATTTAAAAAAGAGCTAATTATACTTATACTAATGGAGACTAAAGCATCTCTTGCAAGATTCTGGAAACTCACAGATATTCCACACTGGGAAATGATAAAATCTCAGGTTCAGAACCACTGTAGAAGAGAGATAGGGATCTTGAGGCAGGAAAAAACTTTTAGTCCACGAATAGATCAATGGGAAAATTGGGTCTCCAAGATGGAGAATATTAGGGTTTAAACCTCCATTAGGGATTAGACATGCACAAGGTTTTCTTTAGGGTTAAGTTGTTTGATCCGGTTAAGCGTTAGTTTCATTTATTTAATAGGCTACTTTTATCAGATCATGTCATCACATCTTCAATCCATTTGACATTTTCTTTTTTTACACTATATCTCTGCTCATCACCAGTTTTTCTATAATGTAACATACCCTGCAAATTGTTAGTGATTCCGTTTCTTTCTTATATTTGTTCCAATGTTTACACAGCCTCTGCTTTTTGCACAAGGACTTAGATAATCTTATATAAAGTCCTGGACATTGCTAAAATATAACATACATTGATATGTATGGTTCGATACCATTTAATAAACTGTCATTATAATCACAAATCTGCAGACAATATGTTTGGTTTTCAAAATTATTTTTATGTTTGGAGTCTTCCATTTGCAAGACAACAATTTGAAAAGGGACTGTTACCAAATTATTTGAAAACATGCTACATTGTAGCAATTTCAAATTTCTATTTGCCATCTTTTGTTCCACTGCCCTTTGCAACAGCCTGATTTTAAAACATACCCACCCCAGCAAAGCACCAACAGCTCCATCAGCTGTTCCACTGCCCTTTGCAACAGGTAGCCTTCTGGAAGACCAACATTTCATTATATTTTTACATACCCTGTTATGTTTGTTGAGTGTGTTTGTATATTTAGTGATTATTTTATTTTATTATTTACAATGTGTATATTTCTATGTCTTTGTAACTACAGCCTGTGCTAATCATACTTTGCATATTCCTGGCACATTGATTATTTTATCACCTTTGTCTTGTCCATTATGTTAAAAGTGGGTTTAACCAGCTCAGACCCATATACCTTTCTTGTTATTTGTCTAATGGTTATATTTTACTTATCTCTGTAATTTCTAATTTTTCCCTTTGTTTTTTCTTAAATGACCCTTCAATCAAATACATAGATGCATCTCCCCCATCCCTTAGCCCATCTGACCCTAATATATCTCTCTCCCTCAGCCTGATTTTAAAACTTACCCAGCCCAGAAAAGCACGTAGAGCTCAATCAGCTGTTCCACTGCCCTTTGCATCAGTCAGCCTTCTGGAAGACAGTTTCCCTCCCAACCTACCCCAAGCTCATTTCTTCATTTATAGATAGTCTCCCACACAACTTTCATTCTCTTGAAATGACAGGTGCAAACCCTGATCAGCACATCCTTCCAATCTCTTAACTCTATAGAACACATACCCTCCATCACTACAAATAGCTATATATCACACATCAATATTGTATACTTTGATTTCATTTTTAATTTTAGTTTTTCACTATTTGTGTTTTGTTTTCATCTACACACGTCAAACCAATAACATGAATCCACATATGACCATACTGTTATTCTTAATAACCCTTTTCTCACTCCAATTTTTTGTTCATATCACTACCACCATAAGCACACACCTCAAACTGGAAATAAATATCATACACCATGGCCTGCTCTGTTCCTGTAACTTATCTGCTGAGTGCTGGTGGAGAGTTATAAAAAATAGCCCTCCTACCCTCACCTCACAAAATTATAAAGTATCCTATTCACTATATGGCCAAACAAAAATGATGTCCAAATTCCTAGTCCTTATGTTACTTGCCGTTGCAAATGATTGGGAGTCTAACCCTGGTCCCCCAGCTAATTCTAGTCCTAATCTCCCCACTCAAAAAGGCCTCTCTTTTGTGCACTGCAACATCCGTAGCTTGTTCCCTAAACTGGATGCACTGCAAGCCTGGTTCCCATTACAAACCAAAAATCATTGTGCTCTCGGAATCATGGTTAATGACTAAAATACCAGACTCCACCATTGGGTTATACATGTTTTAGAAATGAAAGAGCAAAGAGAGGAAGAGGCATTGTTATTTATGTTGACACGTTCATAAAATTTACTCCTTTAAAAAACTATAACTCCCCTTCTGCCTTTGATTTCCTTTCTGGCACAATTGAGATCCCTTTCACTAAAACCATCATTGTTGCTGGAATCTACCGCTCACCTAACTCTCCGGTGCACTCCCTTTCTGACATAGCCCAACTACTAAGTGAAACTGTAGCTCAAAACCAAAAAAGTGAACTGTTGGTTTTTGGAGATTTTAATATTGATTGGCTGAATCCTAAAAATAATAAATCAGGTATGCTGTTTAAGACTTTGCTAACACAATTAATTTCCTCCCCAACTTGCATTAATATTAAAAGCCAGAACCATACCTTGCTAAATTGGATTCTCTCCAGTTGTCCTGACAGAATCCAGAAGGCAGGCGTTCTCCCTAACAGTTTCAGTGACCACTGTCTAGTATACCGCATACGCAAAATAAAGGCCACTAAATACCCTCCCAAGATTCTAATTACCAGGTCTTTCAAAAAATATAATCTTGAATCCTTTTTAAATGATCTCAAGAAGAAACCATGGCACAGATTAGGTCTAATACAAGATCTAGTAGTGCATTTTTTCAGTCCGAGCTCTTGCTTGTTTGGAATTTGCATGCCCCTCTGCATAAAGTACAACTAAAAGGGACACACCTGCCCCTGGGTTACAGCTGACCTCATTCAAATGTACCAGTTTAGAGATTCACTGTGGTCAAAGTTCAAGCATACTGGCTCCATGAACGATCACTGTACTTATGGACAATGGCAAAATGCATGCACAAAACAAACAAAAATAGCAAAGGCCTGATATTGCAATGAAAATTTGAACAACAACCACAAACATATTTGTTAAATATATGGATACGTAAATATGATATTAAAATTCCTGGGAGGTGACAATTCTCCTTTAAGTATTTTCCAGGATTTCCCTTTTACGATGGAATGTGTAGTGCTTCCAAGAGCATTTGAGGTAAAAATGTTTTTTAAACTGTGAACAGCCTAAGCATGTTTATATATCTGTACCAAAATGATAAGTCTGTTTGTATAAGTGTTCCTGATTATCTTGTAAGCATTTTATTCTGCTTGCAGCCTGTGTTTTGCTGAGTATTCTATCTTGCGTTGCAGATTCCATTATTAATATTCCTAGCATGTTCTCCACAGCACCACCTCGTTGGAAGACAGAGTGACAATCTAGTACTAGACGATCTCTTACGCTGAAAGAAAGAAAATGAAACAAAACACAAATAAAACTGTTGTAGTACAAATGAATCCCGATACATTTTAATTTATATGTTTCACACTCTGTTATAGAGATTTTTCTTTGAAATACATGATTTTTCCTTTTTTTTTAATGAGAATGTATATATTTTCTCAATTAGAAATACTCATATAAACTTTAATTTTATGCATTTAATTTTATTATTCGTTTTAAAAACTGCAAGTATTGAAGTAAAAAAGCTGCATGTCAAGGTGTCCCTTTAACATTGTTCATATTAACAGTCATGTTTTTTTAAAATTCTTTATTTTTTCTTGTGCAAGGATTAACAACAAGCGTGCAGGGCCACAACAGCCTCCACAGGCATTTTCATAACTTTACAAAGTGTGGCAGTTTAGACAGCACATTTTTTGTATAACACGAAGATAACAGGCTATTAGACATCAGTATTTTATAAAATAACATGTTAGGCTAGATAACCATGTGACAAAGCTAGTTGCTCTTAAGATTGTGAGTGTGTAACGGTGCATTGGTAATAATGGGAGCATTTTGCTTAAGGCACTGGCTGCACGTTTTTAAATGTAAAAATAAACCAACATTTTCACTTCTAGTTTTAAACAAGCTTGGGTTGCCAGGTAGGGCTAGTAAGTAAAATAATGTGTGAGCAGTTAAGGTGAACACATATGAGAGACAACGGCAAAAACTCTGCAAGGGATGGATTACTGATAGAATAAAGACGTTTACTTTACGTTTAGCTAGTATGCAGAGAGCAGTTCTTGTGTTAAGGGACATGGTGTGGAAGTCCAGCTATAACAAGATATGCCTGGCAGGCTCCAGTCTCCAGCCTGTGATCATCCGATCCCTTCTGGGCGCCAAGCGCAGTTCCCGAGAGCCCTTGTCGCCTGGAGTGTCAAAGGCAGATATGTGGCTAAGTGCCAGGCATCCGGCCTGTAGTGGCGGAGGTTTGCTTTGTCAGGTAGGACTTTTTGCGGGTGAGATGGGTGGTGAGGGGGCAGCCCTGGAGATTGTCTCCATTGAGGCTTTGGGCAACTCACCAGTGGTCTAAGAGTCGGGCGCTGGGGCTTTCGGCATTTCTTCTGCCTCTCCCTCCCTGCCATCTCGATCTTTCTCGGGTTCCGCACCGGGGCTGCAGACCGCTGTGTTATGTCCTTTGTGGCTGATGCCGGTGGGACTTGTGCCTGGGCGTCTCTCCGGCTGATGATTTTGGCCCAAAAATTGCTGAATAGGCGGTCTAGCCGCTCCGACAGT
Organism: Pelobates cultripes; assembly: GCA_933207985.1. Classification (NCBI taxonomy): domain Eukaryota; kingdom Metazoa; phylum Chordata; class Amphibia; order Anura; family Pelobatidae; genus Pelobates; species Pelobates cultripes. The sequence goes on from OW240922.1 coordinate 77,215,245, forward strand.
GGAGGCAAGCTGGGCTTGGATGCTGGGAGCCACGTGGTCTCTGCCATGCTGTGTATCGGCGGTCCGGCGGTGCAAGATGGCTGAGCTCTGTTTCGCCGTTCTGATCCCCATGTTCTAGATGCCGGGATATCCCTCACCGGCAGGGGGGGGGGAGAGAGTGTTCCGGGGAGACCTCCTTTATTATAGGCTGCAGTCGGCTGAGGGATCGGCCGTCTCCCCCATGCTTCCTGAGTAGGCCGCAGGTAGGCCTCAGGTCCATCCCCTGGAATCGGTCGCATTTTGTGGTCCCGGGCTTGATTATGTTTTGTCTCGATATTAGACCCCAGTGGCTGGGGTGTAGAAAGCATTGAATTTGCAGGTTTTGCAGCGAATTTGCTTGGTTTTCAGGCTATTTAGACAGGAGCTCTGCTAAGGTGCGACCACTCAGCTTGGCTGTCAAGCTCCGCCCCCCAATATTAACAGTCATGTTTGCAGCACCATGTACATTGTGTTCAGTGCTTTTACAATGCAATTTCAGTAATGTAATTGATGCACAGAGTCATCTTTAATGCAGGGCAATATGTCTGCTTTAGGCCTTGGCTTGTGAAATCACAGAAGGGTGGAGGAGCACTACTGTGTTTCATGGCTATGTAACAAAGTATACATGGAAAGAAATATTGTTTTAAGTTAACATTAGAGAGCTAATGCAGAAGAAGGCCCGTGAAGTCAGAAATGAGAGTATAAGTATGGAAAATGGAATGGTCTGTGAAGAAATTGGATCATAGAAGGAAAGCAAGGGTTGGGAAAGATGTAGACACAAGCAGTCATGGAGGAGTTTTGGAGATCCTAAAAGGTTAAAAGTTTTAGAGTGTGGGGATGGGGACTTTCTCCATTATGGAGAGAGGGATGATGAATATACGGCTCAATTCATGTGAATAAAAGGAAGAGCTTGTGCATAGCCAATAGGACCAAAGCATGTTCTCAGATTGCATTTGAATCTAAGCTAAATCTTAATTACAGTGTAACATTGTTTAAATTTGTTGTTAAGTAAACTTTGCTATCAAATCACCCTGTGTGTGCCTTTACTCCATGTGAGCAGGGCCGCTATCAGAAATTTTGGGCCCCTTCCCCTTCCCTCCACCTGGGCCCATCCACGCCCTACCTAGTCTGCTGACAATAATGCAGGACTGAATGTGGTGTGTATAGTGGAAGTGAATTAGAATGTGTGTAATGGATGTAGTGTTTGTGTGTATTTCATACTGTTTGTGCAGTGAATGCAGAGTGTGTGTTTTTGTAGTAGATGCAGTGTGTATAGTGAACGCAGAGTGTGTTGGAGTAGTGGATGTAGTGTGTGTACAGTGATGTAGAGTGTATTTGTGTAGTGGATGTAGTGTTGTATGTAGTGTTTGTGTGTACTAGATGAAATGTGTTTAGTGGATGCAGTGTCTGTAGTGGATGTAGTGTGTGTACTAGACACAGTGTCTGTGTATAGTGAATGCAGAGTGTTTCAATTTGTGGTGGATGTAGTGTGTGTACTGTGAATACAGGATGTTTGTGTAGTGGATGCTGTGTGTACAGTTAATGCAGAGTGTGTGTTAAAGTGTAGTGAATGCAGAGTGTGTGTCAGTGTATAGTGAATGCCATGGCAACGCTCAGAAGGCCGCAGGTCTCGCGAGAGTTGTTAGAAAAGAGGAGAAGAGTAGAGGCAGTGTGCTGGGCCCCCTCTGCGGTAACAGGGAGCCGGGGGCCAGCGGCTGCACACATAGATAGCGATATTCGCTACCTATGTGTGCAGAAAGGGAAAGTGGGGCCCGGCACTGCTAGAGAAGTCCGGGCCCCCCAGGACCGCCAGGCCCATGACAACCATCATGGTTGTCACCCCCCGATGGCGGCCCTGCATGTGAGTATTCTATGTGTTAAGCTATAGTATAATTTTAAATTCTGAAATGTGCTATGAGACTTAAAGTCAATTAATTATCACTTGTACATGTTTTTGTTTATGAAATATGATTCCATATTAAAAACCATATTTTAATTTGTATTATCATTTTTTTATACAAATGGCGTAGTCAGCAGGATTTTACATGATCACTATATAGTAATATCTAAATGAAGTGGAACATTTTTGGAGGCATTATTTGCTGAACTATGCCTAGAATGTGAACAATCAATTGTTTACTGAATACGTTATGGATTACAAAGAAAAATTAAGACCCCCGTTGATTGCAAGAAAAGATTAAATGATCTGGTTATGAACTAAGCTGTTGGTGGGTCTGTTAAATATAAATAACTAGGAGGGAACAGATATGAAAAATGTTGCTTCTAGCATGAGATGAATGATTGTGCTAACTGCTCCTGAGCAAACAAAATCCCCTTTTCACTTTTATGTCAGTAGAATGGATAAAACAGAAAAATCCAGATAACCTCAAATAAAAGATTTACAGAAAAGCATTGGATTGAGGTCATCAATTCTAATGATCTCAGCCAAGGAAGTGGGGGAGGAGCCAAAATGCAGTCGGACCTATGCAGTGCTGGAAGAAAGGTACATTTTTGCCTTATTTAAGGCTGGCCACATAAATAGTCCTTTTTAACACTATGGGATCAGGATACACATTCAAATTTGTGACCCTTTAGTGTTCCTTTAAGCATCTATTACAGTGTAACATTGTTTATATTTTTTAATATTTCTTTTTCAGTAAACTCTATCAATCACTCTTTGTATGTCATCATGCTGTAAAGCCTGCCTGTTTTGAATACCTGTCAGACTGAAGAAGAGATAAACCCCCTAAGACAATATAGAAACAAAGAAACATAGAATGTGATGGCAGATAAGAACCATTTGGCCCATCTAGTCTGCCCAATTTTCTAAATACTTTCATTAGTCCCTGGCCTTATCTTATAGTTAGGATAGCCTTATGCCTATCCCACGCATGCTTAAACTCCTTTATTGTGTTAACCTCTACCACTTCAGCTGGAAGGCTATTCCATGCATCCACTACCCTCTCAGTAAAGTAATACTTCCTGATATTATTTTTAAACCTTTGTCCCTCTAATTTAAGACTATGTCCTCTTGTTGTGGTAGTTTTTCTTCTTTTAAATATAGTCTCCTCCTCTACCATGTTGATTCCCTTTATGTATTTAAATGTTTCTATCATATCCCCCCTGTCTCGTTTTTCCTCCAAGCTATACATGTTAAGATCCTTTAACCTTTCCTGGTAAGTTTTATCCTGCAATCCATGAACCAGTTTGCAAACTGGGCATCACTTCATGCGTTAATGATCAATAAGTCATAAGCTCTTTGCGTGAGGTAAGCCCAGTGCTGCAGTGCAGGGCTCAGTAGCTGGAGGTGATTAGTTGATTCTCTCAGCCTATGAGCTGGCCCTGTGCTGTAGATCTTAGCTAATGGAAGGTCCTAGTAGGAGATTCTGTTTCTCATGACTTCAGCAGTTATGGTGCTTGGAGTGTGTATTTAAGTTGTATGAAAAGTAGGATTTATAAGAATAAACGCACAATTATGAATTAAATAATATGCAAGATTTGTAAAGTGGTACGACATATTATACTAAAGTAGATTTGTTTACAGGGACAAAGTAGTAAATCTAACTCTGTTGCACTGCCTAAAATAATAAAGCATTTACTTACCTGCTTGAGAACCACTAGACTTTAAAGTGTATGTTCACCAATTTCAAATGTTTCATTAACTTTCACTTGTTCCTTAGCAATTGTGCCGTCTACTGTCCCTTGTGTTGATGATTTATTAGCTTTCTTTAAAAAAAAGCAAGCTGAAAAAAATGTGATAAAAAAATTCCCGTTAGATTCTTGTATTTATCATACGAAGCACAAGGTGGAAATCTTGAAGAGTTTTAAAATGTAAGGCACGACCAGAAGCAACAAGCAATCACTATGTTTAAAACATGCATTCCGCTCTGGAAGCTTTTCACAGACACTGAATTTATTGCAATGTTTCTATTTTGCTTTCTGCAGAGGTAGCTTTCCTCCCAAAAGGTCATGAATGCTTTGCCACTGTTTACTGGTTACTTAGCTCACAGTA
>OW240922.1:77219374-77239934 GCA_933207985.1 Pelobates cultripes
TGTTTTAATTAATAAAAACGTGTAGATCTAATTTTTCACTTAATTTGCATTATGCTATTATCCATTGATTATGCAATATGTAGAGGTCACACAGCAATAATAAATAAAGGAGATTTCACCTAGAGCAGAGGAAAGAGCTTGTTTTTTGCAGTAAGAACAAGGTATGGAATTTTATTTCTAGAACAGCTGTTTTCTCAAGTCCAGTAGTATAATTTAAGATGTAAAGGGACATCTTGAAAACATAGACATGGGTTTTATGTAGAGATTTGCATCTAGATGCTGGTCCAACAGCCCATTAGATGTGTTTTGGCCAATTATTCTGACCCTTGCAAATCTAACCACAAGTGCTGGGACTGATTGCAGCTACGAAGTGAGTCAAATAGTTCGAAAATGTTGTCTCGTGGCCTGTCCTGTCCTGTGAGACAAGGGTGTAATGTGATGCATTTGGAAAGAAATATAAATATTATACATTACATTGTTGTTCATTGGTCAAACACTGTGTGTTGACCTTCCATATACCTAAGGTGCACAAATGCATTGTTAAAACATCATCTGCAATTATTTGCACAAGACAAGCTCTCCATTGTCATCGTATTCTCTTTCAATAAAATTTATATTCTTTTTAGCAACTTTGTGTTAATGAGTATTGAGATCAAAACACATTACCAAAATCCTCATCAATGTTTCACATTCTTGCAACAGCTCCAGACACTTAGAAGAAATATGTACCACCTAGTGCATATAATTCTATTGAGTAACAGATTATGGCATCAATGACTAAACATATGGATGAATAATTGAATTTGTGACATGGACAAAAAAGCAAAAGCAATATTTTGTAGCTAGTACCATTAATTCAGTGGAACCTCCAACAAACAGTAAGATTATAACTGTATTGTATACTCCTGCACTCCACACTTCAGCAGAAAAAAAAGTCTACAATTCAATATAATAATACCTACCAGAGCATGGTCACAGGGTGTTAATTCTATTGTTTCATACCAGAAAAATCCATGTTAGAGGGACACAAACATCACATTCAGTAGATGCTATAAGCCTTAATCCAATCTGAAACAAAAAATGTAATGCCAAACTCCAAGTCCATTAATTATTTTTAAACTTCTTAGCATTCAAAAGAAAACCTATTGTGACTTCCCAAAACCAATGCAATCTCTCTAGTTAGTATTACCCTTGTATATTTTTAGGCATAGAATGGACAATCGATTCTTAATATTAATTTCAGTGATTTTAGTGCCACTCCAAGAAACAGTACTTAAATTAAACGCAAAATGCATTAATATTAATTTGGGGCTGCTGTTAGCCTCCTGTTAGACTAATGCAAGCATGCAGAATGGTTGGTTATCTTTGAAACTGTTACTGAGACCAGGAGACTGAGCCCTAGGTCCTATAGTTATTTTGATTGGGATATATTTATGTATTACTTTGTTTTTTAATTATTTTTTTATGTATATGTGCAACGTGGAAGTAAATTTGAAGAGGAACCACTTAATGGATATGCCTGCCTTCTGATATTCTTAGTGAGAGAAATATATATTTACTCTTAGAAGTGTTATTTTACAATAGGTGCTATTTGTTTTACCTCTTTGTCTGTAGATTATTTGGTTGAATGTGCTTTATTGGAAACTTAGTCTTTCTCTAACAGACAAGGGAAAAAACAAAGAGTTAAAAAAACAAAAGCATTTTTTAAATTCACTGGTTTGATTGGGGGTGTCCACACAATCTCTTGTTCCCATTTACATATTTAACCCCACAGGTCAAAGGAGGGACGAAGGAATAGGTGGTCATTCTTCAGCTCCTACTTGATTTTGATTAACCTTCACTGAACATGGGGTGGAAGAAAAGGGACTATTCATTAAACAATCCGGTTAATGGAAGTTTTGGCCTATATGTCTGTTTTCTGGAGAAGGCGTGTGCCAGCTGTTTTGGAGGGATTTTTTGGTATTTTTTCTTGTGATTTCTTCGGGATTTTCATTGTTGGTCCTATTACGTAATTGGGGTTACTGCACACCTGCAATATATGTTACTGTGCTGTTGTCTTTTTGCTTATTTTCGCTTTGACAGTTATAGCCTTAAAGGGTTCGCATGAATAGTAAGGTTTTAGGCTTAGGTTTTGATAGCTGCCAAAAGTGGTAAATTTTTATAATTGTTTTATTTTTATTTTTTAAACTATTTTGGCTTTAGCAAGTGATATTTAATTTTAAGGATACCATTAGTGACAAAACATTTACTGTGCATTCTTGCACCCATAATGTATTGTGTTTTCTGGAAGTACAGGCTTGGTAAAAAAAAATGAAAATCAAAGACCTGAAAAAGCATTATGTGCTTTAACACCATACATTAAATATATATTTAAAGAGAATCTGTAACTTCCCAAGATTTTTAACATTATGTTTACTTACCCAAATATTTAACAAATATGTACCGGTAAGGTGTGAAAAATAAGATGAAATGTAGAAATTCACATTCTTTATGCTGCAACTAAGGAGCCTCCATATGACCTTTGCACTTGTCAGTCAGCATAGGGAAAGGATACAGAAAATAGGAGATATGAAGCAATTTTATATTTATTTATTGTTTATCGTTATGTTTGCCCTATTTTTCCCTGTTTGACCTGGGTGATGATGTCATTTGCAAAACCTGTACCATAAATGAAAAAAAAAAGTCTCTCATAAAAAAAATGGATAACCTAAAACAGTTTAATGAAAAAGTTTTAATGTGTAGATTGTGCCCCTGCCATTTCACTGATCAATTTTTGAGTTATATCACTTTTGTTTCTGTCTATGCAGCTCTAACTATACCTCCCCTGGCTGTCATTGCCACAGCCTGCATGAAAAAAAAAAAATTTTTTAATTTTTATCCACATACGTTAGTTTTTTCCTTATCTCCTACTTTGTTGATTGAATTTTAATCAAACACAGGAGGCTTCTGTAGGCTCTTGCAGGCTATTAACAGAGCAGGAGTTAAACAATTCTAAATTAAACATGCTGTTCAATAAGGGAAATTCAATTATTAGATCTCTCTTTACAGGAAATATGTAGGGAGATAGGGTAGGTCACATGCAGAGAGGTTGAAGCTAGGGCTGAATAAACAAAGGAAAGTAATACCTAAATGGTAGACAATTGAGCAGTGAGACTTCAGGGGGCATGATCTATACACCAAAACCACTTCATTAAGCAAATGTTGTATGCTAAAGGTGGTGCTAATAGTATAACCAGTTATAGGAGATTAACTGTATTTAAATCAATTGTGTAAATTTTAGTAACACATATGGACAGCTAAATTTAACCCCTAAGGACCAAACCTCTGGAATAAAAGGGAATCATGACATGTCACACATGTCATGTGTCCTTAAGGGGTTAAATTGGCTTGGTGGTATTATAACATAGAAAGTTATTGGTTGTATTATAACACAGAAAGTTATATGGTTTATCACCATTGCCAATTCAGAGTTAGATGATTTATTTCTCAATGCACTACAAGTGCTAGACAGGCTGATGACCCATACTTTATTTCAACTGTCTGTATAACAAAAGCTAAATAGTTGGCAAGTATGACAAATTAGAGATTTACCACAATTATTTCCTGAGGAAATAGAATATGTATTATTTCCAAATGTAAGAAAATCATATTTGGCTCCAGAGAGTTTCATTTTGCGAAGAAGAGCTATTTGAAAATAAAATTACTTAACAGAGTTGAGATCTGTGAAGAAATTCCCCTATACCTATGTGATTTACAGTGTGCATTCACTTTTTATTCGTTAGGTACTGCCTATTGCATTCGGTAGATGAAACTACCGAATGAGGACCACCCTCTGGCTCATTAAACATCAAAGATTTAAGTGAAATTGCTACCTCTGTCTGTGCGGTCAGCGTTCGTTAGTCGAACGCCACGTGGCAGAGAAAACCGCGGCCATCTTTGTTCATGCGAACAAAGGCAGCGGGACCTGGTCGTCGAGTGCATGGAACTGTTTTGCGGACACTTGACTTCCCGAACACCGGTCCCAAACAGACGAACGCTGGAACTCTATTTACCGAATAGCTAGAAGAGCGCTATTCGGTACTTTGGTGCATTCGACAAAGGGGCACAAACGCTGCTAGGAGCCAGAGGGATCCATTCGGTACTTTTCTTCGTTTTTATGTTTTTCGAACGTGACCGGCAAAACCCACCAAATTCGTGGAAACCGGCAAAACCCACCAAATTCGTGGAACTGTTTTGGGCATGCAGCCCAGGGTGAGCCGGTCACACAAGACTTCCATAAAATTTGCCAACCCCTGAACCGATCTGGGTGAAATTCGAATATGTTGGTCACCCAGATCAGGGCTATCAGGGGACACTTAATTTATGGGGATACCCCCAGTATAAAGGGGTGTTCTGAAAGTTGGAGAAAAAAGTGATTTTTCAGCCCGGAGATAATTAAGTTACTATTTTATCAGACTAAATTATCTCCTGGGCTAGGGGAGGGAATTGTAGGTGTGTGCTAACATTTTACTGTTTATGATTGGCTATTGTTTGTCCCTCCCTGAGGGCTGTCCCCTTGCATGGGGACTTGCATAAAAGCTTTGTGCACCCATTAAAGCTGAGTTCATTTTTTACCCTTCTTCTTGACTTCAGCTGCTGTTTGGGGATTCGTGTGTTTCACTAAGGGAATTATCTTGTGAAGCTATTGGAATTACTATAGGATTCGTCTACCCTATCTTACGAACGGAGGGCTATAATCACTAAGGCTCTGGCGGTTCGGGAGGAAACTACCGAATGAGGTTGGAATATACTTGGTTTCCTTACAAGATCTAATTTTACTGTAGAGCTTGATGTAAGCTCAGCAGACCAGATATTGTAAACTCCAAGTCTCATAATGCTAAGGCAACCTAAACCTTGACTGAGCATTGTGGAAAATGTTGTTTTTAGAAAAAAATCTATCATACCAAAGTCAAACTGAGCAAAATTCTAGTCATAGTCCATGTCAGGATTTCAAAATCAGAAGCAAATTCTTAATAGCATACATTTTACTACAGGACCAAATTTTGTATTCCAATTATCTGATGAGTATGGGGAAATGATTGGATCGGTAGGAATTATGCAGAGATAGCACACCTCCTGCTTTCTATCTACAAATATAAAAACATATTAATCAAAATAGTCAGTACAACACACAATCAAAATGGCAGTTTTTTTTCCTCAACAGTGGATTTTAGGTTATGTGCAATCTTTCTAAGTGTGGATGATGACACACTTGCATTGATGGAGATGAAGCCTAAGCACCTTGACAGTGACTCCAGGACAGCAAATAACATATTCTTTGACAAATAATAATTAAGGAAGGGAAGAGATTAGAGCAGGATTGACATGGGCCCAGAACCATGAATTGTCTTGGCCCCATTTACCATCACTATGTGAAGAATGAAGAAGGACCCAAACTGGTCATCTGCTTAGGACCCCATGGCATCTTATTAATTCTCTGGCAGAGATTGTCATAATTCATACCACTGCATGCTCTGAGAAAGCAGCAGGCTTGGAGCCAGGGGCATTGATGGGGCAAGCTTGAGCACAGAATTAGGGACTGTTCGGCCCCAGATCTCATTTAACCTGCCAGTAGCCTGGTTCCTTGAATCTCTAGTTCTGTTCTGCTCTCCCTGCCTGGTCTCCTCCAACAATTTCGACAGAGAGCTAAAGCAGCACAGTTTGAATAGAGACACAGGGAACATGGTCCCTCATCTCTTATAACTGCTGTTTCTGCACCTGCTTGAGATTCACAGAGGAGATCAAGGAGGGAGGTCAGAATGGAACAGAGTCACTTAGATGTCTGAGACACAGAAGGAGCACAGGGCCATCAGCTCACTGCAACTGGCGCCTTGCTAGATACTAAATACTTGCCTTGCTAGATGCTAGATACTAGGGAGAGGCTTGTGGCTGCCGGTACTGAAACAGGTCAACACTCAGTGCTGCATGCCTTATCCCCAGAGACATGCTTCAACCTAAGCTACTGGGAAGGGAACTATTATCCTTTTTTATACCTTGTGTGTCTTTTTGTTCCTTATTGTGTAAGTGTGTGTGAGAATTTCTGTGCATATGTTTGTATGCATTCCGGTGTGTATGTCAGGCCTGTCAATGTACGTGTGTGTGTGTGTGTGTGTGTGTGTGTAGCTGTGTACATGTGTCTGGTCTGTCTCTCTGTGCATGTGTGTTGGTCTGTGTCAGTGCTTGTCTATGTTGGCCTGTCTTTGTATCTATCTGTGCCTATGTATGCCTGTCTATGCATGTGTGCATATGTGGCTGTGTCTGTGCATGTCTCTATCTGCATGTGTGTCTGTACATGTCTGTGCCAATGTATCTGTCTATGCTTGAGTATGTGTGTGTATATGTCAGTGCATGTCTGTGTGTGCCATTCTGTGTCTGTGCCAGTGCATGTATGTGTGTCAATCTGTGTTCCTGTATTTGAAGGTCTGCTTTTTGTGTCAGTTTTTGTATCTATGGCTTTACATACAGGTGATACTAAAAAAATTGGAATATCATGCAAAAGTTGATTTATTTCAGTAATGCAACGTACAAAGGGAAACTAATATTTGAGATAGACGCATTACATGCAAAGCAAGATAGTTCAAGCCGTAATTTGTCATAAGTGCGATGATTATGGTTTACAGCTCATGAAAACCCCAAATCCACAATCTCAGTAAATTAGAATATTGTGAAATGGTGCAATAATCTAGGCTCACAGTGTCCCACTCTAATCAGCTAAGTAAGCCATAACACCTGCAAAGGGTTTCTGTGTCTTTAAATGGTCTCTCAATCTGGTTCATTAGGAATCACAATCATGGGGAAGACTTCTGACCTGACCGTTGTGCAGAAAACCATCACTGACACCCTCCATAAGGAGGGAAAGCCTCAAAAGGAAGTTGGATGTTCCCAAACTGCTGTATCAAAGCACATTAATATAATGTTATGTGGAAGGGAAAAGTGTGGAAGAAAATGGTGCACAAGCAGCAGGGATGACCACAGCCTGGAGAGGATTGTCAGGAAAAGGCCATTCAAAAGTGTTGGGGACTTTCACAAGGAGTGGACTGAGGCTGAAGTCAGTGCATCAAGAGCCACTACACACAGACGGACCCTGGACATGGGCTTCAGATGTCGTATTCCTCAACAACAAACAATGCCAGAAGCGTCTTACATGGGCTAAAGAAAAACAGACCTGGTCTGTTGCTCAGTGGTCCAAAGTCCTCTTTTCTGATGAGATCAAATTTTGCATCTCATTTGGAAACCAAGGACCCAGAGTCTGGAGGAAGAATGGAGAGGCACACAGTGCAAGATGCTTCCAGTGTGAAGTTTCCACAATCTGTGTTGATTTGGGGAGCCATGTCATCTGCTGGACGAGCTTTATGGGGATGCTGACTTCATTTTCCAGCAGGACACTGCACACACTGCCAAAAGCACCAAAGCCTGGTTCAATGACCGTGGGATTACTGTGCTTGAATGGCCAGCAAACTCGCCTGACCTGAACCCCATAGAGAATCTATGGGGCATTGCCAAGAAAAAGATGAGAGACATGAGACCAAACAATGCAGAAGAGCTGAAGGACGCTATTGAAGCATCCTGGTCTTCCATAACACATCAGCAGTGCCACAGGTTGATAGCTTCCATGCCACGCCTCATTGAGGCAAAATTGCTGCAAAAGGGGCCCAAACCAAGTACTGAGTCCATATGCATGCTTATACTTTTCAGAGATCCGATTTTGTTCTATGTACACTCCTTGTTTTATTGATTGCATGTAATATTCTAATTTACTGAGATTGTGGGTTTGGGTTTTTCATGAGCTGTAAGCCATAATCATTGCACTTATGACAAATCACGGCTTGAGCTATCTTACTTTGCATGTAATGCATCTATCTCATATATTAGTTTCCCCTTTTACATTGCATTACTGAAAAAAATGAACTTTTGCACGATATTCTAATTTTTTGAGTATCACCTGTATGCATCTGTAAATCTGTATATATATAACTGTGAGATTTTATCTTTGAGTCAATCAAAAAGCATGTTAAGGGGTGGAGTTTGGTAGGGACCAGGAGTGAGTCTTTGGTGAGGGGTCCTCAAGGTGTGTTTTGGGCTTAAGCCCTGGGTGTTTTTTTTTTAACTCTAGCAATGCCCCTGTTTGGGAACAACTAGAATAAAAGGCTTTTGATTGATAGAAGGTCTGGGAGTGGATTGCCTGCTGCTGAAGTGCAAAAACTTCCCAAACTTTAAAAGAGTGCATTTTGCTTTTTACGGATTGACATTTTAGTTGATTTTGAATATTTAATGCTTTATATATGTCAACACTGGAATCACATTATGAGAATGAGCAAATTACATTTAAACAGCAGTAAGCATGCATAAATACATTTTTGTCCATAACATACTTTGTCTTAGTTAGAAAATAATTAGAAACTAGATATAATACTATTTCTTAGTTTAATTTTTGACAGTACACTATAAATGCAAGCTGCCACATCTAGCTATTATTATACAAACATTTACTTCCGGAGCTGCTGTTAAAACATGGCATGGTGGGACATACACATAGAAGTGTTTGTGGTAACATACCCCCTTTATTGTGTAAGCACAAATGACAAAATACAATTCTTATTTTTTTTCTTCACATCACTGAGCAATTTATGAATTCTCATGTACCCTGGTGAATTTGGCTTAAATACATATATTTTAAAGTAAATAGTTTCCACATATGTAACAGCATTTAACCACCAGATGGCGGTCTTGTACAGCACACACAAATATGATAAAGGGCACACATGTTACAATAGCATTTTGTGCCACCATGATGATACTGCAGAATTCTCTAGTCACTCTCATGCCTTTGGAAAGTATTTTTCAGTAATGCTTTCTAGTCTTCTAACCAAACAGCTTTTTTTTTTTCTTTTGTGTTTTAAAAATGTCATTATAGACCTTCTTTATTTGCATAAAAAAGACGTATATCATACTAAAAAGGTTTCTGAAGATATTTTTTTCAGCTACCAATCTTAACTACTAATTACCCCAAACACATCTGTATACTTTGCAATTTGTTATATGTTAAATAAATTCCTATAATGCACGTCATGTTAATATTTGTATGGTTTTATTTACTGAGTTGCTTTCCTCAGAATTGATCGATTATAACATGGCCTTTAGTACGAAGTATTATAAAAGAAAATAATTATAATATAAAAGGATGCTGACTTTTATGCAAAAGTTGCAGAGGTAATTTATTCTGATACATTTCTGCATAGTGTAACACAGAGGTGATGGACCATATTGTGGCTTGTAGAAGATATTTTAAAAAACAAGGTGGGCATTAGTATCACAACGTTTAATAATGGAAAATTAATATTATAATATTATTGGGGAGTTTTATCAGGGCAAAACAGGTGTTAATTTGGATTCAAAGTACTAAACGTTGAGCTACATTCTGTTTCCATGGCGATTGCTCCTTATTTCGTACTTTGCCCCAGAATAGCACCTGGTTTTGCCTCAATACATTTTCTCCATTATGTTTGCTCATTACTTGTGTAATCAAAACCTTCTTTACATTTTCATCTGCAGAATTGAGATGGACCACCATTGACAGAGCTTCTCAGGAGATGACCTCACGGACACTTGTCAGACAGGGCCGGCCTTACATCACGAGTACCTGTAGTGTCATGACAGCTAGTGTGGTCCAGCATGCAGAACTATATAACATCTACATAGACAGAACAGAAAACGATAGAACGTAAATCGGTCCTTAGAATGGCCGGACTAATACGTTAAAGACAGAGAATAGTCAAGGAAGCCAGAAATACGCAATATCATTAAACAAGCCAAGTCTGGGAAACCAGAATTCAGAATAGTCAGGAATAGCCAAAGTTAAAATACCGGGAATATCAAAGATAGGACAAGAAAACGCACTCTCGGGAACCAGGAACGGAAACCACGACAGGGAACTAGGGAACTTCAGGGATTTAAATATCCCTCTGTTGACTGTAATTGGTCAGAGGGTGACCTCTGACCCCAGAACGTTTGTGTGCTTCGATGTCGTGACATCACACAAATGTTCCTGTGACCCTGGGGGCAGAGCTATGTATGGCCGTGACCACGTGGTCGGCGCCATCTTGAATCGGGACATGCGACCAGGAGAACCCAGCAGAGCGGCTTCCGACTCGCTGATGAACAGCTAAACTTAGTTTGTTGGCGCGGTCGCACCAGTCAGGTGCGACCATAACCTCTCAGCGAGCCGGGGGCTGTAACATGTAGGCACAGAATACTCAGGCGGCCTCCACACTCTGACAAATTAAAAAAAAACAACAAAACACATTAGGACATCTTAATAAAAATTATTATTAGTTCCAGTTGTGAAAATGCCTCATATATCCAGGATTTCAGTTTATTTTTGAAAGCTGTAGGACAAATATGGCAAGCAGTGAATTGCAATTTTAAAATTAATCTTTAGTCAAATTAGATATGCGGACAGAATCCAAAACTGCTACACTAAAGCATATATTTATAGAAATTAGATCCATCAGTATAATTAACTATCAGTACTATAACACTTTTTTCATTTACCCATTTCATCGCCAACCCAGACCAAACTGCTGCATATATAACTTTTTCTATTTTTCCCAAACATGTCATTTTCAGGGTTTATTTCACAGAGTATCTATGTCCCACTACTGTAAAGACACATGATTTGTAATCTGCTATTGTCGCCAAGTTCACAGTTAAGGCAAGTAATTACTGTGATTGGCTACCAGGATGATTGGCCAGCCTGGGGAGTGATCATGGACTATAGCTGGACTGCCTCATTGTGACTGGCTATCACAGCAGTCCTATGGCTGTGGCAGCTCTTGAGGCTGTTACTGGACTGTCTCGCCGAGATTATAGGAAGGCATGGCTGGGATGCCTACCATGTGAGAACTCCATATAGTGATTTATGTGATGCCTCACTAGTTTGACATTCAGAAATAACAATATCCCCTTGATAAAAGTGATTACAACAATATTAATTGTTATCACCATGACGTGTGTCAAATGTCCTCAGCCACCAATACATATTTTACTTATGACATGTCAAGTCACCAATGGGTTAAAGTGGGTACAAGTGATCATTTGTCAGGTGATTTAGTGAGCATTAGGATGATTTGACATGTTTATATTCCTGACATGATAGTGTTCCTTTAAGTCATTTGACATCTGGAGTTATTTCTGATCTCCCAGGTATTAAAAATGAAATACCAGTTTGTTATAATGCACACACTGCTGGATAAGTAAAAGCTTTCCTAATATGTATTTACTTTTTGTTTGATTAAATGAGAATCCAAGATTTACCTGCTTCTTGACTCTATCGATGTTTCAGAATGTGTGTAGTCTACACTTGCCTGAAGTAATTTATATAAACAGCTCTGTTTTGATTTCATTTGGGAAGTCACGCTGTTTTTCTCACAGGCAATCACTGTGCGTTGTGCATGTAACTTAGCAGCCCTGTCTTATCAAATAAAGAGTATTCTGTTTTTTGTGTGTATCCTTTTTATTTTCATTTAATTTATAATGCATTCTCTCTACAATATATAAAAAGATAGGATTTAGCTCTAACACGGAGTGTCTCTTCAACTCATTCAAAGTTGATAACTCGTCAGATCAATCGTGATATATTGGAATTCTTTCAACCTCTTCACATTAAGTTTTTAAGAGAAAAAAAAACATGAAAATAAATTGTACCATTTCTATTAAGCTACTAATTGAATTATTTTATTTGTGAAATTAATCAGCATAATCAGTATAACTCAATCAATAATACACTGCTGTTGTGAAAAATTCCAAGACAAATAACTTGTTGTTCTGTATGTAAAAATGACCTAAGTGTCTTCAAGAAAAATTAATACATTTGTAGTCTTGGCTGGAGCTCTGATTATATCATTTATGCATACAGCTGTGCATTGCATAACAAAACTGAGATAAAGGCAATCTGAAGCATTGTGTTCATATAATACTGGTCCATTCATAAGGGAACATGCCTTACTCTGATTAGTGCTACTATTTCAAATAATGTAATTTACAGAACTGCTCTCTTGTTAAAAGGAGAAACCTGGAATAAAACTCTAAGAAACTGTACAGACTTTATAATATATATTTTACCAGTTTGGAAAATCAGCAGAAATAATTAGAGTAGCAATCAAACATTTAACACATTTGTTTGTATTGTAGTTTGAATAATCATGATATGAAAAAGTCATCTATTTTATTTTTGGTTTAATCTCAGTAATAAGGTATCAAAGTGTACATGGAGACTTCTAATACTTTGTTTACATTAGATACAAAAATGAATGCACCAAGAATATAAATATTGAAATCTAAAATAATTGTGTCACGGCTGCTAGTGTGGTCCAACGCGCAGAAACTATGTAAACATATACATAAAAAAGGAAAGGAAAATAAAAGGACAGAGCGTAAACCGGACCTTAGAATGACCGGACTAATACGCTAGAGATAGAGAATAGTCAAAGGGAAAGCTGAGGTCAAGGAAGCCAGAAATACTCAAATACCGTTTAAACAACCCAAGTCAGGGGAATCAGACTTCTGAATAACCAGGGAAAAGCCAAGATCAGGATACCAGGAAGTAATATTCACAAAGATAAACGCACTCTCAGGAACCAGGAACAGGAAACCACGACAGGGCAAGGAACTGGAGTGAATTAGGGATTTAAATATCTGACCCCAGAACGTGCGCGTGCGTTGACGTGCGTGGAAAAACAAATGTTATATTTTCTTATATGTTTTCTATATTATTTACCATTTTACTTTAATCTCTCACTTATATTTATTACATTTTCTATTTTGTCTAACAGGTTTATGTCATAACTATACCAAACTAATACAATATTAACATTATTTATTGAGCTCTAGATGCCAGCTGGGTTTTCCTCAACGACAATAAACATTCTACCGGGAATAAAAGGTTATTGTCATGGGTCCGGAACCAACACACACAAACAGATGACAACAGAAAGAATTGCAATACTGGTCCATAGAGTGGCCTGGCTATGCAAAAAAAGAGAGTAGTCAGAATAAATGCCGAGGTCAGAGGAGTACGGAACAACGATAGAACAAGCCAAGGTCAAGGATCAGAGAGAGCAGGATAAACGAGAGACAAAGCCAAAGACAGTAATGAGCAATCAGAGTAAATGCGCTATTGGGCTATCAAAAGACCACAACAGGGCAACAAGGCATGGGAGAAGTAAGCTTAAATATGCATAAATTAATTCTGATTGGTTAATCTCCATTTAGAATTAACTACAACCCTGGTTGTCATCATTGTGCACCACGATTGAATTCTCCTTCAGGTGTATATTTAAACACACTTCAAGCAAGCGTACAACGTCAGAGGGAATGCCGCCGGAGACCACGGCAGCAGAAGCCGCGCCGGCAGCAGGCAGGGAGCCTGACAGTTATACATCAGTCTTGTGGGGCCTACCCTTAAACAATTACCACAAAATAACATTTATTTAAACTTTTAGCTGTTTTAACCCAGTATTGAACCAATGATATAACAATCATATACCAATAAATATAATATGAGAGAGAAGAGATCGAGATTGGATGTTCCAACGCCACTTTTAGTTGACTGTAACAATATGCAACTAGTATCAGCTGCAACGGCCATGATCTTCAGCCTACAACTGTATAAGCACAAAATTGCAAAGTATAAAGATGATTCAGATGTAACAACAGTGAAATCATTACTGTTTTATTCCCCTGATGTAGATAGGGATGCCAAATGAATCCTTATACATTTAATGTAATCAGTAAATATTCAAAAATGTAAGAGAATCTTATAATAACTATTATTTTCCCAAATGAATGAATGCAAACAACTTTTGCACTCACCTAAACATGAATACATTATAAGAATGCTGTAGGAGCCAATTAATACAACATCACAGATCCAGTGCTGTCAATCACTAATCCAGCCTCCATGGTGTAAACCATGAAGTGAGGCACATGTGACAAGAAGGAGTGCAAAACTGGGTGGTTGGCCTAGAATCTCAAATATATATATACATATGAAACCAGGAAGGCTGCACTCACCTAAACTTATATACTCATTCTCTCATTTGTTTTAGTGGAAGAGCAAATATTATTTGAGAAATCTCAGTTACTTGCTGCTTGGAATGGACTTCAGAGGAAATTGATCAAAGCCCGGATAAAACACACTTTAGAAAGGCATCCAGTCATCTTGATTTGAGTTCTACCACTTGTGTGATTGGTTTTGAGATATAGAGTGGAAAGTCGTGTAGATAGTGCAAATATTTAATATATAGTTTCATTTTTGGTTTTTTTTAATATATAGTCTTTATTATTTTCTTAATATATATTTTTTTCACATTAGACAAGAAACAAACTTAAAGCATATATAAAAGAGACTGAAACAGACGAAGTAACACATGAACACAGGAAGTGTAGATATTACACCAAACTTTTCATGTAGTTTGTATATAGATCCTGTATAATAATATATATAGAACTAAATCCAACTGCATCTAGTTTCTTCTCTTTCGACAATAAACCAAAAAAAAAAAAAACCACTCTAATAGAGGAGCATATCCAGAGACTATCCACAACTGACTGAGTTTAATATTGCAATATATCTTACTTGGTATGCATCATATAATAGGGATCAAATAAGTTGGATCAGTATGAAGGGGAAAGACAATAAGTAAGATGAAACATACTTCTTTTACCCTCTCCTGTCTTCCAACCTTGAACTTTACCTGCAAATCAATGATACTTCATCTTCATCTTGGTTGGCCTAATCTCCCATTATTTAAAAAAGAGCTAATTATACTTATACTAATGGAGACTAAAGCATCTCTTGCAAGATTCTGGAAACTCCCAGATATTCCACACTGGGAAATGATAAAATCTCAGGTTCAGAACCACTGTAGAAGAGAGATAGGGATCTTGAGGTAGGAAAAAACTTTTAGTCCACGAATAGATCAATGGGAAAATTGGGTCTCCAAGATGGAGAATATTAGGGTTTAAACCTCCATTAGGGATTAGACATGCACAAGGTTTTCTTTAGGGTTAAGTTGTTTGATCCGGTTAAGCGTTAGTTTCATTTATTTAATAGGCTACTTTTATCAGATCATGTCATCACATCTTCAATCCATTTGACATTTTCTTTTTTTACACTATATCTCTGCTCATCACCAGTTTTTCTATAATGTAACATACCCTGCAAATTGTTAGTGATTCCGTTTCTTTCTTATATTTGTTCCAATGTTTACACAGCCTCTGCTTTTTGCACAAGGACTTAGATAATCTTATATAAAGTCCTGGACATTGCTAAAATATAACATACATTGATATGTATGGTTCGATACCATTTAATAAACTATGTCATTATAATCACAAATCTGCAGACAATATGTTTGGTTTTCAAAATTATTTTTATGTTTGGAGTCTTCCATTTGCAAGACAACAATTTGAAAAAGGACTGTTACCAAATTATTTGAAAACATGCTACATTGTAGCAATTTCAAATTTCTATTTGCCATCTTTTGTTCCACTGCCCTTTGCAACAGCCTGATTTTAAAACATACCCACCCCAGCAAAGCACCAACAGCTCCATCAGCTGTTCCACTGCCCTTTGCAACAGGTAGCCTTCTGGAAGACCAACATTTCATTATATTTTTACATACCCTGTTATGTTTGTTGAGTGTGTTTGTATATTTAGTGATTATTTTATTTTATTATTTACAATGTGTATATTTCTATGTCTTTGTAACTACAGCCTGTGCTAATCATACTTTGCATATTCCTGGCACATTGATTATTTTATCACCTTTGTCTTGTCCATTATGTTAAAAGTGGGTTTAACCAGCTCAGACCCATATACCTTTCTTGTTATTTGTCTAATGGTTATATTTTACTTATCTCTGTAATTTCTAATTTTTCCCTTTGTTTTTTCTTAAATGACCCTTCAATCAAATACATAGATGCATCTCCCCCATCCCTTAGCCCATCTGACCCTAATATATCTCTCTCCCTCAGCCTGATTTTAAAACTTACCCAGCCCAGAAAAGCACGTAGAGCTCAATCAGCTGTTCCACTGCCCTTTGCATCAGTCAGCCTTCTGGAAGACAGTTTCCCTCCCAACCTACCCCAAGCTCATTTCTTCATTTATAGATAGTCTCCCACACAACTTTCATTCTCTTGAAATGACAGGTGCAAACCCTGATCAGCACATCCTTCCAATCTCTTAACTCTATAGAACACATACCCTCCATCACTACAAATAGCTATATATCACACATCAATATTGTATACTTTGATTTCATTTTTAATTTTAGTTTTTCACTATTTGTGTTTTGTTTTCATCTACACACGTCAAACCAATAACATGAATCCACATATGACCATACTGTTATTCTTAATAACCCTTTTCTCACTCCAATTTTTTGTTCATATCACTACCACCATAAGCACACACCTCAAACTGGAAATAAATATCATACACCATGGCCTGCTCTGTTCCTGTAACTTATCTGCTGAGTGCTGGTGGAGAGTTATAAAAAATAGCCCTCCTACCCTCACCTCACAAAATTATAAAGTATCCTATTCACTATATGGCCAAACAAAAATGATGTCCAAATTCCTAGTCCTTATGTTACTTGCCGTTGCAAATGATTGGGAGTCTAACCCTGGTCCCCCAGCTAATTCTAGTCCTAATCTCCCCACTCAAAAAGGCCTCTCTTTTGTGCACTGCAACATCCGTAGCTTGTTCCCTAAACTGGATGCACTGCAAGCCTGGTTCCCATTACAAACCAAAAATCATTGTGCTCTCGGAATCATGGTTAACGACTAAAATACCAGACTCCACCATTGGGTTATACATGTTTTAGAAATGAAAGAGCAAAGAGAGGAAGAGGCATTGTTATTTATGTTGACACGTTCATAAAATTTACTCCTTTAAAAAACTATAACTCCCCTTCTGCCTTTGATTTCCTTTCTGGCACAATTGAGATCCCTTTCACTAAAACCATCATTGTTGCTGGAATCTACCGCTCACCTAACTCTCCGGTGCACTCCCTTTCTGACATAGCCCAACTACTAAGTGAAACTGTAGCTCAAAACCAAAAAAGTGAACTGTTGGTTTTTGGAGATTTTAATATTGATTGGCTGAATCCTAAAAATAATAAATCAGGTACGCTGTTTAAGACTTTGCTAACACAATTAATTTCCTCCCCAACTTGCATTAATATTAAAAGCCAGAACCATACCTTGCTAAATTGGATTCTCTCCAGTTGTCCTGACAGAATCCAGAAGGCAGGCGTTCTCCCTAACAGTTTCAGTGACCACTGTCTAGTATACCGCATACGCAAAATAAAGGCCACTAAATACCCTCCCAAGATTCTAATTACCAGGTCTTTCAAAAAATATAATCTTGAATCCTTTTTAAATGATCTCAAGAAGAAACCATGGCACAGATTAGGTCTAATACAAGATCTAGTAGTGCATTTTTTCAGTCCGAGCTCTTGCTTGTTTGGAATTTGCATGCCCCTCTGCATAAAGTACAACTAAAAGGGACACACCTGCCCCTGGGTTACAGCTGACCTCATTCAAATGTACCAGTTTAGAGATTCACTGTGGTCAAAGTTCAAGCATACTGGCTCCATGAACGATCACTGTACTTATGGACAATGGCAAAATGCATGCACAAAACAAACAAAAATAGCAAAGGCCTGATATTGCAATGAAAATTTGAACAACAACCACAAACATATTTGTTAAATATATGGATACGTAAATATGATATTAAAATTCCTGGGAGGTGACAATTCTCCTTTAAGTATTTTCCAGGATTTCTCTTTTACGATGGAATGTGTAGTGCTTCCAAGAGCATTTGAGGTAAAAATGTTATTTAAACTGTGAACAGCCTAAGCATGTTTATATATCTGTACCAAAATGATAAGTCTGTTTGTATAAGTGTTCCTGATTATCTTGTAAGCATTTTATTCTGCTTGCAGCCTGTGTTTTGCTGAGTATTCTATCTTGCGTTGCAGATTCCATTATTAATATTCCTAGCATGTTCTCCACAGCACCACCTCGTTGGAAGACAGAGAGTGACAATCTGGTACTAGACCATCTCTTACACTGAAAGAAAGAAAATGAAACAAAACACAAATAAAACTGTTGTAGTACAAATGAATCCCGATACATTTTAATTTATATGTTTCACACTCTGTTATAGAGATTTTTCTTTGAAATACATGATTTTTCCTTTTTTTTTAATGAGAATGTATATATTTTCTCAATTAGAAATACTCATATAAACTTTAATTTTATGCATTTAATTTTATTATTCGTTTTAAAAACTGCAAGTATTGAAGTAAAAAAGCTGCATGTCAAGGTGTCCCTTTAACATTGTTCATATTAACAGGCATGTTTGCAGCACCATGTACATTGTGTTCAGTGCTTTTACAATGCAATTTCAGTAATGTAATTGATGCACAGAGTCATCTTTAATGCAGGGCAATATGCAGGGGAGGGCTGGCAGCCTTAGGCCTGGAGGGCAAAACCAGTCAAGTGGCCCATTGCACCACCAAATTAGTTCACCATCCATGCCCACCTTTTCCTGGTTTTATAACGGATATTGATGTTATGCTAATCAGTAGCTCTTTGCCATACCCGCTCCTTCACGGCTCCAGGCACTGCTTGTTGTGAGTGTGAGCCACTGTAAATTAGGGGCAGAGGGCACTTGCACTGCGGTAAAGATGGGGCTGGGCAGGAGGAGAGTGCAGTGCAATCAGTGCACTCCCCTCCTGTGGGTCACCAGTAGACTGGTGCACCTGCCCAGGATCAGAGCCGGTGCAAGGATTTTTGCCGCCCTAGACAAAATAAAAATTTGCTGCCCCCCCATGTAACATCACAATGCCCCACCCATATGAACTAACGCCAGTGCTGCACACAGTGTGTGTTTACATTAAAAAGCCTGCAGGGACCAGCTATAGACACCAGAACCACTTCATTAAGCTATAGTGTCCCTTTAATGTGAGGTACATTATAGATTAGTGTCACTAATAATATACTAGATTGCCTACTTACAAGCAGATGAGGATGATGATGGGCTGCAGTTTGGCTCCACTGGTCTGGTGTAGAACAGGATCTCTGGAGGCTGTTTGCAACTGTGGTCACAAAATTCAATGTTCTGGGAGAATTGGAAGCAGCTCCATTTTTTGGGGCCCCTTACACAGCTCAAGGTCTGGGCCCCAGGGCCTGACGGTGAGTATGCCCATAAGGCCCACTCATAAGTTCCACCCACCCATGAGTTCGCTCACAGGGAGTGGAGTGTGTAGGGGATGTGTTATGTGTTATTGTAGAGGATCTAATATGTGTGCTTATGGTATGTAGTGTATAGGGTTACCAGTTTGTGCAGGTGATGTAGTGTGTTTGTGTGTAGTGGAAGCAGTGTGTATTTGTGTATAAGGGATGTATTATGTGTTTCTGGTTGTGTGTAAGGGATGCATTGTGTGAATCTGTGTTTGTATGCATAAGGGATGCAAAGTGTGTGTCTGTATGTGTGTGCATTGAGTGTAAGAGATGCATTGTGTTTCTGTGTGTATGTATGCAAAGGATGCATTGTCTTTGTGTGTAAGGGTTGCATTGTGTGTGTGTGTAATGGATGCATTGTGTGTTTCTCTGTGTGTAAGGGAAGCATGTTGTGTTTCTGTGTATGTATAGGGATGCATTGTGTGTGTGTGCACGCGCGTAGTGTGAAAGAGCTCCCTGTCTTGGCCCCTGTCCTATAGAGCTGCCCCTTCTGTCCCGTAGAGCTCTCCCCTGCACCTTTAGTGGTCTCTCCTCTCCCCCACCCTCCCCTAGCGGTCTCTTCTCACACTCACCCACCCTCCCTGTGCTCTTCTCATCCCCCCTCCACCCTCCCTGTGTTCTTCTCACTCCTCCCTCTATGTGTTCTCCTCACACCCCCTGTGTTCGTCTTACCCCCTCCTCCCTGTGTTCTTCATACTTCCCCCCTTGGTCGTCTTACTCCCCCACCTGTTCTTCTTACTCCCCCACCTGTTCTTCTTACCCCCCTTCTTCTTCTTACCCCCCCTTCTTCTTACCCCCTTCTTCTTCTTCCTCTTCCTCCCCCTTCTTCTTCTTACTCCCCCTTCTTCTTACCCCCTCTTCTTCTTCTTACCCCCACTCTTCTTCTTCTTCTTCTTCTTACTCCCCACTCTTTTTCTTACTCACCCCTTCTTCTTCTTCTTACCCCCCTCTTTCTTATCTCCCCTCCTTCTTACTCCGCCCTCCCCTCCTTCTTACTCCACCCTCCCCCTTTTCTTATTCCACCTCTCCCTCTTCTTACTCCCCCCTCTTTTTCTTACTCCCTCCTCTTCTTCTTCTTACTCCCCCATCTTTTTCTTACTCACCCCTTCTTTTTCTTACCCCCTCTTTTTCTTATCTCCCCTCTTCTTATTCCCCTCCCTCCCCTCTTCTTATTCCCCCTATCCCCTCTTTTTATTCCCCTCCTCCC